>BMAV01002361.1:50946-136337 GCA_019973955.1 Trichonephila inaurata madagascariensis | reverse complement strand
TCTCTCTCTCGAAGTCACTTGAAGTTTACTGGCACCGGACCTCGTAATTTTGAACCACGGTCAAGTAACGTTAACGACACCAGTTGCTACCCTACTTTCCAAACTCCCCCACTGCGCCAACGGGAGGTGAATCAATGAGTATTTATTAACGCAACGCGAGAACTATTGGCGACGGACCTCGTAATTTTGAACACTGGTAAAGTGATGAAAAAGACATAGCCGACAACCCAATCTTCAAACTTCCTTCAATCTTAAAACGTGGCCGCGGTAGCCATCGTGGCTGGCTTGTCACGAGTTCGAGCCCCGTACCACTAAAGACCTGCCGTGTAGGGCAGCGATGCACGTTAAATCTGTCGAGAGCTGAAACGTCTTCCCGTTGGTGTGGTTAGGAGAGGGGGGCGGGTGCCAGCTCAGGTGTCGTCCACGTCACTTGACCATGGTTCAAAATTACGAGTTCCGTCACCAAAAGCCCTCGTGTAGCTGAACAGTGCGACGTTAATATTCACTCACTCGCACGTTTATATCAATGCTGCATCAACACTAAACTTCTTGACAATATAATCGTTTGAATTCTGTTGAAAAAAATCTCTCAGTAATTTTTCATATTTTCTAATTTTTTATCTGAAATCACAATTTCAACTGATCTCTTTTGATCTGGCACGCAATGGTTAGTTTCAAATGTTCGAGAATATGTACTTACTCTTTCTATTGCTAGTGATAGAAAGTACCGTGTATAAAATACGCCGTCACTTTAAGATGCGTCTGTAAGTTAGTAATGCAGAAGCTGTTGTTTCGAACTCCTTTGATCTAGCTTTTGGTTAGTCGAGATCCATGAAAACTGATGGAAATAGCAGCAAGGGAACAACTTCCTCTTCTCTGCCTTACAATTTTGTCGGCAATAATCCTTCACAACCTGCTTTTACCTCAATTTTCTATCTCTCCTGGAATTTCCGCTAGGCGAAGTATAAGCAGATCTTGATGCTGTTTAATCATACCGCTATCGAACGTGTCGCATCTTATTTCTATAAAGCTTTGCTTTTTTAGTTCTTTTTTCTTACGGCATCAGTTCTTTCCCTAATCAATAAATACATGCGATCTGCTAATTCAAGAGATAGAGAGTCTTTCGTCAAGATTAAATGTAAATAAACTATTATCGTTTGGCGAAGTAGTATTTGAACTACTCAGCAAGATGAAATGCAAATAAACCATAATCGTTTGGCGAAGAAATATATGTGAACTACTCAACAAGAATAAATGTTTTTAATTTGCTGTTCTATTAATACATGTTTTTATTGGAATAAATGACGGCTTAGTTTGTTTCTTGGTGCCGTAAAATTAATTTAAAAGTAACATAAATACGTAAAAGAGAGATTATTATTATGACTGCTTCTTAAGATGTTAGCATGATTGAATGTTGGATTAATTAATATATTTATAGGTTTTGGGGAATTTAACTGAGCTTGTTTTAATGTTGATAAATTTAATGTTTAAAGTTTTTCATACTTTGATTTAATTGATCTTAAGTCTCTCTACGTAAATGATCGCGGATTAATACCATTATAATTCGTCTCAGGCCAAGATGATACTTGATATGATATTACATTCACCAAACTTAACATCACGCCAACGGGGGAGGACTTCGTCGGATTGTATCTGCCATGATGGGTCGGGTTTCGAACTTGCGAATCTTCGATTGAAATATCGCTTACCACTTTCATTCGGCTTAGAAGACTGTAATGGAATTTAATTATTTGTTTGAAAAATTATGGGATATCATTTTATCGTTTAGAGACTAAAAATATAATTATTTTAAAAAAGATCTCTCAAACTGATACACACGCATGCAAAAGAAATTACCGATTTTGAGTTTAGCTTATTAATGAAAAAGAATTGTTAAAAGTATAAATTCAGTACAAAACACAATCGGAGAGTATTATTAATTTTATTTAATGTTTTTCAGCTGCCTTTTTACTCTGCCAGACACACACAAAGGTCTTCTAACCAGTGAGTTGAGTGACTATTAACGTCGCATTGTTCAGCTACACGAGGGCTTTTGGCGACGGACCACGTCATTTTGAACCATGGTCAAGTGACGTGGACGACACCTAAGCGGCCTTTCTGGTTAAGTATCACATTACTCTAAGTTAAATGTGGATTCATTGTCAGTGGTCTTAAGGTTGTGGACCCCTATACAAAAGTAGGACAGACTGCGACCCTTTTTAGTACTGTAAAATATGGCGAATAAAGCGGACCTATATACTTTTCAAGTTGCAAATTTAGTTTTTAGGTATATTCACTGTATATAACGCGCACCCCATATTTTACGAAGAAATCTGAAATACTGGTATGTATTGAAATCATTGATTCGCGGTATTGTTCCAAGCTTTGGGAGAGCGGGGGAATGAAATACATGTAGAACAGTGTTTTACAAGTGCCTATGAATCAAGAACAAGTGATTTACCCCCTTTTGTGTGCCGTCAATTTTTTTTTCAATTCCTACTATTAGCTCGCACTGTCTCTCTCTATATATTTATTTATTTATCTTTGTGGAATTTTCAATCGTTAATAAAATACATTTTAAAGCGCTGAATTGAGCTGAAATTTTATATACAGGATCATTTTGGATGACAATACAATAATTTAATTATAATTAATAAAAATTAATGGATTAAAACTAATTATTTAAAGAATTACAAATACAGCCACGTTGGCGACCCTTTTGGTGACTTGTGTCAAAACTTGAACAGGTTTTTTTCTCACGTTTTAAAGCATTCAGTTGAGCTGAAATTAAAAGGACAATACGATACTTTAATGATAATTAATAAAAACTAATTACCACTTATAATGTTGTGATTTTGTCCTATGTATATACATGTTTATATTAATTGTAACTATTTAATAAAAAGTAGCTAAAACTAAAATTTTTCGTTGTTGATCTAAGTAGGAATTGACTTAAAAACTATTTTTTTATATTACTTGTTTTTTTTTAGAATTGTTAATTTGAGAAAAAAATAAAATAAAACCTGGAACCTAATATAATTCAGCCGTTTTATAGAAATAAACTATAAGGGTATTCGTGGTATATTTAGTGAATTCTTTCGGGGATGGATGTGGAAGTGTATTTTACAGACAAGTAAAATTCATTTATATAAACTTATTTTATTGTTATTGCCACCAAATTTTAAAATTGTTAAAAAAAAGTCTACGGCAACAAAAAAAGATTGAGAATCACTAATCTTGAACTACAATCTTTTATAAAAGTTTATAAAAAATATAATTTCTTTTAAATAAACACAGCATTTCGATTTATGAAGAAATTGGATTTTTTGTTCTATTTTTAAAGCTCATTTTCATACCCGGTGCATAACGCGCACCTGCAAATTTCGATCTTATTTTTTGTGTTGAAAGTGCGCGTTATATGCCGGATTTTACGGCATACAGCATACAAATAGTAACGCATAACAAAAGAATTCGATTAAATGAGTAAATACTGCAGACTTACCAATTGGTAAATAGTTCCCAGTTTTTTTTTTAACAATATGTCCAGTAATAACGTTTAAAGATTAAAGGAGGTGGGCTAAAGATCGTCCTTTTTTCGCCCATCTGAGTCATGAAAATTCAACGTATTTATTGGAGCTATATTATTATATTTATGTGAACTTTAGGTATTGATCCTTACTTTTATTTTAAAATAGTAAGGGGGGAAAATAGCAAGTCATAAAACGGCAAATTCGTTATGTTATTTTCAGCGCTTTTTCTAAATTTCATTAAAAAAAACTATTAAGCGCTTTAAGCACCACTATATATTTTAATCTCTCAAATACTACAATAATAAGGCTTTTAAACTGACATTCATTTGTTTTGGTGCATCGAGACCGTTGATGTGATACGAAACAAAATAGCTTGTCCGCAAATCGGTCAGACCCATACGTCACGTGCATGTTCAAACGTGTCTTCACCTAACGCATTGTAATACAAATATTTCTTTTGCATTGTGGCCATTATTTTACGTAGTATTATATGCGTTTTGTGTATTTTATTAAAAAAAAATCGAACACCTTAATCAATCGGGGCTGTATTCTCCAAGATTACTCAGTTCGATTCCAATTGAGATCACAACACACAAGTTCAAAAGTATATAACATACAGATAAGAACAAGTATAGGTCATAATCTAAATATTGAAAAGTATTGTCAGAGCAAAGTTGGTGCTAGACTTGTTGGCTGTTGTGTACATGTTGCATCTTACTATAGTACTTGGGAGTACTGGCGCCATAATCACACTCAGACGAAAACACCAAGTCTAGGATATGTTGATACACTTCGAGATGCTGCTACTGGATGGTCCAGCGACGATTCTGCCAGTGAAATCGAGAAGCAAACAATCGAAGACATTTGTTACAAATAGTTTAACATTGTTATTTTCCCCTGTTTTCTCTATTTAATCAAAGGTTTTTTTGAAAAAACCTTAGATTTTCTCATTTTGACTGAGTATCAGTGTTAAAAAAAATACACAATATGAATTTGCCGATGGGCGAAAAAAGGCCGATCTTTACCCGCCTCCATTATTCGGATCATGATTTTAATAAGGCACCGAGTCGAGAGCCCTCTTCTTAAAATAGCCTTGTTAATTGTTTATTGATATCCCATTTCGAAGCTGCATTTGAGCAATTAGCGACGGAGCTCTGTAATTTTGAACCACAGTCAAATGACGAAGTTGGCACCCCCGGTCTTAACTATCACACCACACCGAGAGGACATTGAGTCTCCTCGTGTGGATTGAGTGTTAATAAACATTTTAAAGTAACATGAGAGCTATTGGCGACAGACTCGGTAATTTTAAACATTGGTCAAGAGACACCTGTGCTAGCAACGCACTCTTAAAACTTCCCCACCACATCAATGAGATGATGAGTTTGGTGTTTTATGGCGCAAGAGCCAGTTTTGGCCATACTGCGCCAAACATTCATAGGTCTGTGGTCTGGACGGGAAAAGAAGAAATTGGATGACAAGATGGAGGGTCGAAAATAGAGAAAGATCACTGGGGTACCCCAGGGTCGTGACACCCGTGTTTACCAAAGATAGTAAACCCCTTGGGAAAAGGAAAATATCACTAGGATACCTCGGGATTGTGACACCCGTACCCACCTAAAGAAGGTGAGCCCCCTGAGGGGCACATCAATGAGAGGACTTGCAGCATTGATAGATTTAATGCGCTTCAGCCTTTCTACACGGCGGATCTTCAGTGGCATGAGGACTCAAACCACCGGCCACGAATTTATGACCGACCCCTAGGCTACCGAGGCCACTGCGTGGTGTGAAAGTTAGGTACATAAGGTATGTACCTGAGGTATAAGGTCCCTGTATTAAAATTGAAATTTAAAAAATAAAAATGATTACCACAATTGCTATTTAGTAGCTTTAGAATGACCTTCACTCAAAATTAAAAAAAANAAAAAAAAGATATGTTTTATATTATTTTTCATTAAATGAATTATCCCTATACATTTATCCACATACATTTACACGGCAAGGACAAACGATACTTTGCCCAAGAAAATATGTATAAAACACATACTATTCTTAAAAAATAAGTTTTATTACTTTTTACACATATACAATGCTTTCCATTATATGGAAAATATAACACTTTTTTACAGTAACAATTTATACAATCTAAGTACAAATTTTTAATACAACTTACAATTTCCCTAAACATACACTTATCACCCACTATTTTTTTAATGGAAACAATCTTCAATGTAGTGCATAAAAAAACACTAGAAAACAATGGGAAAATTCATTTTAACATTTCAATTGAATTAACGAGCACTTACTTTTTCACCGGGTAAGTATGGGTCATTAAATATCTACAAAATTCAATGCCCAGAGCAAAAACAACAAATACAGGGAAATAAATGACTTTCAATAAATCTCAGCAAAATGACTAGAAATATTAATAAATGTCTTGAAAATCCAGTTCAAATGCAAAAAAAAAAAAAAAAAAGACAATACAAATTCAAAATTATAAGTTAGCTTTACATTATAGTTTAGATAAATATTTGCATCAAACACGATTACATAGGTGAGCAATATCAGTTACAGATATTTAATAAACATATATTTTAGAATTTCACAACCTCTGTAACAACAAACTAACTACATATATAAAAAAAACATCAGTTACACAATTTTTATACAATGCATAAAAATAATTCTTAAATTTTACAAATAAAAAGCAAATTAAAATGCATTTTAAAGGAAACAAAATAATTTTCAAATGAATGTAAGAAATTCATTTATTAATATGTACATATGATGTAACAAATATCCATATAAGTATTTTTATAAATTTTTCGAGCGATGTTCCAGGCCTTCTCTAGTTAATAAACAAGAGATATCTTGTTAATATATACTATATACCTATACTTTTTTATACCTTATTCTTGGAATGATCTGTGTGCTCTACTCTAATTGTAAAAGGCACATTTCTTTACCAATAACAAACTTCTTAAATATTTATAAGTATTATAAGAAATAAATAATTGAGCATATTTTTCCTCACACTTCTATCACACACACAAATTTAAAAAACAAATAAAAGAAAAGAGATCATAACATTTTAAAACAGTTTGAGGAACTTTATCAGATATTTTGCAAAGAATAAATCGGAAAGCAATTATTAAAATATTCACTTTGGCTTTTAACAAATATTATTTAGATACGAATATATATTCAGAATGGTTTCTATTCCACCAAAACAATATCATATAGAACATTTAAGAATGCATACATTATTTTTTTCAACAGTTAAAAATTATGACTTAAAACAGAGATAATAATTACACCATAAAACTGATTAAAGCGAATTTGTTCACAAATCAAAATTTACAGCAGCTACAATTTTAAAATACAATTTCCTACTCATAAAGAGCAAACTGTTTCAAAATAAAAAAATTACCCAACAGCTAATAAAAACTAAGCATATAATTCTTTCTCTCATATTTTTAATTTAACACAATATATATATATATATGTCAGACTTATTCTTCTAAACACACCAACTAAAGCATTTTATTACAACAAACTTGTTTGCACACAAATATGTTCAACAATTTCTATTATTCCAGTCAAATATATAAACTTTTTACATTTCTTTATTTACAAAAGAATAGGCACTAATTTGTCCCCCAGTGGCTGATTTACATCTTTTTTTAAGGTACCTATTCAAAAATTATCCCAGAAAAATCTTTCAATATAAAAATAATATTCTCTTTTCAGTCTTTTAAAAAAATAACGTGATATGCATTTTTTTTTTTAAAAAAATTCCACTGAGAACAACACATTTTGGACTAACTTCAAAGTGATATTTCTCTGTTGTTCAATTAGTATTATTTCTAAATTAAAATACATTAAATGAAAATAGTTCTCAAAATATGATACTACCAAAATTAAGAGTTTTACATTCTTGAAAGCATTAAAATATTGCAACTTTGTTCGAAAAAAATGCTATAAGAATTTGAAAAATATTCAAAATTATCAGCTCTATTCTTAAATTCATTATAGAGAGTTTTTGTTCTAAATATTTCCCTATTACATTTCATGAAACAAATGTAATATATTACAAATATATTACCAATATAATCAAGGAAATTCAAGTCAATCTAAAAAATGTACCACAAATGAATAAAATGTAAAAACATTCAAAAGCAATGTCTATTTTTTTTAAAATTAAGTTTAAAGGGGAAAAAATTTTAATGGAATTCTTCATTTATATACATGAAGCATTCACTAATTTACATAAAAATTTCATAAAATGTGTACTAAAAAAGAAATGTTCAAGGAATGAAAAATACTCATTGTATTAAAATCTAAAGTCTATTTTTCATACATTTTAGGTAGAACTTATTACGAGTGATTTCAAATAGGTACAGTGTCATAAAAAAGTAAATCAGCACAGGAGTAAGGATGCTTTAAAATCTGGCACTTCATGTGTTTCAAAGTTATATGTCTTCTGCAGAGCAAGTGAGTTCCGAGTGGTAACTACCTGATAACAGTGGATTTCTTGATAGGAAACTATTCTTATAGGGTTGTCTATTATAGCAAAAAAAAAAAAGGGCTAATATTTAAGATTAAAATTTTTAATTAGTATTGATAGTTGGGACATTTCAAATTTAACTAAATATAATCGATGGATACATCTGCAGCAAAATTATCAAATTTGATATGTTCCTTCAAATTCTGCTTCTTTTCTTAAAAATTATGTGTTATCTTTTGACTCGTGATTGATGCATTGAAAAAGCCACCGATGCAAAATAAATCAGCTTAAAATCTAATACAGATTCAACATAATGAGAAGTGAGCAGTTTTTTTCACTTCTTTCTAACTGAATAATAATGTATTGAATGATCTGCTTTTGCAGTGGACTAAATTCATGTGACATCATAGTCACAAGAAAACTCAGCCACGTGTTTTCAGCCAATCAGTTTATAAATTGATTCGATGTCATAATTATATCATAAATGTAATCATACGTTTCCAGCCAATTAGTTCATGTGCTTCCCTGTTGCCAACTTTTGCAGCTTTCTTTTAGAAAGTACATATTTGTCAACGATATAATAATGCACATAGTTAAACAAAATGCATTTAATTTAAAAATATTCATATAATGTAAGTTTTTTTTTTATTTTGAAAACTGTTTGAAGAATTTTAATGTGCGAATTTTTACCCAATCATCAAATTTTAAATGTTATCTAAACTTTACAAGTTGAACAACTAATATATCAATTTTTAATCAATGGGAAACATGTGATTGCCTTTATCATGTGACCATCATGAATTTAGTCCATTATGAGTATACCCGGTCAAAAGTAAGCAAACCAATATGA
Source organism: Trichonephila inaurata madagascariensis (assembly GCA_019973955.1). NCBI lineage: Eukaryota > Metazoa > Arthropoda > Arachnida > Araneae > Nephilidae > Trichonephila > Trichonephila inaurata. Next base: position 127,450 of record BMAV01002361.1, on the reverse strand, counting down.
ACTGCTCTATCAAAAATATACATCATTTTAAAACTTTCTCCACAGCTTCAAGAAAAAAAAAATTGTTAAATAAAAGTTATAAATTTTTTCCATTAAAATAATCTTTGAAAATTTTTTTTTAAATTTAAAGAATTAACTTTTCATAAAATAGTTCACTTTTACAAAAAAGATGCGTCCTAAAGAATGAATTACTTTGCAGCTAAAATAAATTTACGAAAGCTTCCATGAAGCTAATATAAAGGTATCCGACTACGTTCGGAACCGTGATTTTAAAAAGCACATAAATATATAATTATCATGATATTTAGTGTCACTTAGATTAGAATAGATGTATAAAATTGTTTTAAGGACATTATAACAAAAAAAAAATTTAAATACAATATTTTGGCAAAAAGTTAGCTTAGAATAATATTTTTTCGAAATGTTCTCCTTTTTATATAAAAAATGCTTCTATAATAATAATATTTTGTTTATATAAAGTTAAGACTTCTCCAACGTGTCTGAACTAGGATTTTTGAAAAATTCACATTATTTTCAGAGAGTTCCATTGAAATAATTATCTGCATTTTTTTCTTAAAATTTCTCCCCTCAGTTGTACTAAAATATGGATAGATCCACTTCTGTTATATATTTCAAAAATTCTAGTCGGCCTGTGTACAGAGGTTTGAGCAATATACACGCAAAATATTATTATAAATAGAAGCCATTTTCATAAAAGGAGAATGTTTTGAAAATGGGTCATTCTATGCTCATTTTTTGTCAAAATATTGTACTTAAATTTTTATCGCAATAATATTCTTAAAACAATTTTATACATGTTTTCTAACCTAATGACATTAAATATCATAAATATTATCCATTCACACGCTTTTGGAAAATCACGGTTCTGAACGTAGTCGGATACCTTAAGCTAAAGCTAAGAACAAAATAAATCGGCTGACAACCCTAGAAGTAGGTGTGCAAAGGTAAAAATTTAATTTCCCTTGTGGGTAACGCTTCCCTCGTCCGATTTGGGTCGGATTGGCGGCAGAACTGTCGGTAGCACCCTACACTCACTGAGCTCAGGCTCACTGGGGGACAAAGGCCGTCAGATAGGCCACTCCATGGAGCCGACGTTAGTCCGTATTTTCCGTTTACCCCGCTTGTAGAGGTCTCCGCCATTAGGAAGGGCCTCCAGCTTGGTCGGTTTGCGGTGGTTCAGAGTAGACTCCTGGCTTGACGGTTGGATGAGCAATGTGGTGCCCCCATTCATGGAGCCATTCAAGTTGCCATTCAGAAGAGAAGAATTCAGTGAATTTAAGGCGTTGTTTTCTTTCACCAAGCTGGGAATGCTGCCATTGGACATGCTCAGTGCTTCTTTGTTGGCTGTTAGGGAGAAAAGAGGGGTTTTAGCTGAATACAGAAAATTTGATGTTAGTTAGAATTACTTAACTGCATTGGTTTTAAAACATAAGTGAGAATTTCCAAATAATGTACTGCACTTTCTATGAAATAATTTTTACCGATTTTATTATTTATACTCCACTAATTGCATACTGTTTGATTATGAACACATATTTTCTGTGTGGCTTAATTTACATTGATTTTTTCTGCATACTTGAAAATAATGGATTTAAATATCTAAAAGCAGCTTTTTCTACCTGCGTTGTTATATATACTAAAATGATCTCAGAATGAGCAAATATGCTGAAATTCAATAATTGGCGAGTTGAATTTGGATATCTTCAATGCTGATTTATTAGTGGTTACAAATCACATTATTCAACTGCAGTAGCTCTAAGTGTGTTTATGTGGCTTGTGTGGATCTGGTATGTGTTTAATAGATCCATGCAATGTTCAAATAAACCACTTAAAATGTTGACATTGTCGGCTCCGATGGCTTAGAGGTAGCTTCTTCGTAAGCCCAAGGTTGAGGGTTCGACCCCAGCTGAAGTCGATAGATTTCATGGATGCGAAAATCGTAGCCATGTATGTCATGTGATTATGTGACATGTAAAACATCCCTTGAGTATCAATTTGCCTCTGGTACTCTCCGAAATATTAAATCGCTGCAATATTAAGCATCCAATGAGAGCTTGAATTAAAATATTAATTCAAGTGTCCAAATTTGGCAGCGAGGCCACCATGAAATGGCTCTTACATTTGGGGACTTGCCATGTCTGTAAAGGTTAAGTTACTAAAATGTAGCCTATTAGAAGAAAAAAAATGTTGACATTTATGGGCAAAGTCTTTTTATCTACAAATCCCGTCTTAAATTTCATAGATTAAAATCAGAGAAATTGATTCCAAGAATGCAATCTTCTAATTTGAATAATGTTAAATTTCCACACATACAAATGCTTAAATTAAAAACATACACAACAGCAAATTTGAAAGAATATTTAAAAATTGGCAAGTTTAAAAGGCAAATTAGAATAGGCAAAATTTAAAAATGTTGGAAGTACGTAAAATTTTAGAATTTTAGAAGAGCAATTTTTTTTTAGCAATCTGCTTAAAGGACAGGACACCCTTATTGATTTCCAATCTTGTGGATTTGTGTTACAAGTTCATCTCTGTTATCTATGTAAATATCAGTTAGAATCACAAGGGAAAATGTTGTGTAATTGCTCATAGAGGTAGTAGCAAATAAACTGATTAATCCCTGTCACAGTCACTGTTATTTTGCTCAATTCATAAAATGAATTATAATCACATTTTATGTTGATATTTAATGATATTTTGATAGGATAATCTGTATGCAAAAATTTTATATGAACTAACAATGAAATTTCTTAATGTGTTATAAGAAATTCATTTACTTTTAAGAGAGTAAATGAAAAATGATATTTTCAAAACTGAGCAATCCATGTTACATAATTTTATATGACAACTTAAGTCTATTTACAGCAAACTGAATGTCAAAAAATAATAAATATTACAAAAAAGTTCTGGTTTAAAACAGATAAAATGAATAAAATCTTATTTAATTTACTAATTACTTTTTTAACACATTCCCAAAATCTTTGTGCAATAATATATACACTTAAGTCCAAAATTAAGGTCACTAACTAATCTGTGAAAACTGATTCATCGTGTTGCCTCGAAATTTGGCACAGAAACATATTACAATGTGAGAAAGAAGCATAATAATATGGAAAATAATTTAATTTTGAATTGATACAGGGCTTATCAAAAAGTGTTAAACCATGAATCAGAGATAAAGCATTTAACTCAAGAAAAGTCTGTCTAATAATTTTTACCACTGTGTATCGCTATACAAGTCTCACAGTGAGTTTTATACTGTTTAAGTTTCTCAGTAAATGTCTGTGGCAATAAAAGCTATTCTTCCAAAAGCACGACTTTTAACTTCCGGGGTCCTGGGAGGGATAATACACTAAATGGCTTTTCCTAGACCATCTCAAACATGTTCAATAGAATTGAAATCTGGAGACCTCAAGGGTCAATCCACATGGCGAATATCCTCTTCATGAAATTTATCAATGATGTGAGCTCTATGTGGCAGCCCATTATCATCCATAAAAATGTTGTCCAGGCCCATAGCACCCAGAACAACCTCACATAGACTTAGCGCTGTAAGTTGACAATACCCGCATCAAAGACATACAGCGATGTGCAAATGTCCAACATTATGCCGCTCCACTCAAGGATTCCTTTGCCACCAAATCTGTCGATTTTTTTTTCATAGAAGGGATGGAATCTAGCTCCACTTTCTCTCCAAATGAAGCCTCAACAAGAATACCTATCTTGTGAATCTTGACTCATCACTGAAAAGAGCATGCCCCCATTCTTTTGGTGTCCTGGACAGATGTTTTCCACTCCACAATTACTGGTCTTTCCTGTTGGATGCAGTCAAAGGAACACACCAGACATAAAGGTCAGTTTCTACAAAACGTCTATCGACTGTTTGCCTGGAAATTCTTCTTCCAGACATGGCAGCAAGGTCATGAGTAAGCTAAAGAGCCATTGGCTGCCAATGTCAATGTGCACTTAATGCCAATTAGCGATTCTATGCAAATATCGTAGCAATGTGGCGACCCTGGCATACCTTCCTTGAGACAGTACCACATGTTTGGAATTGATTCCACAGCTTGGAAACCACTTATGGTGCTCCTTGTAGTCATCATACCACTAACCAGCTTCAAGCCTGTCAACAGTTATACAGCTCAAGTAACCATCTAAATGATTGTGAGAAGTCATTCTCACTGCAAACAAGTTAATTTGTTTGTTTTAATGCAATATTCACAAAAATGCAGGTAAAAATCCCATATGCTAAAACGTTCTCAATCTCATATTTCTGCAAAAAGTAATGCTAAACACAACTTCTTCCTAAACTAAAGGTTGATATTGCACTGCCCGTTCTTTAATATATATATATATATATATATAAAACAAAGTCTATCAGTTTCACTGGAGGCAATCTAGAATTATGTCCAAAAATATATCTGTGACCTTAATTTTGGACATGAATGTGCAGTTATAGTGGCAGATAAATTTTAGGGAAAGTAAATTTTTCATTTCAACACCCATCAAAAAAAAAAAAATTAGCTACACATACACTCATTATATATATATAATCACATAAATGAGATATTCATAAAAGGAAACACATATGTTATGCTTCATAATTTAAATAATCCATAAGACCCAATGATAAAGTAAGACTTTTAATATCACATTTCATATAAAATTATATAAATACTAATGTTCTATAAATAAAAAAAAAAAAAATGTCTGAAATAATTTAACAAAAATTTTGTGTTCAATGGTTTTTATAAAAATAAAACTCAAATGCTGAGCAACAATAAAAATAAAAGAGCCAGAAATAGAATAAAAATAAATAAAATCAAAACACTATTTCTTACATGCAAATTTTAAATAGTCTTGATAATGAAATGCAATGTTAAGATGGCATAGTACATTCAAAAATTCATTATTTATTAATTATCCATAATTAATTAAAAATTAATTATTTTCCAAAGACACTAAGAAATTTTGAATTAGCTATGTTCGAAGCTACCATGTAAAAAAATAGTATTATTCTTTTTTTTTTGAGAGAGAGAACTTCACAATTTTAAGAGATTTTGATATGCTGCTTCATGATCTTTTAAGGAGTTAAGAATATTCTTCTTTGTAGCAGATATTTAAAGATAGGATTCAAACAAATATTCCAAGGAACACACAAAAGAGGCTGTTGTTGTTGTTGCTAACCCTCCAGTGTATGATGAAATCAGACAAGATCAATTAGTTGATGACTCTCAAAAAGTCGAGCACACAAGAAGGGGATCTGTGTAGATAGATATATTTGCTTTGTGAGATCCAGGCATCCCATTATGCATTCAGGGGAATCCTGGTGATCTAGACACCTTCCACAGAGGGAGAAGATCTTTTTGTTTGCTGAAAATGAGAGGCACTTGTTGTGACCACTGGCAAGATGAGAGTGTAGTCTGGGAGCAAATGTCACACTTGAGGGCTAGGGCCAGACCGGGTTTGTTACCAGCATATCAATGATCAAAAAAGGCTTCTTAGATGAGAACAAAATATCACCTAAAATTTATTTTCACTAAAACCTAACTATATTTTATATTCCCCATTTTTTTGTAAATGTATACAACAGTGGTGCACACAAGATGGATTTTTCTTTTATAAAATCAAGAGTATAATAAAATTCTTCTGAAAAATTTAAATGTATAGACTTTAACATTTTCAATTTTAAGTATTGCAGTGATCTCCACCAAAGGACCAATTTCCTGTTAGGGAACTAATGACTTCCCAACGGTCATGTAGTTTCGTGTGGGAAAATACCCAACACAGGACCATACCGACACCAAGGTGTGAGGACAAGTCAACCTTTGACATCCCTTTATCCAGCCAAATAAGAAGTGACTGGTGCAGTTCTTACGCCAAGCTCCGGTCTCATAGTCCACCACACGAAGGGTGACAAGGACTAATGACCGAATAGTAATCCAGGCTACATCCAAACAGAAGAGTTTCAGTGCTATGTGTTGCTTTTGGAGGCGTGACATATCCCAACTTTAAAGAGATGAAATGGGGGAAACCTAAAGATATTCTACCACACCCCACGACACTCTAACACACTCAGACTCTCTTGGAACTTACAATCGGACATTTCAAGTCAGCATAATGAGAATCATGTCGTCCTAACGCAGCCTTCACATCAGTAATCTAGCCTTACCAGCACCTCATAAGAAGTGCATCTACGCAGTACTATGCCATCTTAACTCTGAAAAAAATGCAACTAAAAGAAAAATAAATAAAAGACAGAAGAGAAAAGAAAGAAAAAGCCATGTTGATGTTAGGTCCCCAAACACATGACTTACAACCCACTCTGTATGCTGTCTCCTTGAACTTACTGAGCAGCTGCTCTTGCCTTCTTGGTTTGAAATAGGTGCCTGCAATATCTTCTTCCTCCCCTCGCTCCAATTTCTATAAAAATTAACACACAGATCAATATACATAAAAGGAAATAAAGTCCTTACACAAAGTGAAAAATTAATAGAATTTTTCAATATAAAATTTTAAGTCAAATTAAGCTATAATACTTTTTTAAACCTAAAAATAACTTATCAAATTATTTTTTGATAATAGCAAAGTTTTAAAATTAATTCAAAGGATTTATTATTAAAATAAATAATAATTATGTTACCTAACTTAATAAAAAATTTCTGAAGGAATTCAAGTTGATGTGATTTTAAATGAAATAACAATCTGCAGCTTATGTGAAAATCATACAAGGATTTCTTGCACACTGATTTCAGGAAGTAAAATGAATGAAAATTAAGCATAAATAATTTGATAAAACAAATTACAAGTTGCAAGGACATTAGAAAGGCTCAAGGAAGAAATAATATTTTTAAAAAACAAAGTACTACAAATTTCAATCATAGAAAAATGAAAAGGACAAGGAAAAACATGTTTGAAGAAAATAAGCTCCTATCTTTTTTGTTATAAATATAAAGCACATGTGTTGTCATTCAAAATCTCAGTAAAAATTTTGTTTCATTAAATGTTCAAGCATTTCCACCACCTTATATTAGGTACATCATTATTTGCATTTTAAAGCTAAGCACACAAATAAATGTTACTTTTATATTAGTTCAACAACCAATAAATTGGCAAAGATTTTGTGTCAAAGTTTAAATGGATAAATAATGAAGCATTTAAATTACATTTCATTTCTCAAATTCCATTATTATAACAAAAAGAAGTTAAAATTTTAAATAACCAAAATACCTAATAACAACTTCTTTATTTAGGTCATAATTAAAGGAAGAAATAATAGTGCCCATTGAAATGATCCTGCAGCTATATAGTAATATTCCCCAACATTTTTTTCTCTAGTAGTTTCAAATTTTAATCATTTTTTTAACCCCTCTCCTCTTAAGGCTATACAGTAAGGACATGCATACAAGAATGTTTTTGTTCTTCCCATTATTTCCTGTATAATGCAGTATATTGCAAAAAGAGTTGACAGGTTAATATGTAAGTACAAAATAATTGTATAAAAGGAATAAATAGCATTAAATAACATAACTGAAAACAAGAAGGAAAAAAAAGATACATACCCGAAAGAATTTATCCTCCGATGAGTCTTCGAAGTATTCTTTTACACTTGACGCAGAACGATTGTGTTTGATTCTATGAACTGGTGATACAGCAGGTCTTCCACCAATCTGAACACCTAAAACAAAAATTAATGATTTAATGGGATGAAAAGATGCAATTTATATAATTTATCTGAACAAATACTAAGTAAAAAAGATTGTAGGTAATAAAAAAAAATTTGTTTGCTGTACGAAAACAATACACTATTTGAAGCAACTATTTATAAATTACATTGAACATATAAATATATTTATAGTGAACTGGTTCATTATTTTGGTTAATCATTTTCAGAAATGAAAATGATAGTTCTATATATTTAAGAAGAGAAACATCTATTCAAAAAAAAAAATCAGACTTCATAATTAATACTTTAAAAATTTTCGCTGATTCAAGCCAAGTTGGATTACATAAATAAGTTTCAAATTCAACTTGACTAATAATATAAGTAGCATGCATAGTAAATCTAAAAGTAATAAAAATAATTTTTTTTATGCACAGTAAATCTAAAAATATAATTTAAAATGTTGGTATTTTCAAATATAAAGATATGATTAAAATCATTCATTCATCAAAAACATTCTTTCTAATTAATTAATTTTAATTACAATATTGGATATAAAACATTCAGATTAATTTAAATTATTAATATACAAAAGAGGATATAAAACATTTCTGTGCAGCATATAATAATTTTTCAGTCACCTTTAAGCTGATTGTTTAGAGTCAAATTCCACAGTTCATATGTTTATTTAAAAATAATAACTTATTTTAATTTTATTTCTTAAATAAATTTTAATTCTTGAATTGTTTATTAATCATGCACTTGGAAGCATCACAAAGGTTATTATTGATTAGGATGACATCCATACATTCAACTCATCTGTAGACTTCCTTACCATACTAACATGAGCAGTCAAAAGACTTTATCCCTTTAAACAGGATGTTCCAGGATCATTGGGACAAATTTTAAAGGGAAGTAGGTGGCATCATAAGGATCCAGATTTGTATCGCAACCCATGGTTGTAATTGTCTTTGCTCGGCTCTAGGTGGAGTTGTTCACAAGAGCATTTAAAGAGACATGAATTATTGCAGTCATTTGAGCTGTCCTCACTCCCAGAGGAGTATGGAATGCCTTACAAACACCGAGCTGGCAGATATGCACTTGATTTACAGATTGGCAAAAGAAAATGAAAGAACAGCAGAAAGATTGTTTTGCAAAAAGGTATCCACAGAGAGAAACACCGGAGTGCCAGATGTTTGCTAATTTGCATTACAATTTGTGTGAATATGAATCATTACAAAGTAATATGCATAGTGAGGGTGGACCTTGCATTCCAACGGGCAATGGAATCTCATACATTTTGTTCCACACATGGAACAAAATGTGTTGGATATTGTTCCAAGGAATCTGAGTACCATGTTGGGAGTTCGAGCCACTCGTGTCCCACCCTCACTATGCCTAGTACCTTGTAGTGATCCATATTCACACAAATTGTGACACATTAGCAAAGATCAGGCAGTCCAATGCATCTCTCTGTGAGTACCTTTTGCAAAACAATCTTTCAATTGCTTGTGCATTTCATTCTGCCAATTCATAAATCGTGCATATCTGCCAGCTCGGTGTTTGAGCTGTAGGCCATAACAGCTCAGATGACTGTAGTAATGCAAGTCTGTTTCCTTAAATGCTCTAGAGAAAAACACCACCCAGTGCTGAAATGGGTAGATATGCAAATGATGTCTTTATGATGTCCCTTAACCCCCCTTAAAGTTTGTCCCAATGAACCTGGGATACCCTGTATAGCATCAGAGCTTTACTGAAACAATTCCTGCCACAAGTTCATGACCATTCAGCTGTTGCAGCCTATATTTTAATTGTATCAATAGCAACAAATATATAGTAACACATATAATTGCACTAAATAGAACAAAAATATATCTATATCCTTGAATGTCATACAATAACATTAATACAAGTAAACATAAAGTATTCAGATTTGAGCTACAGAGATAAATATATACATCATGACCATTTATTTGAACATTACCTGGAGTAGGTAATTTTGTTTTCTGTACAATTAATTCTGGAATTCGCCATTTCTGATAATCTTCATCCCAGTAGCTTTCACTTTTGATTTTCTCAATATTTGAGTAATTACAATCTCTTCTGATGCAAGGTTGAATTTTATCCAAGATCTGAGTTAAAAGTTTGATTTGCTGATCTTGTTTACGAATAGTTTCTAAGTAATCAGTTCTCTCAGTCTCAAATTCACTCTGTAAATCCCTTACTTCTCGATCTAATGCCTGAATCTGCAACATACAAAATGAAATTTAAGTTAATGAATTTATACAAAATATTTCTAATAAAGCAATTTTATGTCTCTGCTGCAAGATAAAGGGTTAAAAGTAAATCCCCAAAGACTATATAAACAGTGCACCTTTTTATCATATTTATTTCCAAATAGATACACAATTTTAAATATGTAGTGACTTTTAAGTGTTGGGAAATTTATTTTATTTTATGCGACTTAATGATTTAAAAAAAAAAAAAGATTTTCTGTAGAATTACAGAAATGAAAGCTTAAGAATTATATTTCAGTATAATAAAAATAAATTTCTTTTTTCTTGTGCAGTGGTCTCTATCAAAGGACCGACTTCCTGTAAGACAACTAATGACTTCCCAACGGTCACATCGTTTCGCATGGGAAAGTATCCAAACAAGACAATACAAACCCTTAAGTTTGAGGGCAAGTTAATCTTTGACTTCTCTTTGGTCAAGCAGAGATAGAAGTGACCTGTGTAGTTCCCATGTCAACCTCGGTTTCATAGTTCACCGCACGAGGGGTGACAAGGACTAATGGCCGAACAGTAATCCAGGATATGTACAAACAGAAATGATTCTGTGTCATGCGTCTCTTTTGAAGGTGTGGCATATTCCACATTTAAAGAAACGCGAAAAGGAGAAACCTACACACTCCAGGACTCTCCCAGACTGACTTTTAGACTTGCTACCATATTTGCTTGTAAGCTCTAGCACCTTTGATGACCATTTAAAGCTCCAGATAACGAGCATCACAAGCCTCTTATGCACCTTTCACATCAGTGATCTGACTTGTAACATCTTCCAAACTGCCTCGACACAATGGTGCAATATTTTAGATTAGTTTTTTAAAATAAAAATGTTTAAAAAAACTCAGTAAAATAGAAAATTAGACTTTTAAATCTATCTACTAATATCTTTTACATTTAGATTAAATTTTCAAAATAAAATTTCACCATTTACAAACATACGTGTAATGAAAAATCAAAATTATTATGTACATTTTTGAAGTCGCACACACACACATATCACAGTAATCTTTTAAAAAAAATTCTGTCTTCAGTTTGATGCATTCAGCAAGTTATTTCTTAAAAACAAATGTTGTGAATCTTCAGTGGAATACAATGCATGTTAATTAACTAGAATGCAACTAGCTTCAGAATATCATTTAAATAAAAATCTATATTCTATTTCCAGTAAAAAATTTATGATTTAACCACTTTCACATTAACACTACATGGCATAATAGAACTGCAGTGACCAAGCCAAAACTCCCACAAGCCTAAACTAGCAGTGACAATAACTGACCTGAAAGTGAATTGCTCTTTAGCTCAGCTTGGCTATGGTACAGGTCTGCAGACTAACAGTTCAAAACAAATACTTCAAATCTGCCCTTGAAGCAGCAGTTGGGTAAGGTTGCTATCAACCACTTTTAAGCCACAATGCTAAGCCAGAAATTAAACACTAGACAGAAGAACACTCCAATTGAGAGATATTGGATGAATAATATACACAGCAAAGCAAATTTGTATCAAAGTCTAAGATACATCAATAACAAAACAATGTGCACACATAAAATACAATCCTCAATTTGACTTGGTCAGTATACAATAAGAGTTACACTCTCACTTCCAAGAAAATGTTAATAAATAAATAAATAAGAGTTTACAACCATATATAATGTAATTTTGCTGAATATAAGTTTTTTTAAAACAAAATCCAATTGGTTTTCAATTATTTTAAAATTGTTACAAACATACAATTGCTCTATCACTAGAATCTGAAGATAATGCATGGATTCTGGGTTAGGACAGACAACATTGTTGTATTAACTAAGTCATTCTGCAATTTTCAAATTGTTTTTCATTTATTTCTGACCACTGAAATTTTTATTTAGTTTTATTTATTTATTTTATGATCATTGCAAAGTAACGTTTGACTTTGAGCAGCATCTTTCAAATAAGAAATGAATTATGCTAAAAAAATTTAAAAACTGAAGATCATGATATATTTTTTTTATAGTTAATTATTTGAACTTTTTCAGGCAGATGCTTAGGAGTCCTCTTGAGTGACAATATAACTTAGAAATTCAATTTCTAGAACACCAGATTTAGATTTGGACACATTCGTTGGTATACTCCATAATTATTCAATCTTAGATATTAATGCAAATTTTAAGCAAAAAATCTTATTCTTTTCATCATTTATCATATTTTTACTTTAAATTATCCCCATTCTTACTTATTGATAAAATATTTATTCTAATATTGAGATAAAGTCAATAGAAAATAATAATAAATGCAAGTTAACTATTCATAATTAATAACAACTTTATACATTGATATAAAGAATTTCCAAACTTAAAATCTATATCCAAGAAAATGCATTCAAAAATAAATAAGAATAGTGAGACATTTCTTAATACAGCATACAATACATTGCCTGAAATTTCTTTTATAAAAAAAGCTGCTTACTTTTTTCTTTGCCTTTTTAAGTAGCTGTGTTTTTGCTCTCAATTCTTCATGGATATCATCGTACACTTTTAACATAGCTTTGTCATCCTCATCCACTTTGGAAAGAGCCTCTAAAATAAAGTCAAGCAAATGCAAAGATATCTTCAAATTCTGAATTTAAACATTATGAACACAACCTAATACCTCTATTTAAAAGAGAGAGACAGTTAAACATCTTTAATTGGATAATTATATTTTTGAAATTTCGACATATATTCAAAAGTTACCCAATACTTTTATAATTAGAAATATTTTTTCATAAGAAAAGGTAATCCACTAATTTGAGAATTAGATACCTTATCCTCATTGGTAAAATATTTTAGTTTTAAAAAATTGTTCTTCATAGCTATTTACATAAATATTATAAAAAGTAATTCATATAGATATGAAAATAAATTCATGAAAATTAACTTTGATTTTGATGCAAGGATGATTAATTTCATATATCACAGACAAAGAAAGAGGCTTCAGTTTCAAGAACTGAGACTAAATTTATATGCCTTAATAAATAATTAAAACAAAATGCATTTCAATATTTTGCATTTTAAAACTATTCCTTGCAATAACATTTCCAAAGCCTTATATATTAAAAAAAAAAAAAAAGAATTTAAAAATTTTGTTTTATATAATTTTTTACTTTTATTTTTTGTACATTTAAGAAATCAATAAGAGACCAGCAGTTTTGCAATGGAAATAATCTCTTATAAGCATGTTAGTGATTGAAATATCTTCAATGAATACAGGATATGTTGAATATCGTATTTCCTCGAATCTAAGCCTCAACACAAATTCTCAACAAGTCTTTGTGGAAAATGAAAAATAATGTAAAATAGTTTAGGACCCGTAATTACTCTAATTACTACATCCAATGCATTTTTTTAATTCGATTATAAGCCACAACCGATTTTCAGTAGCTTTAATATTGGGAAGTGTGGCTTATATTTGAGTAAATATAGTAATAGTGCATAATGTTTCTAGTCAATAGATTAAAAAAAATTGTGAGCAACTTTACTATTGATTATATATTTTATATATATTATAAAAACTATTAAATCATATATTAAAAACACAAAAATTTATTTTCACAATAGATGTAAACAATTTTTCATAGTTTAAAATTCTCAAAAATTGTTTATCAGCATTAAAAATTATATGAATAATAATAATATTGATAGAATTATCATGCGAAGATTTGTTTTATTATTACACAAATATTGATTAGTTACAATATTCAAGAGTTCCAATAAATTAAAAATTAAAAGTCTTTCTTAGCAATAAATAAGTAAAAACATCTTATACTTATTAATATTTTTAATTAATATAAGAAATTAAACTGTTAAATTTTTTTAATTATTAGTAATAAGACAATGACAGTGAGGAAAGAGACGAAAAAGAATAATGATAAAAATAGAAACCATCAATTAGTAGAAATCTTTACTTCAAATTATAATTTTAAAAATATATAAGTAATAAACGGAGCAAAATACAGAAAATTTTTCTCAAACCTGCAATTGATTTTATTCTTTTTTCTGCAACATTTTTCCGTTTTGCTCTTTTTTCTTTTAATTCTCTATCATGCGCTTTTTCTCCACCAACCATCTGTTCTTCTAACTCTTGCAACCTACAAAAGATATGAGCTCATTTTTTAAAAAATATATTGATCAAAAAAATTAATTTAAAAATATCAATTTAAACATTGCACATTCCTAAAGCTTTTTACACCTTAAATATAAAAATATATCCATTCATAAACAGGTTTAAAGACCCTTTGCAAAAACATTGAATTATTGAACATTCATTCATCCCCCCACACACACTGGTGTCTCTTACTGTTTATATACATACATCATTTTTCTACCATCACAAGAACATATCATATGAAAACTGTTTAGTAATTAATTCATATGCAACAAGATCATTGAAAAAATTATAGATTTTAAAATAAATTTTTTGCAATAAAAGCATTTCATATTAAATTCAAAGATCATATATTCAAAACATATATTTTATTCCAATTCCTCATGTCCATTCCTTATGTCCTCATAACCATTCACATGATATAGCAAACATCCTTAATTATGCAATAGTTTCATACAGTTTTCTTTTAAACTTAAGTAGTATGAAATAATTAATTCAAATAATAATCAAACAATGTGTTATAATAATAATCAAATAATTAAATAAAAGTGTTTATTTAATATTATACTAATTGCTTAATAGGTGTTGATGGCAGATCTAATAATTCTGGTCAAAACAAGAATCTGAACAGGTAACTTGTTCATGAAATTTCAATTCCAAACTATATGCAAGCTTTAGGCTTTCCTATTCCAATTATTCCACATAAGTCTTTGGTAGACTAGAATTGTGTTCCTACTCCTTTAATATAATTTTTTGTCATAAACTTTTAATTTTAAAAAAAAGGAATTAAACATAAGTTGAAATTGGAATTCATTAAAAAAAAAAACTTGATATGTATCTATGAAAAATTTAAATATCTATTATATTTTCATTTATGAAATATTCAATTGTTTGATGCATTCTAAACATATTAATGCATTTCATTTCACTTCAATAGTCAAAAAGATATATTTTTAAACTCCACATAATTCTAAATACATAATTCTCCACATAATTCTAATCTTAATTCCACATATGTTCCAGGACCTTATAATTTTTAGCCACAGTCAAGTAACAAGGATGATATTCCACTTTCCAAACTGAAAAAGTGTAGTACAAAACTGCTAATGTGCAAGATATAAATAAAAATCCATTAGTCCAAAGTATAAATACTGAAGATTTAAAAAAAAAAGAAAAAAAGAACAGTTTTATGTTTTTAGGATAAAGCAATGTATAATCTTTGAAAATACATAGACATTAACAATGGATATTAGATGCATAGAAAGGATTTAGATGAAATAACATGACAAAAACAAATATTGGAGATCTTCAAACTATAAGTAAAAAAAAAATGTATAAGCAATATTTCTTCAAAAAATATAATAAAAACAGAGTATTTAGGGTTTTATGTACACTACCTTTCGAGAGCTTGAGCTTGTATCTGAGCCATAACTTGAGGAGATCTAAAAAAGTAAAAAAAAAATTTAGTAAATATTAAACATTTCCTACTCAAAGAAACAAATTTCAATGTTGGAAACTAGTACGCAATTACCCTGCTGGTATAGGTGATTTGCTTATTCCATTTGGCACTGTTAAAAGACCATTTTGCGATATAGTCCCATTCTTCGGAGAACTTGGAACTTCTATAGTCTCAACATCATCCTGAAATCATAATTAAAAATTAGCAAAGGATTGTAATAACAAATCATATAATACAAGTATGATTCTACAAATTGGAAGGAGAGAAAAGATACTTAAGGTAATTGTATTAATATCTTCTTCTGTACATTTTGCATTTAAGTAAAAGTAAGGTATTGTATACTGTATAACTATGTAATTAACTAAATAAATATCCTAATAAATTCACAAAAAGAATTTAGAAGACTTTTCATTGTTTGTCATGCATTCCAAAAAACGCACCTGTCAATCATTTCAATAATTTTTTTGTTGGCTTAAAATTATGATGCATGTTTTTTCTTTAAGAATAAATATGTGAAGAATTGGAAAAAATATAGATTAAAATTTTAGATAATATAGATACATCTGAATTATTAAAAATAATTTATGATGAAAATGAAAAGAAATATAATATTGCTATATGTAATATTTATCTTGATGATGCAATTTGTTCTGATGATTGTGTGTTTGGATTTTATAATAATTTTTGAACACTTTTTCTTTTAAAAGAATTTTTCACCAACTTTATTGCATTATTTTTATTGATGTGCAAATTGCACATATTGTCCCAAAAGAGCAAGTCATTTTTCAGATATCTAGTTTGATCAATGTATATCAAATATTTCTATTATTCTCTATGCTATTTAACTCTAATGCTAATTGTGTTAACTGTTTTATGCACTATAATGTTTCTCAAATAGTTAATACAAATAGTAAATATTTTTAAAACTTTAATCATCTTAAATTAAGGGCAACACATGTAAAAATTCATTAATATAATTCCAATGGATAAAAGACACAAGGAAAAGAAAAAGTTATTTAAAAACTAATCTTTCAACTCTCTCCTTTTTTAGAATGCATTTAGTGCATGTCTCTTTTATTAAAAAAATTACAATGTTTATTCAAATCACTGGTAAAATAAATTAATTATTCTCTTCTTATTAGTTCTCATTTTCATTTTTTTTAAATTTCATAAATATCAGATATTGATAATCCATTTTACTCCATGTTTTATTTTTTCTGAAAAACTTGTTAAGAATTTGGAATGCAGCTTAGAATTGATGGTGGCTAAGATTCGAATAAATACAGTAATTGAATTTCCTATTTTAAAGTATATGAATTATGAAAAAATCCAAACAATACAACAATACATCATTATTTAAATAACTGAGATTAACTTAATACATACCTCCTCCTGTTTCTTGTTAAGCTTTGCAAGTTCTTGCTCATAATAAGCTTTCAATCGATCTACATCACTTTGAAGCCTTGCATTATTTTCTTGCTCTTTCTGATATTTATCGATTAGATCTTGCAACTTGTCATCATATTCCTAAAAAGAAATCACCATAAAAATATATTTTATAATTTATATAACAAGTTTCAGTCTATAATATTTCAAACATTTTAAACACTTTTATAAATATTTATTAAAACATTTGTAATAATTAATAAAATAAAATGTAACTACTTTTACAAAATTTTAGCAAAATCTTTTTAAAACTGCATTTAACAAATGTAGAAGCAGAAAATAAATCTTTTAATAAATAATGATAGAATATAAAGCAAAACTTAATTATATACACTTGAATAGGAAGATAAAAAGATCTTCAAATAACTCCCGAAATAGCTTTATCAAAAACTCAGGCATGTTTCACAACTTTAGTTTAGAACTTTAGATTCTTTTTTGTTTATGTAAAAATTTTATTTTATGTGTAAGGAAAAAACAAGTTAAATACTTTTATGCATAGTTCACTGTATCAAGATGAAAAAACAACATTCAAAATAGTGATTAACAAATCCACAACAGCAGTTTAAATAAAATGTAAAAATTAATCAGTTTTCCATTTTAAAAAATTAAAGTAAAATAAAATGATCCTTACTTGTTGAATTTTCATTACAGTGCTTTCATCCTCATTTATCAAATTACCTATAAAAGGGGAAAACTTAATTACAAATATTTTTAAAGTGTATGAGCAGAGAGTAAAAACTTGATAAAATACAATAATACTTCAATACTTCATAAATACTTTAATTTTATGATTTATAACAACCTTTAATAATATCGGGTTATTTTCATTTAATTAAATATAAAACATATTATAAACAAGCAAATCTTCAATAAATAATCTATAATACATAATATTTGAAACATTTGCATTAGAAGTATATATAATTCTGAAGAAATACATGAAATAACGCAAAATTTAATTTAACAACCACATACTATTAAGAGAAAAATAATAAAAAGTAGAAAAAGGAAGCAGTAGCAAAAGCACATTTTATATTTGATTTCATGTTAAGTAATTTTAGTTTCAGAGTAAATATCACATCCTTGAAAACTTTAAATCAATAGGAAATTTTTGTTTGATAAAGTATAGCACACACAATTTTTCTAGTAGAAGTATATTCTATACATATATGAAGACCTTTGTTTAAGTGATATTTTAAAACATACTCTCAGTTGCTTCTTTAAAAGTTTTTTTATAATATAAATATAGTCAAGAATAAATACTAAATTTGTACATTTATTTTATTTTTTGTAATAAGTATATACTCTGAAACTTAAAACAAATTCTTTAATTTAGCAATTTTTCAGGTCTTATACAGTCATAAAAGGTGATAGATTTTAGTAAAGTTTAAAAATCAAAGTTATTTTTTCTTCTTTAGAACTTTTTTTAAAACACACAAACAAAAATAAATCTATAATTTACTTTTGATACAACTATGTAACAATTATTTAAAAATATTAACTTAAATCCTGCATCACTAAAACAAACTCTAAAAATTAAAAGATAAATGTCTTTGGTCAGCTACTTAAATTTAAATATTTTACATTGATCATCAATTTGTTTAACTCTGTGTATATTGCCTGTAACATTACTTCTTAACATTCCTAAAGCTAAAAAAAGAATGATTAAACTTTATGCTTTATTAACAAAGAGAATTTAGTCTGACTTAACATATAGTAGTTGAAGGCCATGGTTTCTAGACTATGAGTTACAGTATTAATATAAATTGAGCCATCATATAAATCCCAATGATGGTTTGAATTTCTATTTGACTATCAGTTTATCATGAAATAAAAATACTACTTTTACATAACATTTTAAATACTTAAAAAATATTTATAGAAAAATAAGTCTATTGTTTTATAAACTAATCTTCTATGGCTGATCATTTTTTCAAGCATTTTGCTTCTTCTAAAAATCCCTTGCAGGACAGATCTTATTTGTTGTACCTGTTGCTCAAAATAACTTAGTAATAAATGTATTGTTTTGAAGGTTTTAGAGTATATGATCAGAGTTGGGTACCTCTTCTTCCTATTATATGATATCTCTTTAACAGCATCTTTTTCTGCTCTAGTTCTTTCTAACAAGCTTCAGGACAAATTGATGAAGTTTATCATTATTTTTTAACCATCCACATTGAAGGGTATAGATTAAGTTCTCTAGCAATTTATGCTTACTTTGCGCTCTTTCAAATATGTCTAATATTGAGTTTTCTCTTGTGTGTAAAAAGCTTTTGTGTTTAAATTTTTTTTAATTATGAATTGTAAAAATTTGACAAATGCAAAATAGTTGAACATGCAGCTAATCTTACTGATCACAAGATCCTAAGAATAACTTTACAAAATAATAATAATCCAAACTAAAACACTTCATTCAATTCCTACTATTAGTTCACAATCTCCCTATATATATCTTGTTCAAATTTTCAATCCTTTGAAAAATACATTTTAAAGCTTTCATTTGAGCTGAAATTTTATATACACGATTATTTTGGATGACAATACGGTAATATAATTAAAATTTTAAAAAATTAATTGATTAAAACTAATTATTCAGAGAATTGAAGAATCCACGTTGGCATCATTTTTGCGACTCAGCGGCCCTTTTGGCGACTTGTATTGAAAACTTAAAAGCTTTTTTCTCACATTTTAAAGAGCTCATTTGAGCTGAAATTTTCTATACACGATTGTTTGGGTGACAATACGATAATTTAATTATAATTAATTAAAATCAATTGACTGAAACGAATTATTTAAAGAATTACAGATACAGTCATATGGGGTTCATTTTTAGCGACTTGTTTCAAAATTTTAAAGGATTTTTTTCCCCCTAACGTTTTAAAGCATTCATTTGAACTGAAATTTTATATACACAATTGCATTGGATGACAAAACGATACGTAGGTAAACAAAAGTATGTATGTAAATATTTATCTTTGTATTATAAGTCTATCTTCTTACGAACCGCACGACGCAGAAACACGCCGAAGGTACCAAAATACGGGGAACGATCTGAGGAAGCCGTTTTGGCCATTTATATTCCGATATTGCAATTAGTTAAAAAGATATTAATTAAAAACCTTAAAACGCATAATTTTTTTTACTCCTGTTGGCTTTTTATTCCGCCGAGCGGTTTTTGGATTGAGCTTAAGGAAATTTCGACGTTTTTAAAAAAAGCCATCCAATTTTTCCTATGAAACTCAGACAAAAAATAATTACAGAATCAGAAAGATTATTTAATTCTTCACGATGCAGTACAGTTTTTTTTTTAACAAAATAATGACATTTTCAATTTTTTACGATTTATCCTAAAATGAGTCAAAATCGATACGTTTTTATGAAAATGATTTCTAAATCATTCCATTTGAATTTCCTTTCGCGTTAATAAATTGATATGTGAAGAACAATATTATCCGTAATAAGTAGAAAGATTGAAAAAATTGCTTAAAAATTACGGATTTAAAAAAAAAAATTTTGTGTGTTTATTTTTTCCCCCCTTTTTGCGAGAGTTAATCGATGTAGTATTTTTGTTACATTTTTTGTTTAAAAATTACCGTAGTTTTCAATTGATATGTGAAGTTTTAAGGTATTAACTTAAAAATCATGCTTTTAAATTTTTCTTTTAAATTTCATTGAAATATTCATTTTGCGTCAATGTCGCGTTACCTAATATGAGGCTTCCAGTTGAGGAATAAGACCTCCGGAAAGTTGAGGGGGAGGGGGTGTTCGCTATTTCTTACGCTAATACGCGGCGACCGAATGAACGACCGGGAGGGGGAAATTTTTTGGTACTCCCGACGTTTTTTAAACACTGATCTAATTTTCTACGAGACTCAGACAAAAAGTAATTGCAGAATCGGAAAGATTATTTATTTCGCCACGATACAGTATACTTCAAAAAGTTCATCCTTTGATCTTTTAGAATCAGTGATTTAAAAAATTAAATGGCAAAAAACTTTTCTTTTACGAATTTTTAAAAAATACTCAAAATTTAAATCGAACATTTAATAACTTCATTTATAAAGATAATTACATAAAAAATTTTTCCAGTGTGTTGAACATTTGAAAAAATGATCACAATTTCAATTCAACATTTAATATAGTAGTAGAATTTTGCAGTTTTAACAATTTCTACATTTCTGTATTTTTTCAACATATAACTATTTTTAAAAAAGGCACATTTTTGGTTCCAGGGGCTGAAAAATTGCAATAACATTAATATAGAAATCACACACACACCAGGAAATGCTGATAGTAAAAGGGGAATTTTCATGACAATATGTTATGCATTCAAAAATGTTTGTGCAACGATAAATGGAGGGGACAGAAACCTGTCTGACAATGAAAAGAAGTGAACAATTTTCAAAAAGTGAATTTTAATGACATCATTACAGCAATCACTCACATTGTACTTGTACACACTCACATAGACGTGGTGGCATCATGAAGTGAACAATTTTCAAAAAAGTGAATTTTAATGACATCATTATAGCAATCACTCACATTGTACTTGTACACACTCACACGGAAGTGCTGGCGTCATAAAGGACAGAGGAAATTAACATGCGGATTAAGTTATACACTCAGTAAAAGCCTGTGCAATGCTGGCTAAGCGGAGGGGCAAAAAACAAAGAAGTCAAAGTAATTTCGAAAAAGAATAATGAAAGCGTTGATTTTGTGAAGGGAAGATTATTTGATAAAATAATTATTGATAAATAATTATTAATAAATTGTAATTATTTGATAAAAAGTAACTAAAAGAAAAATTTTCTTTGTTGACCTAAGTGGGAACTGACTTTAAAATTTTTTCTAATATTACTTGTTTTTGAAAATGGTGATCCACACATATATAAAGCATTGTCTTTTATTAAAAGGAATCATGACTCCATTTAAACAACAAATAAATAAATAAAATAAATAAATAATCTGAATTTGATCAAATGAAAGATAAGAATTAAAGTTATCATAATGTCTAGTGATATTACATGTGATTTCTTATGAAGCCATTGTAAAACCATGAGCTCAGCAGATTCATGTGTTATTGAGCTATGTGTTAACAAAAACCTTCTTTATTTCTTGAAATTCACACCTAGAATTTCTTTGAATTTATTCCTTTAAATTTTATATGTATGTCTATCTGTCCATGTAATCAATACACACATTTAATTCTTTTTTAAAATCATATTTTAAACAATTAAAAACTTACTCTTATCTACATCACTCTTTTCATCCTCCAAAACAGGAATCTGACCAGAGAGCATATCTTTCAATCGTCTAATCTCTTCTTGATATTCTCGCAACAATGCATCTTTAGGATCTTCATTAACTTTGGGTTTATTCGTAATATTCTTAGCTCTGTTTGCATACCGTAGTGTACTCAATGTTTCATCATAGTTATTATCTGCTGGAGAAAGGCAAGCAACCATCAATGTTTTTGTGTTGCCACCCAGTGAATCTTGCAAAAGCCTCGTCAACTTGGAATCCCGGTATGGAATGTGTTTTGATTTCCCATCCACTAAGGCAGATATTACATTTCCTAAGGCTGATAATGACAGGTTGATTTTTGTGGCTTCTTTAAGACGATCGCCAGTAGCACCTAACAAAAGGTATTTAAATTTAATTACATGGATAAAATCATATTCAACTAAAAAAATTTAAAATACATATTTTTCTTTTACTTTAAAATACCTTAACGTGCATTTAACATTCTCAAATAACATTTAACGCATTCATTCTCTTTCATATAAAATTTTAAAGTAAAAAACAATAATAAATACTTCCTTGGATAATGTTATAACATAGAAAAAATTAAAATTACAAATTCAATATTATGTAATAAATGATCATTCTTTAAACCGATTGTGATTAAATTTCATTTTGCCATGAACATTATAATAAAAATCTTGTCTTATTATCAAAGTCTGTAAATCAATTGATTATTCATTGAAAAGGAAATTTTGAGAAAGCTAATCAACAGTTTAAAAGTGGAACTATAAAAAATTCCTTGAAATCACAAAATTTATAAATAAAACTAATGCTAAAAAAGAAATTTAGAAATATATTTTTTAAACTTTTATTACAGTTCTATAATTTTAATATATTTGGATTTTGTAATAATTTCCTTTGTAAGATAATTAGTTAAAAAATCAATAGAAAAATAAGTATGCCAAAACTAATTCTTTCAAAATAATCAAAATCTCAACTTCCAATCCATTGATGAAAAACTAAATTTGTAACTAAATCCCTACAAGATATGAAGAAATACATGTAAAGAAGAGTTGTTAGGAAGTAGAGATACTTTTAAAGAAGGGGACGGGAATAAAATTTTAAAAAGTAAATATATTAAACAAGATTTTATTAAATCATTTAAGTAAATATACTCCTTTCTGAATTTGTATATACAATATTACTTATAATTTGAAACACACAACAGCAAAAAATGTAAACCTTCCCAAGATATAAATAAAATTACATTAAACAAAAGCAAGAGAATCAGTACTTATGTATTAATGAAGCTGAATAGGCGCACATGAATCATGACATGACATGACATCATAGCAGTAAAAGAAAACAACAACAAAAACAAATTCTTACATGTTTTATTTAAAAAAAAAACAATCAGTCAAATTTTGGTGGAAAACAGCACCAATTTGGTTGCAGTGGCATTAATATGTAAGTACCAAAAAAAATCTTTCAAACAACTTATGTACAATAAATACTTTAACTTCAGTCTTTGAGATATTTTCATTAAAAGTGATTAACTGTTAGAAAA
Organism: Trichonephila inaurata madagascariensis; assembly: GCA_019973955.1. Lineage (NCBI taxonomy): Eukaryota > Metazoa > Arthropoda > Arachnida > Araneae > Nephilidae > Trichonephila > Trichonephila inaurata. Next base: position 103,643 of record BMAV01002361.1, on the reverse strand, counting down.
CGGAACATTACACAAGATATGAAATACAACGTGAATAAATAAAACTCACCAGTTTTGGCCTGTCTTTCACTCCCTGCTAAATCCACCAAGTTGAGTTTTCCTTGTTTTATGTGCTCTCCACAGTTTTCCATTTCTAACATCTCTAAGTGAATGGTGAATATTGAATGACTACGAGAGGAATCCGCATTCATCAGTGTGGCACCCACTGAGCGATTTTTCCACCCCGTTTCCATTACTTCTTCACATTCCCGAGTATTGTGAACAGGATGCAAAGAAAGCCCTGAAAAAGAGAAGATATTTTTCTAATAACAGTGTTAAATGATTTAAAAATTGTTGAACAAGTTTCTTTTACAACAAATTCAAATCAAGTTTTTAGAAGAATGATCCAACTATATAAAATTATTTACAAAGATTAAAAACTTATAAATGCAATTATTTTAAATATCTTCTAAATAGAGATACAGTTTAAAACAATAGATTTCTAGAAACAAGGATGAATGTTCTGAATGAAAGAGCCTTTTTAATCATCCACTTTATTTATGATAGTAAAATATTTAAAATTAGAACTATTAAGATCATTTTATTGAGAGAAATATTTCTAATATTAGATTAAATAATATTAATATTACATAGACCTCATTTTTTTCTTTTAATTTATAAGCTTTATTGAAAACAATGCTATTACATTAAAAAGTATCTAAAAGAATTAAATAAAAACTATGAAAATAAACAGAAAATCCAGATTTGTATTACTCTGATAATTGTTACTTTATTCAAAAACAAAAATATAGAGTTTTATCTATTATAATAATAAAACATAATGAAAGAAATTAAACTTAATCAACAGTCTACTTGTAATATATGTAAAAACATGTAACCCATGGGGGGAAAAATATTTAAAATTATCAATTCTTGTTTGTTTTCCTCACAGCAATTTTGTAAAACTCATTGTCTAAAAAAAGACTGATAAATTTTATAACGATATATGCATTTTAATTGGTCACAAAATTCAAAGTGCTTTCTGCACTAAAATCAAATCTGAAAAGCCTTGAAGGGAAACTGATTGTAAAGGCATAACACATCTTTTTTCTGCATTCACATCCCCTTTTTCTCAGGCAAATGATGAAATGCTAACTTCACCATTGGAAGATGAGTCACCACACTCATTTCCTGTCATGTCCATTGGCATATGCACTCTCTGAATTATCAGAACTCTTTTTTTAAGTAATTATATAAATTTAAAAATACAAAGGAGGTAAAAGTTACTTCTTTCTAAATGAACACTTGTAATGCATCGTGTTCCTGATTTAAGATGAATACATCACCCTTACTTAACAATTCTTTTGTTGTTGTTGTGATGCAGTCACAGCATGGCCCCAGAGATTTTATATATGCTTAGATAAAATAAAACACTGAAAAAAGAACAACTCCCAATCCCAAATGTGCTATGGATGCTTTATTATATAATATAAAATATTAAATTTATGAAGCATAAAGTATTTTAACAATTCATTTTCTGATTTATGCTAAGAAAAAAAAATACAAATATAAGAGGAATAGAATCTTTGATTCCATAAAATGAATGAAAGAACACTTCCCATTGGATGTTTCGAAAATAAGGTAGTTTAAAATTTCAATAGAATTTTGTGTGTTGTAACATTTTCCCATCTCACAGCTGCAAGATCAGCTTCCCTATGCAGATATCATTATGCCGTTTATATCTACATGTGCACCCCTAATATATTGCAAGGTCCTTTCACCTGACATCCCACCGACAACCGATGGCTGTGAGAAAACCAATGACTGGATTCCACCTGTGAGCCGAACCTCAAGTGTATTTCGAGGTGTAAGAAGGGAGTGAAGAGATAGTTTGTTGGAAACACTTGAAAAGAAATGATGTGTTTACCTCCTCCTTCACAAATAACACATTCTGTAGAATTGAAATACTCAATATTTTGAATAACTTATATCTAAATGTATAATAGCAGTAGACATAATAAAATTTAAGTCTCAGGCTAACCATCAATTTTCCCAAATCATCCCAGTGTGTGCATTATAAACAAAATTATACATTAACAGTTGCAAATATAAAATAGCTTCAATCAAATAAAAGATTCCTTTTTAAAACACAATAAAATAGTATATATTACACAGAATTATATACAGAAACAGTTTAAGACAATTTTATTCCCAGGTTGAAGAAATACTTACCAGCGACATAAACTCCTTTGTCTGGATGTTCTTTAAGCTCTAACTTTTTCTTGACCTCCTTGCCAAGCAGATCACGAATCTCTTCATTATAAATCTCTAAGTAGGAAGCGTGGACTAAGAATTTGGTGTTTTCTGTGGTTGAGATGGCTTCAAAAATGTGCTCAAAGGCCCGGGGGATGATTCCCTTCTGGCTGGCTGGATGTGGGATACCCTGCATAGTAAAGGACTTGCCACAACCAGTCTGGCCATACGCAAAAACTGTCCCATTATAGCCTTCGGTCACACTCTAAAAATGTTAAACATATAAATACAAAAATACTTTTAAATGATATTATTCACAATTTTGTTTGAATTCAAGATGCAAGAATAAAGTGTCATGTATTAATTTTTTTCATGATATATTTGCTTTAAGTTCAGATTTTTAACATACATATTTCATCTCAAGTTCTATTCATACTTTATAAAATAATGTTAGTACAAAATAAAATGAAAATTTTTTATATAACTTTACATGTTTAATATGTTAAACAGTACAAAGGAACGATAAAAATGTTTTGCGAAAGCAACACATAGAGTTAAAAACTAACTTTCACAAGTAAGAACACCATGCCAAAATTATATTCAAAATATCCCCAAATGTACACAATTTTATTTTAAGAGCTTACATAAAATATACAGCCCTCATCTATGTATGTCTTTTAAGTAAGAATAGCAAAATAAATAAGAACAGGGAAGAGTTGCCACTGAATGCAAGTTTCCAGAATGTTTAAGTTCGAAACATTCTAGAATGACATTAATCTGGTCACAAAAAATCCACTTAAGATGATTTATATACAAGTTGGTTATTTGAATCTAAACAGTAACTAACATAAAATTCAAAGTTTTAATTGTTATAATAATCAATGTTTATTCTCCCTCTGAATTAAAGAAGCTTTTCATGATGATGTAATAAATTTATTTATCTAACACATGAGAACAATAATAAAAAGGCAGTAAATCCTGTTTAATATTATGGTTACAAATTGGTTCAATTTTCAGTTTAATCAATTATTTCAAGCACAAAGATTAAAACGTTACATCATAAATGCATATCTGAAAATTGAAGGAATGCATTTGTATTATTTGCGATAGAATCAAGCCCAATTAAGAACAGAATATATGTGAGGATTAATACACTTATACAGTTTTACAATTTGAGCAGCAAGTATGAACGGTTGTATAATTTGTAAAATAAGGAATGGTTCACCGTTAGGTGGACAGTAAGTACCCTCCCCCTCCATAGGTTTTAATTGTATATCTAATTTTTAAATGATATTAATCTTGTGATACAAATCAAAAATTGGTGTGCACTTTGAATTTACTAAGTTTTTAAAGGTTGAAATTTTAATGATTTTTTAAGAGAAAAAAATCATTTCACCAAGCTAAATACTGAAGTTATAAAGTAAAATTAACATGAAAATGATTTTAAAAATATCATTTTATTTAATTCATATTACTTCTGCAAACAAATAAAAAAAATATTAAATTCAGATTGAACTTAAGGTTTTGTGTAATGTCTGTTTCCTAGAAGGTTTATTTCACAGAGATAGGATCAATAAAAGTCATCTAAGTCATCACACTAAAATATTTGGTTTTAAAAAAATATATACCAACTTTGTTTTGAGGTTAATAATCTGATAAATGAAAAGAATCTTTACAATATACTTTAATTTACAAAATTTTTTTTAAAAATTCAAAATTTTTTATTTATAAATAATGTGAAATATGTTGTTAATTGTATTCAAATATTATCTCAAAACCTATTACAATGCATTTACCCAATATTCCCAATTTACCTCCATATTTAATCAGAATAATTCTTTCTAACATAAAGGAGCATTTTTACACACTAAAAGTTTCCATTCAGTATTATTAATGCAAACTCAATAATTTATTGCTGAGCTTAAAACATTTATAACATAATTATGAATTCTAGGGTAAAAAATCACAAAAAATAAATTATATAAATATTTGTAAAAGTAAACATTTAAGGAGCATGTTGACAGTGATATGGAAAATTTTATTTCTACTTCCAATTTCTACTTTCTTGTATTTATTTTTTTAAAATATTGAAAACAAGAACTATTTAATGTTTTACTTAATTTTGCAATTAAACTTTTAGTATTTCAGTTCCATTAAATTTTGATAAAAAAATTGTCAATGTACCAGATGTTACGTAAAAAAACAACAACATAAATGACAGAAAAACACATCACTTTTAAAATAATGAGACAACTATTTTTAAAAAGATACAGATAAGGAAGAAGAACAATTCAATACTTGCTGTTTCTGCTATTTTGTTAAATTTTTATCAACAAAGGGATTAATTAAGAAAATTCCCATTTTTGTGACTACTTTTTGCTTTTCTTGACATTACATAAAACACACGATTAACATTTTGCAATTGAGTTTTAATTTAGTAATATTTAAAACAATTATTTTTTATTCTGAATACTTTTTTCACATAAATAAAATCAAATGCCGCAATAAGAGTAATAATTATGAAAAAGAAAATACGCTAAAAAGTTTCATTCTTGAGAAATAGTAACAAATCAAACATTTTTTATATAAACTAAGCATTATAGGTATGTGACTTCCTTTATATATGGCTTATAACTTAAAAGCAACATATAATTGAAAAAACAAAATCATTCTAAAAATTAAAAATAAGTTAACTTTAATTCTATAAAATTTTATATCTTTCATATAAAATCTTTTTGGTTTTTATAACTTTGTTAACAATTACACACAAATTAAAATATTAGTCACATTAATATATCATTAAAAAATCCTTACTATAATTAAATACTTCTTGATATATCATATTCAAAACAATTTTTCTCATTTAAAATAATTATTTGATACATGTAGTATTCACAATGGAAAATAATCTGAGATGCATTCAAAGTTAAATACTATTTCAAAAATGACTCTAAGATTTCTATACATTAATATAATATACTAATTTATCTTTAAAACTGAATAAAAATTTTACACAAAATAATTTCATTTCCAAAACAAATAACTTATATTACTTTATGAAAAAATATGTACTTACTTCTACTATTGGATAAACTATTTCATTATATATTTGTTCTGTAGTGGAATCAATAAAATATGCACCATCAAACGTAAAACTCTTTGGAGGCGCAGAACTATCAGCCGGGTTGACAATAGAGCACAGACCACACGAAGAATCCATGCTTATTATCACCTACATTTATAAAAATTAAATTTTTAAAGAGATCAAATTAACAATTTTCAAAAATTTGTTTCAAAATTTAAACAAATGTTTTTAAAAAAATTCAGCACAAAAAAATATTTTTAGTTCTTTTCTTTCTGTTGAATAATGTCTTATCTTTTTCATACTCATCTTTTATTAAACCAAGAATTAACCTGCACATGTAGTTTTGTTAGTCTAACTAAATATGCATAAAGCACTTATACAGAAATCCCCCCCCACTTTATGACACATACTAATTTATACACTAATTTAACAGTATGATCTTGTATAATAGCATCAATAAAATTTATCTTTAAGAATTCCTCTCACGGTTCTTTTCAAATAGATAACTCTAACAAATAAAACTAATTATTAATAGTATTTATATATATATAACTAAGCAGTAAAAACTTTCTTAGTAAAATATTCCTTACAGTAAGAAATTTTGCCAAAGCTTGTATAAAAAAGTTGTATTAAAATAGAATAAAGTTACATGGACAGCATTTCATTTAGAAAAAATTTATGCTTCATTTTAGCAGAATTATGTAAGAAATGACAGGCTTATTGCATAACTTTTGCTAAATGTACTTTTTGAATCATTATAAACTTATATATATGATTTTTTAAGGGAACTATGCACAGAATTAATTATGCATACATTAAACTGAACTAATTAATACTCATTAGCAATTTATATCTCTAACATAGACATTTCTCAAGCAAATTAAGTGTTTTCTAATATTTTTTAAAATTTTTATACAATGAAGGGGACATGGTGTGATTTATACAAATTTTTTTAATTTAATGGTTTTCAAAATTTCTTTGAATGCCTCCTGTGTATATGTATTATGTAAAACAATTTTTGTACTCAAAATATCCCAAACGCCTAAAAGTTTAATTTTAAGAAAAAATTAATGTTTTTAAAATGCTACTCTTCCTAAAATAGTTTGATGAACACACATGAAATCTGATTTCCAAGTATTTCAAACTGTGCATAACAAAAATTAGTATTGGTTTTGTGATAACATGATTGATATTCACAAAATATGTTTTTGTATGAATGTTTATTGAAAATTTCTTAAAAAATGTATAAATTCTGAATTTAATCAGTTAAAAAAAAGTAGGTATTGCTTTGATTCATAAATGCATACCAACTGTTTTACATGCATTAATAGTAATAGGCAAAATATCAAAACATTTGACTAAAAAGTTTTTTTTTCCTTTTTGAGATAAATCAAATTAAAGTTTCTTGTTGCCGTTAGGAAGTGAATAAAAATGAACCTAAAAATAATTACAACTCTGGTATTATTTTACAATTTGAGATTTCAAATTTTGTGAGATAATAGAAAGATATATAAAGAATAATTTAGGCTTAAAAAATTAAATTTGATTTTTTGATCCATTTTTGTCAATTGAATCGTACTGTGTCCCCTTAATAAAAATCAATTTTCAAAGAGAAGATACTTTAAAACTATTTAATGAATAGAAAGTTTATGAGAGACAATTTGCAGTATTTGCATCTTGCTATAATATGAATAAATTTCATTAAGTTAAACTTAATTAAAGTTAAACATTAAATAAAATAACATTTGAATAATTTTTTAAGAAATTATTTAAAAAAGTACACAAGTATTAATTTATCATAATAAATAATAACAATATTAGAATATAACTATGGTTTTCTTTAAAAGTAAAATCACATAATATAAGGTCAAAACAATATAAATTACATAATAAGATATGCTTCTTTTTTCATATATTGATTATACATATTTCAGATAAATATATTTCTTACAAATTAGTTGTGCAAGATCAAAAATTTAACATAGCACGTCAGTTGCTTTGTCAGATTTTAAATCAATCCCATGCCACTGATGACCTTTTACAAATTTCAACAAATTTTTTTGCACCAGAAAATTTAGCTAAAATTTGTAAAATCATCAGTGATTAATCTTGAGCACGCAGTTAATTATTATCATTGCTGGCAAGGGGTTAATAAATAAGAAGCAAAATATTATTTCCATCTTATAAAATGTCCTGATTACAAGAGATATTTTGACAACATCAAATTTATATTTAATCATTAAATATTATACATATATTTGAAATAAGTATATTACAGATCTAATCATATTTCTATAATACAGAGAAAAACAATCATGCATCATTGAAAATAGAAATTTCACTTACTGCTACAACAGTTACAATTACAAATTAACACAACATAAGAATAAATGTAGATCAGTGGTCCCCAACCCCTGGACCAGTAACAAATCGTGGATCAAATGGTAACAGGCTGCCAAGAAACATCAAATTACTTTTAATTTATTTAATGTGGGTTTTGTGACTTAACTTTTATATTCATTTTATGATGTAACTATTTTATTTTGAGGGCATGTTTAAGTACAATATACTAATAAAAATTTTTAAATCAAAACGATCTAAAATGTAAACAATAAATACCACTTCCTTTTCAGAGAAAATTATCAAACATTGACAGGTCTACAGTGATAAAAAGGTTGGAGAACAAATGATAAACTGATGTAGATCATAAATTCAAGTAATGTTTCCTTATACACCTATTCTAATGTAGTAGAACAAAACAGGTTTTGATCATATTTACAGTCCATACATCATGAAATAAATATAAGTACTACATACCTTGCAACCTAAATCTCTTTCTCTCTGATTGATAGGACGACATCTTACAATCACCTTGACAGTTTCTGATGCCATGGAAGTGCTGAATTTTTTGAAAATTCACCGATTGAATCACCTGTGATAAAACACAAATATTAGATATAAAATTAAGGGATAAAACATAAATCTAATGTGAAAAGCCTAAAAATGATTTAATATATTCAAAATCACACAAAATATATTTTATTCTATACATATATACATAATATCTTTTATACTAAAACAAATTCACTTAATTAAGATAAATTAACTAGGTAAAAATCATGCATTTCTGCAATAAATATTTATAACGTTTAATGGTTTAGTATTTATTTTAAAAGATAAAAAGTTAAACATACTAAATTTTTTATGTTCTGCAAGTTTGAATAAAAATTCTTCATTATAGAATCCTATCTATAGAATTCCTTTTTCACTTTGTAAACAATTTTATAATCCCGGAAATATGAATAAAATGTTTTATCAAAAGCTTAACATGTTAATGTTCTGTTATGCAATGAATTAACATAAAATTAAAGCATATTATTTTATCAATGTTAACTAATACTTTTTCAAAGGAGTAAAAAGAAAAAAAAATGTCAAAAATTATTTTACAGCTTTTTAGAAAAAAAAGTCAGTTCAATGAATTAGAATTCTTTTTTAATTTAAACAAAGAACAAGAAATTTAATTCCTAAAAATTTAAAAACACTGAAAAATTAAATTGCAATGAAGTAAATTTGTTAATATATATATAAATGAAATCCAAAACCAATTTATGTACTTAAAAAAGTACCTTCAACTTTTCTATGATTGAAAATGCAATGAAAGGTCAACATAAATAATTAAAACTGAACAGAACACTTTATAAGAAACCCTACTTAATATTATGTGAAGAAAAAAAAAAGGAATGTATTAAATTTTTTCAAAGACCATGAAAATGACCGAAACCGTTAGTAAAGGAATCTGAAATTCGAGTTTTTTCCCTTCTTAATTTTTTTTAAAACTTCTTTGATCATTAGATGATATAACACACAACCATATAATCTCATTTTTAATTAGTAAATAAAGTGATAAAAATAAAAGAAAAAATCTATCTTAAATGTACCCCCAATTTCATAAATACAGAGATATATAAATAAAATAACCACGAAAACATCCAGAAAAACATTCAGTGTAAACGAAACATTTCTAAAAATAGTGATGGCAAATACTCTAATATTGAAATAATAATGGAAACTGAATTTAAAAAAAAAAAAATTTTTTTTAATTCACATGATATAGATGATTTACCAATTCATATTTTTCATTTAGTAAACAAGATTACAACTTACAGGATTGATAATACAAAATCAAATTATAATTTATTGAAATAAATTATAGTATCAGTTATTTTCTAATACAAAATCAAATTATAATTTATTGAAATAAATTATAGTATCAGTTATTTTCTATTGCCCCCCCCCCCTTCAAAATATCAATTTATATAAAAATTACAAAAATCGTTTCTATTTATTCTCAAGCAGCTAAGATAAATAATATGTCATTTAAGGTATCAGATTTTAATTACACTTAATTTTTACTCTATACAGGTACAGAGTCATATTAAAAAATAATGCATACTTAACAAACTTTTGAAAATTTCAAAATAATAAAAGTTATTTTTCGAAGAGTACATTAATTTGTTTAACTACTTCAAAAATAATTTCAATCGAATGTATTGCAAATGATTTTAGAAATTCTAACATAAAATTTAATCTTTTATTCATAAAAGAAAATAAGAAAAACACTATATAAAAATAATAAACTAATTTAAATGATTGCATACATTTTCTGCACATTATTTTCAGTGCTGTTAATACAAATCAAACTTACCACCGGTGTAGCTAATCCCAAGTGGGCCTTGTATCAAAATTCTTTGGGACCCTTTTTTGGAAAGGGGAGCTTTGCTAAGGGGATTATTGATTACATTTTATGATTTTGTGCTTACACATGTTAGGGCCCCTGTAGATTGGGGGCTCTGTATTATTTAAAGGGTGGTAGATACGCCTATGAAACTTGCTTTTTGTTAATATTTTAAGGACTTATTATTTTAGCATAATGTGAACAAAGTATGCATCTACTGAAAATGATCAAATACATCAATAACAGAAATTTTTAATATCAGTAAATTACCTTCATAAGATATTTATAATATTTTTTTTTTAAATTTTAACTTCATTTATTTTAAAGAAACATATAATGAATTTTATAATTGCAGTTTTTCCAGCCAAAACTTTTATTTCGACGAAAAAATTACATCTGCAATTATCTATACCTGTAAGTTTAAATCAACATAATTCGATTGACATCGTTTTCATTAAAAGTTACTCAATTTTAATCAATTAAAAATAAATCTTCATCTTAGTCATCAACACATATATATTTATTTTTCGGAGGGTTTTCTTCTCTCTGCTTTCGTGGTAATATTCAAATTAAGCACAAAACTTTTGACACACATACCTTCAGAATCAACATTTCTTCATCATATTTAGATCAGAACACTTAATCCAAAGAGCCTTCAAGAGAAGACTTTGTCACTTTTGAATGGGTTCATCTTCCACGTGAATTAAATATACCGGTTATTTAATAAATCTTAAAACATGGCACGAGCCGGTACGAGAAACTCATCTCGGCCTTTGAAACATACATTACTAGCACCGTAGATACAAAAGCAAAACAGAAACTCTGTTGTCAAGTGAATGCGCCATCTAACGGATATTTCATTTAACATTGATCGTGCGTGATGTGGCGTGCTGATAGTACAACTATAATTTTTGTTTTAATACTTTTTTAATGGGACCTTGATTTTTGTTTTTCCTCTTTTAATAGATCCTTACCTATATTAAACTTACTTTCATTCTTCTTAGCTATAATGAATAAATTTCTTTCTGTCTAAAAATATTATTGATAGGGCTGGATATATATATTTTAAAATTGGATTGAAAAGAATTTGGTTCTAGATGGTTAAAAACGTAGAATAACTAAGTTTTTTAAAAAAAATATTCATGAATAAGTGCGTTAAATTAACGTGTGTATTAAATCAATAATATAAATATAGGGTGTTAATGATAAAGGGAAGAGAGCGGCTTAAAAGAAAATAGGGTATATGGATATTATTATATTTTAAATGTGTAAATAATTATTTTAAAATTTAAACATAAGCTCCCAAATCAGCACATTCCTCTTTTGTTTTGAATGACTTTTTGAAGTTGTTGCAATGACAATTCTAGCCCTCAAAGTTACTGTAACCAAATAGTTTCTAGATCAGTTTAAATGAAATGCGTTTATAGACCCAACTTTGCACTAAGTTGTGTGATTTTCATCTCTTTACTGAAGAAATGGTTAATAGAACAAAACTTTTAGTTTCATTCTAGAAGCTTCAAACTAACTTTGAGGTTCATTTCACATCACTGGCAATAATATTTTTCAAAGAGGGTATTGGAAAGCTTATACATTGACATGACAAAAATAAGTCTTTATGGCGAGTGTATTTAAATAGGCCATATTTATAAATAACTTAATAAGTTTTTTTAGTCTTTTTTTATGGTTTACCTGAGTTAAAAAAAATGATTTAAATATTATCTCGTAAAGTACAAGTTTCTATCCTTGATCAAGTACTTTTCATTCAAAGAACATTTTTCTACTGTCGTGACAAAGTGTGCAATAAATTCTATCACGCTACTTTGTTACTATATATTAGCGGATTCTTACCTTCATTAGACTTCTACACATTCAAGAAAAACACTTCACTTTTTTTTAGTAACATCAATAGCTATATACTTTTAATTAATATACCGACACATGAAAAGGGTGATTGCGTGCTGAGAAGTTTTGCATTTCAAATAAACCAGACAAGAATTTTCAGTAATTTAATAAATTGTTTCTTGTTCCGAATACGAGTAAGTGAACTGGGTGCTTTTAACAAAGCAGTCGTGTGATTTCTCCCATTCTTGTTTAAATATAAAAAATGTATATTTTTAAACAGAAAAGAAAATCAAACTTGCTTAAAAAATTATTAAAAATTTAATAATAAAAATTAATTATGAATATTAGAATTGCTTGTTTAAAATAGATTTCTTTTATCATAAAAATATTAACATAAGACAAATGCAAATCTTTATGCAAATAAGAGATGCAAATAATCTGTTTATACAAAAATGATAACAAGCATATTAATTACGTAAATCTTCACACAAAATGTGGTTCTGTATAAATTATTGAATTGCGTACCTTAAAAATAATCAAATTTGAACGTTAATATTATTGTTGATTGACTGACTCTATTTGTATGTGCTACATACAATTATTACATAATAACAATTCATGCTAACTTTTTAAAACGATATTCTTCAAATTTTGATTGAGTACATGACGTAGAATAGTTATTTTTATTCGTATTTTTTATGTGTTTTATCCAAAAATAGTCAATTAACATAGCATTGTTCAGATTCAGAGATGAAATCATTTTTGAATACACATTTCATACATGCAATGATTATCATGATTTTAATTTTACTTTAATCGTATTTCATCAATAAATGTTGAAACAGTTGCTAGAAATTTTAATAAATTATGACTTAAGCCAATGAAATGTCGATAAATGGTTCCACAGCACGCAATATATCGATTCATTTTTCTCGAGAATCAACTTGGAAGTCAAAATAAAACTTTTATCCTAATCACACTTCCGCGCGCGAAAAGCATACAACGATTTAGAACACCTTTGCTTAAATTAATCACATATTGCGACGCACAATGTAGCTAATTAGCAACGAATCGATTGTCTGTTAAAATTGCGAACATTTATTTAACTTAGCATATTATAACGAGAAGCCAGTCAAATCAATTGAACGCTCCAATGACCAAATTTAATGCCAAACAACTCGTCTGTAAAACTGATCACTCAAAGGGGGAAAAAAAGAAAATAAAAACCATAAAAAATACAAGTAATGTTACCAAGGTAACGTTCGAGGCAACATCGCCGGTGGTTGACCGAAAAGGAAGGCTAGCAAAGAACAGAGCCGGATAACAAACTAAGCAAACGATATTCGATATTTTGCAGCAATAAAAATCCGTCACTGCGACCTTAACCCTGTTCATCTACGTAAAGTAGACTGGACTTCGTATTTGCGTTCCGATATCCTTGAGAAAGAAGTGAATGAAGTTATCGAGATATATATTATAAATGCGAAAGTTTGTGAGGATGTTTGTCCGTCTTTCACGCAAAAACAACTGAATGAATTTTAATGAAACCTTACAGTAACATAGCTTATACATCAGAATAACACATAGGCTATAATTTATAGCATTGGTTATAATTTATAAAGATATTGTGTGAAGTGTCCAAAATATAACGATATTTGTCAAGTAAGTAGGAAAAAATTCTGCCATCTACAAGCATTTCTGGCGTGCGCTGCAAAAAAGCCCACGACAGTATATATTTATATTTTATTTGTGAAGAAACACTTTTTGTTTTGGCTACGCAAGGCGCTCGCTTCTAATTAATTCCTGTGATCAACATAATCCCTAATTTTTTTTTATTTCAGAATAAAACTAGGTTTTGAAGGGTGTTGTTATAAATCTCTCTTTATTTGTGTGTGGAATGGGGTTTTTTTTATGTTTTTATTATGCATATTTGGTAGTAAGAAATTGATCTTTTTTCAAAATAAATGCTTTTATCAGTTCTGGTACTTAAAGTAAATAAACTTTCTCTTTCACACTACATCATTTGGACAAATTTTCAAAATTTGTTTGTGGTTAGCAGTTAATATTATAACGCTATAATTTTAATTGAATAGGCAGATATTGCATTTTTAAGTATAAAAATAATTATAACTATTGTACTGTACTCTTTGGAGTGATTGAATATTAACGTCGCACTGTTTAGCTACATGAGGGCATTTGGCAACGGACCACGTAATTTTGAACCATGGTCAAGTGACGTGGACGATACCTGAGCAGGAACCCTCTTCTCCTAACTACCACACCACACCAACTTAGAAGGAATATCCTACCAATACTTAGCAGGAATATTCTTTGAAATCCACTCTTCCAAGATATATGGCAGCACGGGTTCTATGATGAGTATTTTAGCGGGGAAGGCGAATAGCAGATACAGCGTTTTCAGCGCATTGCAAAGATTATTATTTTGTCCCGAATAAATGGCTTATGTCAAAATTTAAGTTTCTTATGTTTTTGTATGTTAATGAAGACCTTAGAAAACGATTTGACTATTTATTTTAAGTAAACGGTGTATGTAGCTAATTTTACAGTGGAGTATCTTTAATTAATTTATTAGCTCTAACGGATTAAATTTCCCAAAGTGGAGTATTTTGCTTATGTATATCCCTTAATTTTCAATGTAGTGATCCAAAAAAAATTATTGTATGAAAAACTGCAGCAAATCATTATGCGGTATATAAAGTATTAACGTGCATCTCTCCCCTACACGGCGGGTCTTACAAAGCTCTAATAAAGCTAGAGCTATGACAGTAGCTAGACATTTGCCAACTTGACTCTATCGTTAACATTTTGCTATGTTTTTCATTGAATCACCGTTATAATTTAAGAAACGGCATTGCTTGCGAATATTACAATTTTAACATAAAATAAATACAACCTAAAGTAATATTAATGTATTACACTTTCAGATATATATATAAATTATTTACACTATTTCAAGCGTTCATTACACAAAACGTTTAACAATGTGTTACTTTTGCTGAGCAGAGATCAGCTTAGGGAGGTATTTTCAAAAATCGACCCTTAAGAGTGTTACGGGGAGTTATAAATAATAAAAAAAATCCTTTTTATCTGCTATTAGATCTACATACTTAAAATTTAACAAAAATGTTTTTTTTTTTTTTTTGTTCAGCTGAGATATGCAAAAAGCTTTTTTTGTTTAATTTGCAATTCACGTAAAATTAACTCATTGAAAACTTCTTTATCCTTCAATCTGTGTTGTTTAATTTTTCAGTTCACCCGTGCGAAGAACGGGTATACCAGCTAGTATATACATATATTTATAACTATGTTAAAAATTATTTAAATTATATATGGAGTAGTAAAGAGTTTTTAGCCTAAATAGATTAGCTGTAAGGTATATAAAAATGATTGCCATTTGTGTATAATTTTGAAATCGGAAGATTTATTTTCATAAATCAAGGAAATAACTGCTTTCCGAAGTGATGAATTATTTCTTAAGTCCAAGTAGCATCTTTTCATTTTTAAAACAAATGAGCATTGTTAATAGTTCGCAATGTCCATTGTTCTCAAATATTCCATTTCGAAACATTTATGTGTGATATTGAACGATTAAATAATGAACAGGCATTATGTTCGAATTGTAAGAAAAAAGAGCTTTAGAATTCTGGAGAATATCATATTTAGTCACATGGAATAGTAAGTTTTTAAAATGGAATTATTCTAAATTTAGGGAAAAAATCCTATCAAATGAATGGTAAAGTTCAAACTATAATGTTTTAGTAAAATAAAAGATTATCGAAATTATTCTTTAAAAAAAAGCTATCTACAATCTCTTTGTTTATTTTAAATGGCAACAATGTAAATGACAGGAAATTAAAATGAGGGAGAATATGTTAAGCATGGAGCTATTTATAATTTTAAAAAATTGTAACTATATTTTGAACAAAGCTAAAATCTTTTAAATCAAAGTTTAATTTTTGGATACAGTTACAGTAATAAAAATATTAATGAAAGCATAATAAAGGAAAATTACTGATTAAAAATACATACTCTTGTTTACTTTGTAAAAAAAGGAAACATTCTAAATAAAGAGCATCGTAATACACCTAGAAGAAACGAATAAAGGTTTATTACCGCCAAGGGACTAGTCAATCACGACCTTGCGTTTTTTAGTGTTATTTTTATCGACATGCATTAATCTCTCTCTCTCTTTCCCCAGTGTCATTTTTCCTGATCTTCAGAACAGAGATTCTTTATTCTTAAGAAATAGGGAACAATACACCAGGGATCTATTTTAGAGACTAAAAAGAAAAAAACTAAACCTATAATTTATGATTAAACCTCTAAGACGAAAGTTTAATATAACTCAAAGAACAGATTCTGTGTTCTTTAATCAAAAGTGATCGTCATTTTTCAGAAATGGCACAATACAAAATGGCAAAGTCTCAAAATGTTTACTTTATTTCTAGATGGTTTATTTTAAGAGATTTGTACTCTTCTCCTTGTGTATTTTAGGCATGTGAACTTCAAAACTCTTTAAAAGTTGAAAATATTTTGAAAACAAATCGAAAATACTTAAAAAATAAATAAAGTTCTTTAATATTTACATAATTATGAACAATATCTTTTTTGTCAATTTTTAAACACTTCTTAAAATTTAGATCATTCCATTAACATGCAATATTTAAGTTTAGCAACATATGAGTCTTACGAATGTTAAATTAGGAAACTAAGCCTAACCCAAACGAATTTGCAGATAGATAATTCCAAATGCACAAAGAGTGAGAAAACTTGATGATCCTGAATTCCCATGAGGATTTCTAAATCGGGTCAGAGGGCGTAAGACCGGAAGTTCAGCATTTATTGAACAGGACCAGTGAAAGCAGATCAAAGTTCAGAATAAAACCAGGGCCGGTCATATGGAGGGAAGGTGGATATTATGCACTAAGGCCCATAACACGATCAAGAACTAAAATAATGTACTCTTGTGTATACATTAAAAACCAATATTCCTGTCGTTATCAGTATGGAAAAAAGCATATTTTATCGCAATCTTTATAATTATAGATCCCTAAATTTTAACAATCTCCAAACTAATTCTTGATGATGTGTGTTTGGTTTTTGTTATTTGATTCGGAGAATTCTCGAGGATCCCTACTTTAATTGAACTTTTTATAAAAAAAAATGTTATATCATATAACTCGCGTTAAGAAATGAAAATAATACGTATTCCTTGTGTTTTTCCTTGTATTCGTAATATTTAGTAATTACCAAGTTCTTAACCATTTCCAAAATTTTAAGAAGATGTGATTCTAAGTAGATGTCGCAATCCTTCAGTCGCGGTTGTAAGAGACAGAATCAGACATTTCTCAAGTAAAACATTTTTTTATATATTTTTTTTTTTATTTCTTTTAACACTATTAGACTCTATGAAGATTACTGAGAATGCACTCTTTTTTTACTAAACCCGAGGAACAATCAAACTTATTACTCTAATTATAATATAAATGTGAGCACTTATCTGTCGTCCTGAACGCTCTTGCTATAACGCTTGCTTAATCGTAAGCTGTAAGATGGACGGCTAGATCATAAGAATGAATTATTTCTGCGTTTGTGTGTGTAAATCAAGTCCTTGGCTTTTGTCAAGGACTTCATTATAAAATAATATAAAGACATTCATTATAAAGACAATATAAAAGTCACCACGTACTGAAATATCCAAATGGATCCTCTTTTACCCCCCTTAAGGATCATACTTCAATCATTATTAGGTAAGTAAATTTTGAAAAGAAAACATTTATAAATATAAGTTTATTGTAGTAACTGAGGTACCTATAGAGAATGTAGCAAAAACTCTATTGAAACGATTAAGTGAGCTTGATTGAGACATGAATTGTAGATGGCACGTATACGACAACGGTAGCAACACGAAAGGAATATATAAAGGTGTATGATCTAGAATAATTACACTAAGCCCTTATGCAATTTGTATGCGCTTTTGCAAACATACTCTTTTAATTTATTAATCTGTGATGCCATATCCAACAGTATATATTTAAGAATTTTTGGGGGGATATTGCTTACGTTGATATTGCTTACTTCCTGCACATACAAAGATTCGATTTTGAATGAAAGGACTATAAATAACGCACAAGAAATATTGCAATACACTCTAACAATAATTATGTTAAGTTATTCCTAAGTATATGAATTGTGT
Source organism: Trichonephila inaurata madagascariensis (assembly GCA_019973955.1). Taxonomy (NCBI): domain Eukaryota; kingdom Metazoa; phylum Arthropoda; class Arachnida; order Araneae; family Nephilidae; genus Trichonephila; species Trichonephila inaurata. Next base: position 85,532 of record BMAV01002361.1, on the reverse strand, counting down.
TAGAACTTTTCTTTACGTTGCAGTTATTCTAGCAGGAGTTGAAGGCTCTTCTAACAAATCAAAATTAAGAATTATCTTCGGTCAAGCGTGAGTGCAAAACCCTTAGCACAGAAAAACTGCAAAAGAATTGTAGTTTTTCGGAAGTAATTAATGTATTAGCAAACACAAATTCGCGCATTAATAATATATGTCCATGCTTTTAATTTTTTTCACTTTACGAACGATTTAGAGCCCCTAATGATTTTTTTGCACCCACGTCCCTTACAAAGAAGGACGGCTCTGAATAAAACATTTTTTTTTTAAGTAAACGATAGCATTTTTTAAGCTTATAATTTATTTTCACAGGTTGAGTTTTCCTTTTATTACTCATTACAAAACAATATTTGTGTAAAAAAAATCATTTCAGATTAGCACAAATATTTCTTATTGTATTTCAAGCAGGAGTACAATTTCAATTTTTTTACAAGCTTTTATTTAGTTTCACCTGTCCCGTTGTCTGTCGGTCTGTAATCAAATCTTGCAAATTAAATTTGATCCACTTCCCGGTTTCCGAGTGAGCTGAAATTTTGTATACACGTTTAGTTTGGATGACAATGCATGTTTTGATCATTTATATTACGATATCGCAATTAGTTAAAAAGATATTAATTAAAAACCTTTTGCCCCTGTTAGCTTTTTATTCTGCCCAGCAGCTTATCGGACTGAGCTTAAAGAAGTTCCGATTCTTCGACCTTTTAAAAAAACATCTTATACTTTCTATCAAACTGAGACAAAACATAATTACATAATCGAAAAGATTATTTATTTCTCCACGATACGGTGTAATTCTTTTAAAAAAATTATGATATTTTCTATTTCTTACGATTTTTTCTAAAATGAGTCAAAATAGATGCATTTTCATGAAAATGATTTCTAAATCATTCCGTATGAATTTTTTTTCGTATTAATGAATCGATATTCTGCACTAAAAAATTTCAGACTTTTCTCTTTTAGAATCAGTCATTTAAAAAATAAATAAACGAAAACTTTTTTTTTACGATTTTTCAAAAGAATACTCAAATTTTTAATAAAACATTTAAAAACACTTCGTAATTTTTAAAGATAATCGCACGAAAGATTTTTTTGTTTGTAGAATAGTATTATCCAAATTCTGCACAAAGATTTAAAAAATTGGCTTAAAATTTTGGATTTAAAAAAAAAATTGTGTTTTTCGTTTTTAATATAGTATTATAGTAAAAGCAAAGAGTTTTAATATTTTGATTAATTTTGCCTTGTCCAATGTTGTTTTGATCTTACAGTGTTTATCCTCGTCCCCCATTATCTTCTTGTAGCGGCTCGAGTGAAATATCTATCATATGTACGTAGCCTGGTGGGAAAAAAGATTGAGTACCCCTGAGCTAGCCTGTTCAAAATTAACCGGCAAACGACCTTGCAACAATGATGCGTTGAATGAGATGAATAGACTAAAAAACCTGTCCAGCGATAACTAAAAAGTTAAAAATAAATTAAAAGTAAAAAACTTTTTTAAAAACAAGCTTTTATTTAAATGCTCTAAAAAGAATAAAATAAACTTTTCTTTTAAAACTTTTTTTTGCTATCAATTTATAACGTCATTACACAATTTATGATATAAAAGCTTGTCGCGAGATTTAAGTACCCATATTTACTTAGTTTGAAAATTTTAAAAATTAAAATAAATCAGATCAAGTTATTTAATTTGCTTGTTTATCTACGCAGGTAAATCTCACGACAAGCTTTTATATCATAAATTGTGTAATGGCGTTATAAATTGATAGCAAAAGAAGTTTTAAAAGAAAAGTTCTATTTATTCTATTCTCTCTCTTTTTTTTTATTCTAGTTCTATTAAAAGAATTTTATTCTTTTTAGAGCATTTAAATAAAAGCTTGTTTTTAAAAAAGTTTTTTTTACTTTTAATTTAGTTAAAAATTCATTTTTACTGAGAATCTGATCTTTTATGAAAAATTGCTTCCAATATTGTTTCCAAAACTATGGAAATTAACAGTTTCTTAAGCGTATGATCCTACATCACTAAAAAATTATTATTTTAAGCTTTAAAAAAGTTAGATTTCTTTAGCGTTTTTTAAATTTTTTTTTCACAGAAAATGAAAAATCAGACTTTTCTTTTGTAAGCAAATCAAATATCGAAATCATAATATTACAACGTCATTATATTCGATTTTTTTTAATTTGAAATTATGAAAGGAATTTTAAATAATGCTATATTTGAAAATATCATTTATAAATGCAGTTAAAGTAAATTACGAGAAATGTTCAAATTAGGACCACTTCTAAAAAGCTTTTAAATAAATTGTAATAAATATTCGACAATAGGTTACAAATATTTTGTATAGCTTTGATCCTTTAATGTATTTGTTTAAAAGCTGTATCGTGTGTGTGTAAGGATACTTAAATTATAACAAGCGAAATTCTACTTTCCATTTAATATTTATGTTTCTAGAGTACATATTCGCGTATAATGATAAACATCTAAGACTTTCACCGAAAAGATAATCGAATCTTTGAATTTGAATTCTATCTTTTTTTCTTTTTATAGTCCTAGGCTGTACTTTCAAACGTTCGAAACTATAACTAAAAGGTGATTTAGAACTTATTAAAATGAATGTACAATCCAACTGAAATTCGGAACAGTTGGCTGGCTTCGTTGTATATATGTTAGTTCAAACTTTATCTAGAGAGAGACAGCCTTTTTTATGTGTTCTGAGAATTGGTAGACAGAAATGTGTGTCACACGTACCTATAAGAAATATAAAAACAAAAATAGCTTATTGGAAAAGTAATTTCTCAAAAATTTCTCCCCAATGTTTGCAAAAGTTTTATATGTTAAAGAGAAACACATTATAACTGAAGTCCCTCCCCTCCCCCTCCCAGCTTACTAATAGCGATATATTATTCCTAGACTTTTATTGCTACTATATGCATTTTCCCCTCTTATTCTATTTAAAAAAATTTCAAGAATTATTTTCAGAATATAGTTTTTTAGCAGAAGTGTTAGAATTTTAATGTGGAAATATTTTAATCAGTAAAAGTTATACAAATAAACTGAAGAATTAAAAACAAACTGTTTTTAAAATCAAGTGAATAAAATGTCAGCGATAATTTTTCGAGATAGCAATGTTTTCATCAAGTGGAAAAAAAATCGATGCAAAAATCAATACATTAGTTTAACTTAAAATTGATAAGAGAGACCGTAAAAAAAAATGCAGACCGTTGTAAAAACAAAAATTTATTAGATAGAAAATTAAAAAACAAATTTGGAATATTTTAATTTCCCTTACCATAAGTGATTTGAGATAAGTTGAAGTGCTAAAAAATGTTGGAAAGAAAATTCATCCAATATGGTCGATATTTATTATTTTTATCGAAGCTATTGAGGGGGGGGGGGGGGGGGGGGGGGGGCGTTTCTCCAAATGGCAATATCATGCAATTTTTTTTTAAACCTATGTGTCACTGATAATGTTCTAGTATAAGTTCTAATAAATTTATTTTATTATTTTATTTTCATTTCTGGCCTCCCTAATTACATAAGAATTATTTTTATGCACTGTTATTTATTATTTGAATCAATATTAGTTACATATTAATGAAAATAAATAACCTCAATGGATGTAAGTCAATTAAAAATTTATAAGAGAATAATTTGTTAAATTAATGCAGATGATGGCAACAGCGAATACAAAATAGCATTTCAAGAGAAAATTATATCTTGAACCCGTAAGACTAGTAGAACGTACAGTAAGGAAAAATAATTACACCTTACAAATAACAAATAGTAAAAATTATTTCGAAAAAATAATTTCTTTTTAAGTAATGGCAAATGATAAAGATTATTGAATTCCATAATATTCGAAAAAATTTGAAAATGTCAAAACTTTTTTTTTACTCTTCAATCTTAATTTCTTTCGATAAATATTTATCTTATTTTTTAAAAAAATATATTCTTAGCTAGTATGTTTTCAAATGCAAATTAAATTAAATATATTTATTTTTTATTTTGTTTTTATGCTAAATTTGAGACATTTTTTTCTCCTACAAGCAATGGAGTTTCTTGTTCTTTCATTAAAAAAGGTAATTTAAGTTTTTATTATTATATTTTTAAATTTCATGACACATATGACAAAGAGTGGTGCTCGTTACATTATAAATTGATGGTTTTTTATTTGATTTCTAATTTTAAACAAACGAGAATCACACACATAAAATTGAAAGAAACAAATGTCTTCCTAAGCCATGTTTAACATAAAAAAAAATGAACATCACGTTAATTTAAGAAATCATAAATCAAAACCAAATTTTCACCAAACTCTGGGGGAAAAAATCTTACTATTTACAAAAAGAAAGTTAGGTTTCATGATTAGATAACAGATGTTATATCACGCAATGAGAAACAAATTAGATTTTAATCTAGAAAAAAAAAAAATCTAATTCTTTTTTTATTTTTGATGTGATCGCAAGATCCATCCGTTTATTCATTTGGCGATATTCAAATCTAAGAGAATCATTATTTCTAATTCAGAGAAACAAATGGAAAAACAGACTATTTTAATAAAAATAAATGACATGTCATTTTTTAAAAAAAGAAAAAAAATAATAATGGAAGATTTCTCAAATGAAGTTTTAAAGCTCAGAATTATATTAGTGGAGCTCAGAGATTTAATTAAATAAATTATTCTTTATCAGTTTAAGTAATTAACAAATAAATTTGAATTTATTACTGCTTTAGGAAAATGAATCCCGTCTAAATTTATATTAATTAGAGGAAAAAAGAGTGATAATAGAATAAAGCAATCTTTTGTTTTTTACTGATTGACGTCATGGCTTAAGTAAAACGTAGCATATTAAAAACGAAAATAGATTTCCATAAATATTAAAACAAATTCATCATTAAGAACAATTTAATAAATATTCATTTGTTTTAAAAAATTTAAACATATTAATACTTAGAATTAGGTTGAAAAACTAATTAACAAGAATAAATAAAAATTGGAGAAACGAAAGCAGTGGAACACGATTAATCAAATGGTAAAACATATCAGAGGAATAATTTCATTAATGAATTTAAATTTTAAAAAAATACCAGAAAATAATTAAGAATTACGAATAAAACAAGAATTGTGTGAAAAATATAGAAGAATAGTATTCTGATAAAACGAACACTTTCCAAACAGTTTTATGTTTAAAAGATTTTCTGAAAGAAAGGACGAAAAAAAAAAAAAAAAAAAAAAAAAGCACGAAACGACTTTTGTTCTACGAAACAGAACTCAATATTATTTGCTGCAACCAAAGACTGCCGTTGTATGACGTTGTCGTCACGCACGGTCAGTGGGGTACGGGGGAGAGGGATTGTCCAGGAAACGAAGGTCAGCAGTGTCATTTTGACAGAACGATATTGTGTCACCGATTAATTTAAAATAATCGATGGGTACGATCGATTTGCCGATTGTGTTGGAGTATGAGTTGACAATCGAATATACACCTGCTATTTTTCCCGCTGCTGGTGAGAAAGCAGGAGAAGTTCTTGATAATTGAGGATAGTGATTTGGCAGTGTTTTTCCAAAGTTTTATAGAGCACGTCATTGATTTAGTAAAAAATATATCACATCCAGGAATTATTTATGTTAGGAATTTTCACACACACACACACAATAGGTGCTCTTTACCTAAATTCTCTGTTCCATTGAAGATCAGATAATTTCGAATTTTTTAAATTTTTTTATTGAAGAAAAAATTGTATATTTTTTGAGGAAATCAGCAATTTTAATGTTGGTACCACATGGCAGTTCCTTAATAAATAGCAGATTTAGTAAAAATAATACATTATTTTGCTTTTTGATTCTGAGTTCCCCCTATCTTTTTTAGAGCTTTGTAGACTAATGATAATGATCATGATCACTGTGGTGGTATTTTCATAAGCCAGTAACAGCCTCCGGACAGGGGTGATCACTTTTGTCTAGTGGTTATGTTACACAGCTACGCGGAACCTAGCGTCGTGGGTTCGGTCCTCAGATATGCACCTCCACATTGGTGACCTTGGCTGAATTAAGAAGAACGCAACCTTTGCGCAGCTGTCGTGGCGCCATCTACCCGCAACAAGAGTAATCAAAGTAGTCAGATCCACTTGACCCAAAGCCAGCAAGAACTCACACGCTCACCATAACAAAAAATCGTTCGCCTATCTACCGATTCACTGGTGGAGGAGTACTGTGGTGGTATCTTCACAAGTAGTTATGGAGTGAGTGAATATTTACTTCGTACTGTTCAGCTACACGAGGGCTTTTGGCGACGGACCACGTAATTTTGAACCATTGTCAAGTGACTTGGACGACAACTGAGCTGGCACCCCCTCTCCTAACTACCACACCACACCAACGGGAGGACGTTTCAGCTCTCGACAGATTTAAGGTGCATCTCTGCCGTACACGGTGGGTCTTTAGTGGTACTGGGCTCGAAATCACGACATGCCTACCATGATCCGATACCTTGACCACTGGGCTATCGCAGCCCTTTCATAAGTAGTTATGGAACCTTGACACACTTTTTTTTTTGTTGGCTCTTATGTTGGTGTAACAATGGAAAAACGTTTTTTCAGACGTAAAGATTACCTACAAAAGTAATACATACCAGTGGATTATTTCGTAGTATATCTCAGAATTTAGGAATAAAAGTTTCCTTTAAAAAGCTTGGTATTTTAGTTTTCGAGCTACCTTTTTAAATTCATGTTTTGAAGAAATAACATATTTTCATCGTTATATTTCTCATTTTTAACTCAACTACAAAATATTATTTCTTTATTAATTAATAATAAAATTTTGATAAAACATAATTATTGAATTTGATTTCAATTATAAGTAAGCCAAATAGGCACCTTTAGCTACCATAACAATATTTTAGCATTGAAATGTTTATTTACATTTACACACACACACATATATATATATTATTTTTGTTATCTAATACAAATCGTAAATAAACCAGTTTTGTAAAATTTTCATTGTATGTTATAATAAGATTTCATACAACTAATAGATAATTATATCTTTTTACTGAAATATGTATTGGATTGTATGCTATCTAATATGGCCTTCAAAATCTGAAAAATAGTTCTAATTTTTCTTAATGTAAATGAAAAAGTTTCTAAAACATAAGAGAATTAATAACTATGAATATTGTGCATTTTTCTCTGTTTCAAATTGAAAATATTCTAACATTAATGTATTATTTTACTGTCATACAAAATAAGAGGTATAGTTCATTAAATGATTAAATTTTATGGTAAGTATCAATTTTTCCCTGTGTATCAAATGTTCTATATTTCACCTCACATCTGAACAAAAAAATGAATCTTCAGTTTTATACATTTAAGACAGAGGGGGAAAAATTTAAATCATTTTTAAAAATTGAAAATACTGGCTGATAAATGTTTGAAACCACACGAATCACTATTGATAGATAAATAACTTATTGTTCTCTATGTGGGGGAAAAGGAAAATTATCCTAAAAAATTCTTCTATCAAGAACTGATAGCTGTTAAGCAGCTTTCCTTGCTGAAAGCATCTATACAACAAGAACACACATTTACAGAGCTTTCACGAAAGAATGGAGAACGAGTTTGGAAAGTAGAGTTGTTTTCACGTGAAAGTTCGTAAGTGTACGCGTGGGTAATGAATGCTTTACACACAAAATTTTTAAAAAATATTTCATTTACTTAAGCCAAAAAATTTATTATTCCTGCAATGTAATTTTTCAAAGAAAAGTAAATTTTTTTTAATGTTAAGATAAGTAAAAATTATTAATTAGAAAAGTCACAGAGAATTAATAACTACAGAACAATCAATTTGCTTCTAATAAAGGATATTTTTCGCTTATAAGGGAAAATTTGGATATTTATACAAAATCCTTTTTTCATATTCATTTTTTCGCGTTATAACGATTCAAAATTCAAGATTTATAAATTTTTTTATTTTTTTTTTATCATGGCAGCTAATAAGAAGAGTTACACTAGAAAAAAAAAAGATATAAGTGCGTACACTTTTAATTTATCAACAGTTTTAAATCTAATAACACAAATGGTGTTTTAATTAAAAAAAAAAAATTTTTATATCCAAGCTGATCTTTCTTTAATTTTTAAAATAAAAAAGATGACATAAGCCACAATACTAATGATTAGACGAATTCTCTACATTGTATTGTATTTATTATTATTTATTATATGACATTTGCTTTTAAGGTATCCGACTACGTTCGGAACCATGATTTTAAAAAAGCGCATAAATGTATCATTTTCATGATATTTAGCGTCACTTAGATTAGAATATATGTATAAAATTGTTTTAAGGACATTTTGACAAAAAAAAATTATTTAAATACACTATTTTGGCAAAAAACTAACTTAGAACAATCTTTTTTCAAAATGTTCTCCTTTTGTGAAAAATGCTTCTATTGTATTAATATTTTGCCTGCATATAGCTCAGACCTCTGTACAGAGGCTCAACTAGAATTTTTGAAACGCATAACTTGAAAGTCAGTTTATCCATGTTTTACGAAAACAGTAGAGAGAAATTTTTAGGAAATTCGCCGATAAATATTTCAAATGGTTGTAACTCTGAAAAAAATATGAATTTTTCAAAACTCATAGCTGAGCCTCTGTACAGAGGTCTGAGCTATATGCAGGCAAAATATTAATACAATAGAAGCATTTTTTACAAAAGGAGAACATTTGGAAAAAAGGTTATTCTAAGTTAATTTTTTCCCAAAATATTGTATTTAAATAAATTTTTTTGTCATAATGTCCTTAAAACAATTTTATACATGTATTCTAATCTAAGTGGTACTAAATATTATGAAAATTATACATTTATGTGCCTTTTTAAAATCATGGTTCCGAACTTAGTCGGATACCTTAAGAATTAGTCCTAAGCAAAATAATAATGTGCCTAAATAAAGGGCAATATATCGAACAAATAACGACAATACACAAATTAATAAGAAAACATAAAAAAAAAATGAGACAAAATTCTACGTATTTACTCGAAAAGGTTAAGAAAAGTTTCGAAAAAACTTTGATATTAATTTATATTGATATAAAATACAATAACGTATTGAACGGATACTTTTTTTTTGTATTTAGTTTCAGTTGAATTAGAATTTATACATAAAACTGTTATACGAATATCATTACAAGAAAAAAATGTAATATTTTTTGTAATAAATGAAGGAAGAATGCCTTATTTTCAAATTCTCCTTTTATTGAAAATTCTTCTATAATAATATTATTTTGTCTATATACAGCTGAGACTTCTGAACAAAGCCTGAACTAGGATTTTTGAAGTATATAATTTATATAATTTAGGAGTGGGTTTATTCTTATTTTATTATTTCAGAGAGTAGAGAGAAATTTTAACAAAAAAAAAATCTGCTATTATTTTAATGAATAGTAACTTTGAAAATAATACGTACGTTTCAAAAATCTTAGATCATGCTCTGAACAAAAGTCGGTACTTTTCCGTTTCACCGGCTCAGGCGACAAAGTCGCCAAAAATGATACAGCCGACATCAAACGGAATATTCCCGCTGGTAATTTATTTGTTATATTTTTAAATCTCTCTCTCTACATATATTATGGGGCTCAAATTCCTACCTGGGCAAGGTTGACTCAGCCTTTCATCCCTTCAGTGGGTCGATAAATGAGTACCAAGTTTGCTTGGGAACTTAGCACTGGCGGTTTCGCGTCAGACTGACCACCTGCTCATGCACCTCAGGGCCCAAGGTCAAGTATACTGAATTGGGCACAGTAGGCCTTGGCCCTCATGGGCTGTTGCATCACTGAGTTTAGTTAACCTTTTACCACCACATCTCAAAATAAGTGGTGGTCTTTTCTTATCACAGTAACGTCTTTTTCATAATACATAAAAAAATGGATGAAAAACCAATAAGAACTAATATTTATTAAGATTTTTTATGTTTGTGTTTTCTCGCTAATTTAGCGAGATTTCCGCTGGCGAAACGGAAAAGTACCCAAAAGTTTTAACTATGATTAGGCAAAGTATTATAGAAGTATTTTTTTTTCATAAAAGGATAATATTTTGAAAATGTGTCATATTTTTCTTTAAGTTGTGACGGAATCGATACGCGTTTCTTCAATTAATCCTCTTGGGAAATCCTTAGGCTATCCAATCGCGTTACTCACAACCAACCCTTCGGAAGAAGAGAATCGTGATACTTAAATTAACTTACTCCATATATAGTCGAAGTTTCCTCGCTGGAAGCGAGAATAGGAGAGAAGATATACTCGAGCCAGGTGAGATTGCTACTGAAGGTATAATATTAGAATTATTGTGATTTGAGACTTATTAGGAGGAAACTTTAAAGTGACGATTGTTTCCTAGGATTGAATTGATATTAGATTAAATCGGATGATAGGTCAGATCCCTTATTAAGGTAAGGATCAAGTTTGATAGTCTCCAAATAGTTCGCGTTTTACCGTCGTTGTTCCACTTTCGCGGTTAACATTGAGACATTATCTTACTATTATTAGTTGAAATTGTGTCTGTTCTTTGTGTAGTAAATAGATTAATTGGCCTCGCTTACCTCCCACACATCTAGGTGCTCGAGACAAAGGTGCGAGCCTCTCACAAAGTTTTGCCAAAAAACTGCATTTAAATAATTTTTCTTGGTAATAATATTCTTAAAATGTTTTATATGTACTATATTCTAGTCGAATTCTGAAAATATCTTGAAAATTATTCATTTATACGCCTTTTCAAAATCACGGTTTCGAACGTACTCAGTCGTCTTAAACACACATATTTAAAACTCGACTAGATATTAATTCTTCCACATGGCTTGTACACGGAAATTTAAGAATGCAACTAAAAGCAAAATTTTAAAAGTGAATGAACTTAGTCCATCAGTTATTCCTGCCGGATTACGTCTAAAACTAACTCGTGACTCGTTAACTAAGAGATGATTAAAAAAAAAGAAAATTTTATAGGAAGAAATAAGTTCTGGAGTGAAAGTCCGAAGAACACGGCTGTTAAAGAGAATCTTCATCACACAGCTGTGGGTTATTACCATGTAATAAGGAAGCCCGAAAAAAAATTGTTTTAACCTTACGGCTTCCGTATATTCTCAGAATCATGACGGTTCCTTCAATTTCCTTCTTTTGGATGGCGTGCAGGATTCGAAGACACGTGACCGAGAAGAAAATTCGGAATTTAAAAGGTTGCTGAACTTAAATCGCAGAATAAAAAGTTACCACAGTCTGTTTTGTGTCTAGCAGCAGGTGTTTGCGCAAATAGAAAACGATGAAGAACAATGCCACTTCATAGATATACGATTCAGAATATCGATGTATTTGTTTATACAAATGGTAATATTCCTTTTTATCATAATGCTTATCGGTCACCCAAAAGCTCTTTATGGTCATTGGCTCATTTGAAACATTCGTCATACATGACGTAAAGGTTCGACGCTAATCGATTACTTTTTCCTGGAAAAAATACAATTGCGTGCGCTGGCGAAAGGGTTTCTCCATAAACTTGTAAACAAGAACAAAATAAAAGTTATATATATATATATATATTGTATATAGAAAAAGAAAAAAATATATGAAAAGAAATGACACGAAAGACCGTTAATAACACGAATAATTAAGTATGGTTATTATGCCAGCGATCAAATATGTTATTTTCAATGCCATTCGGGTTAAGTTTTGGTGAACATAAATAATAGCTTATTGGCATTTTTAGATGATTCATAGTGTATTGTTGTTCAACCTGCTAACCGATGATTATAAGAGATGTCTATTATTATACTATCCAAGAAATATAACCTTTAATGGTTTTTCCAAGTACGCGATATATTTTAACAGCGGGCATTTTACATTAAAGAACGTTTACATCATGACTGTTTTTAAATTGTTGAATTCTTTAAAAAAATATCCTTTATGGTCGTAAGTATTTGAATGAAGGCTGATTCCAAATAAGATTACCGAATACGATATAAAGTTGCACAGCCACCGTGAAAAGGGCTTAAGTACTAAAATTTCTTTTGACGGTTAAAAATCATAATTGTTCGATGTGTAGGATTAATTTTCGGTGATTAGTATAGCAATATTATTAGGTGAGTGCAAAAGAGAGAGAGCTTTACCTGTTTTTATTACCCATAAAGAAGAGAAGATAAACACAAAATGAACATTATCTATAATTGTGCATTATCCTCATTGCTATCTATGATTTCTTGCCATCTTTCTGGTTGGAGATTAATCCAGCGGTTTCGAATAAAAAAAAAAGTCTTGGATGGCAGTCTTCACAGAATAAAGATCACCGAAGATTTCTGACTGAAGGAATTGTTCAACGCATGTGTGAAAAAGGTGATAGTCAGTTGGTCAGGAGAATAGGGAGGGTGGAGTAAAACCACCCAACAAAGCCCACTTACGTTTGACAAGTGATGACAGCAGCGTGTGACTTGGTGATATTGTCGCAGGAAAATGAAGAAATTAGGAATTTCATCAAATCTCTAAGGGAGATGATCACTTGACGGTAGATGTTAAAATAACGTCTCTTCAAGGCGATTTCCCTGCTAACAGTAAGGGATTTGTACGAATCCCTGAGCTGTTTCAGTGAAATGATGAAATAATATTGTCAAGAGTTTAAAAGTGTTTATTTAACAAATAGGGTGTATTATTAAAGTAAAAGAAAGTAATACAATAATAGTCAGAAATACAAATTATTTAGGGGATCGATAGTACTACCTGTATGGTTAGAAAGTACAAGGACTCCCCCCCCCCCCCCCAGGTGTCTCCCTTCCCTGTATAGTATTTTGCCAGTGCAAATCCTGACTAGTTCATTTGATCATTTCACTGAAAAGGTTCAGGTATTTGATAAAATCACTTACTTTCATCAGGGAAATGACCTTGAAGAGACGTTATTTCAACATCTACCATCAAGTGATCATCTCCCTTAGGGTTTTGATGAAATTCCTAATTTTGCCATTTCCCCGCGACATTATTCTTATGAAGGACAACACCGATATGATTAATGAGATCTGGCAGCTTTGCTACCCAATTTAAATGCAGCCTGTCTAACTGCAGACAGTAGAAGACAGATTGATGGTTTGTTTGTGTGGCAGGGCCTCCCACAGTGAATTATTCCCTGTACATCCCAGATATTCACTAACACCTTCTTGAAATGAAGTTCAACTTTCGAAGTCGATGCAGGCGGATCATGAGGGCGACACACAGTCCTGCGACGCTTTAGGTTAAGGAACGTTTTACACAACCCTCTTCTCTTCTGTCACAATCGTGTCAAGAATGGTCATTTTTTTGTACCGGGAAAGCAAGGAAACATAGGTGGCTATTCGGTCATCCCGTTGCTTAGCCGTCAGGTTATGTGGAACTTAAGGAACCAATTTTCTCGTAAAACCCAAGTTAACCAGCCGTTATCTTGTGTACGTTGAAAGTCAACTCTAATTCTTGCATAGTTGTGTTCGGGTTGTTCCTTATGGCTTGATCAATATCGCGTCTTCTCCAACGTGTGATGGCCGTCAACTCCTACTGATCTTGGCAACTTCTGCCTCCTTCTCTAAATTTACGAGACCCGTCGACGACATGAGCTCTCGTCTATTGCATCCCGCCCATAAACTTGACAAACATTGCAACATGCAACGGCTGCCGAACTCGTATAACAAACAATGTTTCACATGCTCCTTCTCGCTTTCCATGTTACACCCTCTGAGAGTTTTTTCAATTCCTACTATTAGCTCACTCTCTCTATATCCTAATATATAATATAAACGCGAAAGTTTGTGAGGATGCTTGGTTGTCTTTCACGCAAAAACAACTGAATGGATTTTAATGAAACTGTACAATAATATAGCTTATAATTCAGAATGACACATAGACTATAATTTATAAAGAAATTGTGTGAAGTGTCCAAAATATAACGATAATTGTCAAGTAAGTATGAAATAATTCTGCCATCTGCAAAAAATCCCGCGACAGCATATATCTATCTTTTATGTATAAGCCATTATATTGCCAAAATAACGAACCATAAATAAAATAAAAATTGATAATTTCACGTTGTAATGCACACACACGTTTGGTAGTAACAAATTCATCCTTATCTTTATATATAAAAATCTTCTGCGTATGTGTATGTGACTAAACTCCTCCTAAACGGCTGGACCGATTTTGATGAAATTTTTTGTATGGGTTCAAGTGGATTCGAGAAGGGTTTAGATTCACAATTCGACCCAATATAGCAATTAGATAAAAGGATATTAATTAAAACCAGATTTAATAACCAGTTTTTGGCGTCAACTTTGATTTGTCTGCATTGTTGTAATACTGTTATTGTTATAACAATGACAAAAGTTGGCGTCGAAAATCAGTTTTCAGCCAAAATGGAATTTCATGACGTTGCTCTATTGACTCTATTAATTAAGTTTATTTAAAAAATAAATGCTTTTAACATGTGATTAACTTGAAATATGTTTTTAAAATCTCAATTTCTACAATGTTTTAAATTTTTCTTATTTAAATTCCTAAAAAAAAAAGATAAAACTATTTTTCAAGCAGATTGGTACATTTTTTTAACCTTTTCCAACGCTGCCAATTTTATTTGAAACAAAATATTGTAAAACTTCAAAACATTTTTGGAATTTTTTAATTCATAAAAAAATTCTGCTTTCCTTATACATAAAATATTTTTAAAGATGTATTTTTTCCATCTTGGGGAGCCGTAAAAGTACAACGAAAAAAACTGGAAAAATCGCCAAATGCCTGTAATAGTTAATTGTGGGAAAGCTACCTCAGAACACACGAGTTTGAGCACTTATAGCGCATGTGTGGAAAAACAACTTACGGAGGGTACGTAAGCAGATAAGGGATTTTTCTGTCAGATAGAGATGTTTTCTTTTTGAATGATTTTTCTTTTATAATGATTGCAAATAATGAATTTTCCAGTAATTTTCCAAATCCAATTTATTAGTTTGAATTTTAAGAAAGTATTCGCACATTGTTTCATGTATAAAATAATCAATACGATCTTAGTTTTTAATAGTACATCGCAATTGATAGTTTTCTTTTAGAGAAATAATTTACTGAAGAACCTTAAAATATAGAAAATGCTGTACTGTTTTTATTAAATAGTACTATTCCCTTTTAAATCTTTTTTTGTTCAAGGAATGTAAGCAAATTTTTAGGCTTTCCCCCATAGTTCTTTTTTCAGTTACATATATTTAATCGAAAAATCAAACATCCAGATAAAAGCAGTCGTTTCATAGCTAACGGTAGACATTTTTTGATTCGTTATTTAACGAAAACTGATATAAATTAATAATTTTTTTTAAGAATTAAACTTATATATTGCGTTTTATTATTTATTACTATATTAGTTATTTAATAATAAATTCGTACATTGTCTGTTTTCTTGAGAACAAAACTGGATTAGCTTTGTAAATTTTTAATCGAAAATAGAAATTTGAAAAAAAAAAGATCTTATCTCTCGGTGAAAAAAGGGGTTTTATACTTGAAAAAAATCCATACAACGCTTGGCTGAACGGAGGGAAAAGAAATCTGTATGACAAAGAGAAGTTGGAAGAAATTTCTGAAAAGGGGATTTAAATAGCATGAATATAGAAATCACTTACATCGCTCAGTAACACACACACACACACAGAAATACTGGTGTCTAGAGAGAAAGGGAAAATTTCCATGGAGATAAAATTGTACCCACGGAAAAAGCCCTTGCAACGTCGAGCTAAGTGGCGAGAAAACAGACCCGCCCGACAGGACAAAGTTGTAAAAGAAACTTCGAAAAAGAGTATTTTAATGACATTAATATAGAAATCACAGAAGTCCTGACACTCTCTGAAAGGGAAGGGGAATCTTCCAAGGCATAAAGCTGTACACTTGAAGAACACGTGCAACGCCGGGCCATCCAGCTAGTATTTACATATTTATGTATCTTTTTCAAATTTTTAATCGTTAATAAAATAACTTCTGCTCATCTTATCAAGTTCAAATAAATTTTTTTAAACTTGTAGCGGATGATACATGATGGGAATGCAGTTTTTTCAAATATTATTAATTAATTAAATTAAATTTAATTAATTACTGGTGTTTGACGCCAACTTAGATTCGTCTCTATTATAGTAACAATGTAACTTTTAAAACAAAGACAAATGTTGTCGTCGAAAACCCGTTTTTCAGCCAAACTAACCAAACCTGGTTTGCATTGTTACAACACTGCAGACAAATCATGATCTTTTTTTCAATTCCTACTATTAGTTCACTCCCTCCCTATATATATATATATTTATTTATATATATAGGGAGAGAGAGTGAACTAATATTATATACTGTCGAACCTCTATATAACAAATCTCTATATTACTCTCCCTTTCCTGGAACCTTGAACATTCACGATTTTCTTCGTAAAATAACCTCTCTGTAGCGAAGTGCATTTTCTATAAAACGAATTTTTTTCTTTTGTGATTCAGTTTTTGTTCTCCCTTTTTTAAAGTTTTTCTGAAAGAATTTCAAGTTATCCTCTCTGTAACACATATAATGGCGGTCATAAATCTTGAACTGATTTTATTTTTTCCTAACTCGCTGAGACCAATAGAGTTCAGGACGTTTCATCCAAGAAGTGCAACCTTTAACCTCTATTGTCCAGTTCATTAGAAACATCTTCGATATCCGCTTTCACATTCAGTGGAGTTGCCCCGTGTCCTAATTGTAAAATAATGTATGTTTAATATTACTTGTATGCTTTAAATCATAAAATGTCCTTAAAATTCATCAATTTTAGAATAAAATTATTTTCTTCATATTTTTTTTTGCTTTTGATGGGTAAGATATATAAAATAAACATATATTAATTTTTAAAAAAGTGTGAATAATTACTTTTTTTTAATATATAGTGTGTTTATGAATTTAAAATTCCTTTTATGTGGTTTATAAAGTATATTAAAAGATGAACCTCTATATAATGAATTTTCCATATAACGAACTTTTTTCCGGGATTTAGCGACTTCGTTATTTAGAGATCCGATTTATTTGTTTTCAGTTCTTATTCGACTTGTACATTACACATAATTTTATCATTAGTTGACAAAAACATATTCAGCGTAGACAAATCATTCAAAGTAAAATGAATTATCAGTTATGTTAAAAAAGTTTGCAATAAGGCAATTGAATATTAAGAAAATTTAAATATTTATTACATTGGTATGATAAGCTTTCCAATTGATTTGATTTCTTGTTACCATCGCATTTCGTAACAATATGAGTTCTGTTGGCGATAAAATTCGTCATTTTGAGCCTCTGTCAAGTGACGATGACGATACCTGAACCGGCACCCTCTTTTCAAACTACCACACCACACCAATAGGAGGACTTTGAGCTCGGCAGATTTAACATGCATCAGCTCTCTTTAAACGGATAGTCTTTTGTGACACAAGGACGACAACAGTAATTCGCCAAGTTGGCTTGAATATGATTCAAATGCCCGAAATGAAATACATAGAAAAGTCTTAAACTTGAAAAAAAAAGTTATAAAATTAACATTAAATTAAGTTTAAAACTACATAAATCAAGTATAACTCAAACCAATTTAGTTTAAAAATAAACTGAAGAAGAGAAATATCAACATTAATCAAAGTCAAACTATCTGAAACATAAAATACGCTTAAAGCTTGGGTGAAATGTGGTTCAACCCACACACTTGGCAACGAAAATATTTTTGGCGATAAATCGTCGCTGAAAAAAAATTCCACTGGCAAAAAGGCAAGTAGAATTTTTTTCCTTGTTTTTTTTATTTTTTTTTATTTGTGCTCTGCGAAATGTTTATGTTGACTTACTTTCGTGGAATTCGAATAAAAACGCGTCAATTTGGCGATTTTCAAAATCTGCTAAAGGCGGGATTATACTGCCTTTCCGACAAAAGTTTTATGGAACAGACAAATAAAAGCAGTATTTAGCTCAAGATTTCTAAAAAAAGATAAAACAAATTTAGTTTCGATTGAACTACAGAAAAAAATCGTTTAACACGAAACTGAGGGGAATGAAATATTTTTTCGTGTTAAAAGAATTCCGAGTTAGGAGATGCAAAAAAACATATTCAACAAAATTAAGTTTATTAAAGTACATTTTTTTTTTGCCTTTTTTTTAAGGGAACATGGTACGATTTACGCAAAAATTTTTAATTTAAGGATTTTTAGTTTTTTTTTTATTGCCTCCTATGTGTGTATACTATATAAAACAGATTTTGTGCTAAAAATTTCATAAAAAGCTGACCATATAATTTTTTAACGAAAAAACTTAAAATTTGTGAAGTGATTTTAAAATGCTACTCCTCCTACAAAAATGTACGTACACACATGAAATTTGATTTGAAAGTAGGTCAAACTATGTATAACAAACGTTGGTATGGGTTTGGCGATAACATGATTTGTATTCGTACAATACCTCTTTTTATGAATGCTTATTGAAAATTCCTTAAAAATCTATAAATTCTGAGTTTAATTATTTTTGAAAAAATAAGTATTGCTGTAACAAAAATGCATACCAATTTTTATTAAGTGTACTATTGGCAATGGGTAAAAAAAATTCAAAACGTTAAGCACAATAAAAAAAAAAGCCTTAGCATTTTAAATGAAGACGAACTAGTTATTTTATCTCTCCGAGATAAGTTAGTTTAAAGTTTTGATTTGCCATTGGGATGTGAATAAAAACGAAGGTAAAAGCTATCATAATTCTGAGTTTCATAAGTTTAGAGCTTTCAAATTTTGTAAGGTTATAGAGAGTAAAGTATATAAAGAATAATTTAGACTAAAAGAACTAGATGTGATTTTTTAACCGATTTTGGTCAATTGAATCGTACTGTGTCCCCTTAAAGTTAATTGGAGCACAAAATTTGCTCACTTTTTTAAATTATTGTTGATAATGAAAGAGAGCAATACTAAAATCTCTTTTCAGATTTCTGTTCCCGTCTTCTGTTTTTGATCAACAGCCTTAAGAAACTCTATCCTCTTTCGAAGCGAAATAGCAATATGCTTTCCCTCTGAGCTCTTTGTCATTGTGCTGGTAAAAAAATTCTAAAATAAAACATAAATAATTAAATAAATAAATAAAAAACGCGAAGCAAACTCACTGAATTTTACTCATACTGCGATGTACTTATCACTGAATGCGATGAGATGTTTTTGTGTGGCGTTTGTAAGGGTGGAAGGCGAAAGTAGCTTGAATAAACAAAATTGGCTCATGTAATAGGCTATTCTTAGGGTATTTCAAAACCATTTTAGCCTTGAATGTGAAGCCACCTCTCTTTCATTCCACACCCCTCTTAAATTTAGCCTGTGCGGCTGGGGCTTTCCGTATTTTGTTCATTCCCAGAAGGGAACTATTTTCGTGTTAAGTGATTTACGTTTCGTGTTAAGAGAAAAATGCATGAAAGTACTTAGTAGTTTATCGGGACCGTTGTATTATTTCGTGTTAACTGATATTTCATCTAAAGCATTCTCGCGTTTCATGTATTTTACTGTATTTTATGTAAGAAGAGTAAGATGGGAGAACCATTCCAAAATATTCTTTCGTTTCATACCCCTCTCGATATTTCGCCTCAAACGTTTCCGCATTAAACGTATTTCACTGTAGAACTTAAGTACAAAAGAGAACTAAAACACAAACCTTTTCGCAAAAACAAAAATGCAAGTCCTGAAAGAATCTCCGAATGAATCCTGAAGGATTCATTCGGAGTCTTCATTATAGTATATGTCAAAGGTGGGAAACCTTTTTACCATTAGAGACCGCATGTAAATGAAGTAGTAACAAAGGAGGCCGGATAGGTTGATGTACCTATAAATGCAACTTTTATGAAATCATAGTTTTTGCATAAATTTAACTATTTTGTGCATTATATAGAAATATTATTAAAAAAATTAAATCCTATTTATTATTTCACATAAAAAGTTACAATACAAAATATTTATGTATTCATATACGGATAAAAACTTGTTATATCATTTATAATTGATTATAATTTTTTATAACGTTATTAAATTCATAGATGCTATTGTAACTTTCTATATTTGATTATTGGCATTTTTATATATGTATGCAATTTATATGTGTGTGTGTGTGTATTCGTGAAGACTCCACATTCAAGGACTTTTCGATTAGTACATTGAAAATTAAAATGATAAGATCATGAAAAAAATACACTTTATTTTTCAATATTTAATTGGTTATATGTACAAGTTAATTCTTTTCTTAGTATGAAAATAAATTAGAAATTTAATGTTAAAGAAATTCATTTAATTGTGGCACCTTCCCCATATATGGGGGAAGATGCCACCCGTCACGGAGTAAGATGCAACAACACCACAGTAAATAAAAAAATAAGGTAAACATTACAAAATTAAATATGAAATAACAATAACTATAGAAAAAAATTTTTAATTTCATAATTAGCTTTCTAAAAATAATAGCAGTAAAGGTTCGAATGATAGCCTATACAACATTTCACTCAGTGCAAATGATTATCATTGCAATCTTAGAGCAACCATTTGTTGCATTCGATGCACTGAATCCAGTTACATTTCGTACTTTTTTAAGCATAAAAGTACCCTTTATACACAGCATAAAAATTTTTATTATTATCCTCATCAAAACTGTCAGCACTAGTATCTAGAGGAATTTATTTGCTTGAGGAGGACAAACTGACACGTCTTTTTCTTCTGTTTCTTCGAAGGTTTCTTGTTATTTGTTTTGACCTTACCCGCCTTTTCCCGTATAGTTGCTCTCCTCTCTGATTCAGTTAAGACTTCTGAAGTTAATTTTCTTAAGTCTGGTTGGTTTGCATTTTCTGACCAGAGGAATAACCCTTTCGGGACGAACATCCCAAATGTGAGACAGCCAAAACACCGCCAAAGACCAAATGACTGCAAAATGGACAGCGTGTTTCTTCTCCGTAGGCCGAATGACTCACCCGTGCGCCAGGCATTTAGGACGTTTCGTAAATTCAGTTTTTTGGCAAAAGATAACATTCTATGTCCATAAGATGTGAGATACATGGAGATATGACCTTCTACTCGAAATGAGAGAAATATTACATACACGTGGTTTTTGTTTTATAAACATAAGAGGAAGGGAACGTTTCTGAATGGAATGCTTTATGACAGCTCTTGAAATGTGCACGTGGTATTTGTTTATAGTGAAGATGAGATTTATTTTCGCTAAAGCATTTGATTTGGGTTTGAAGTCTAGGTTTAATGGATAATTAAATCTGGTTGACAAATTTATTTTCTTATTTTTTTATTTTCTCCAGAAGATTGGGTTTCGTTTTGTAGTCTAGTTTTTATTATATACTTAGATCTTGTAAACGAAACTTCTCTCTTTTTTTTTTTTTTTGTTATAATGTTGAAGCATAGAAAGTGTTTAACTGAATTCGAAATAAGAATTCTAAATACAATCTTAGCTTCGAAATGAATTATATAAAAAAATACTTAAATATGGTACATAAAAAATGAATATAAGAGATGTAAAAAAATGTATATATTTAAACAAGAAATAACATATGTAAATAAATAGCGTAATTATATGAAACATCTTGTGCATATCCTTGTTTTTAAATTTTTCATACTAAAAAAAAATTTTAAGCAACATTTTCAGATTTCAAATATATAGTGTTAAAATTTTTAATGATGAATAAATAATGAAAAAAATGTTTAAAAAATTGTATTTAAGCAGAAAGTTACTTCAGTGAATGGAGTATGTAAGTACAAAATATAGAAAGCATATGTTTATTGTGTATTCTACAGAACTATATTAAATAACGCATTCAAGTTTCGGTATTTTCACGGAGTTAGGCTTAGCTGCACAAAAACCCTCCGGCATGTGAGTGACACACGCGACTGATCCCTGACGGTACGCACGCGTTTGCGTCTTTCGTCCGGAAAGGGATCAGGCTGTGCTTCCGTGTTCTGTGCTGATGTAGGCAACGAATGGTGATATAGACCGGTATCATTAAATTCTTTTATTTTAATTATAATAATAATTATTAATTACATTATATTTTATACAATAGTATACAGTGCTGCAAATTTTTTTTTTAAAAACCAAATTTTAAAGTTCATTTTATTTATTTCTGAATCGTAATGGCGTCTCAGTATAGAGGGAAAATGCCACGCTTATTTTCCTTATTGCTTACCCAGTTTTATAGCCGTTGCTACATGCATCGCATGTGTAACATTATGCGTAACACACTTATATTGCTAATATCTTATTTGAAATAATAAGTACGTTTATAGACTTAAAATATGAGGAACGGAATATTATAAAAGTTGTTCGCACCACTTTGAATGTTCAAAAGATCGAAAAATAAGGCGATTGAAAAAAGACGATTAATTCAGATGAATTCACAAGCCACACCGAATGTCGGACCAGACTCATCCCACAGGTGGTTCAAAATTGCCATGTATCGACGCATAAAAGCACTATTAACAAACTGGCATCTTCACCCCCCCCCCTCCCCATTACCTTATATATTTTTGGATCAAGCTTCATAACGTGAAGCCTTAAGCAGGTCTGGTAGTGTTGCCATGTTGCACAAGATGGCGTTCTAACTTTTGAAGTGTACAATTTGCTATTCCCACGAGCGGTCATTGAAATATACATACATTAATGCCGTTCCTCCTTTAATTCTAATGATTTACAAACTATTGTAACTATATAATTGAATAATAATTAATACAAGTGCTAGCTTTTATGAAGGCCACACAAGAAACTCACGGAGACCACATGCGGCCTCAAGGCCGCAGGTTCCCCTACTCTGGTGTTGGTAGTACTTACGAATTTAATTGTTAATATTATTTTTTTAAATTTCTAATGGGTCTCTGTATTGGTATTTTACCATTGCAGACCTAGTACATTCCTCGGGAGCTGGTACCTCCTTTTAGTGCGGCACCATACAGGTGGAATATTAATCGCTGAAATTAATTTTGATGCCCATGTTCTTCCCCAGAGGGTGGCATCTGAGTTTGACGATGCGAAACTATGATTGGGCATTTCATATTACCGAGAACCCTCAAGTCAAGCAGACACTCAAGGGATGTTTTACATACCGCATAATCATACGACACGGATGCTGTCAATTGTCTGCATTATGAAAATACACTGACTTGGGCCGGTGTGGAACCCACAAGAACAGCGACAAACCGATTACGCCACTCAGCCGGCTAATAATACAAATTCGTATAGTAAAATTTCAATTTGGGTCATTTTCATTATTACAGATTTTTTTCAATTCCTACTATTAGCTCACACTCTCTATATATTTATTTATTTATCTTCGTGGAATTTTCAGTCGTTAATAAAATACAATTTAAAGCGCTCCAATGAGCTGAAATTTTATATACATGATTATTTTGGATGACAATACAGTAATCTATTTATAATTAATAAAAATTAATTGATTAAAACTAATTATTCGAAGAATTACAAATACAGCCACGTTGACATCATTTCTGGTGACTAAGTGTCCACTTTGGCGTGTCAAAACTTGAAAAGGTTTTTATTCTCTTATTTTAAAGCGTTCTCATTTGAGCTGAAATTTTCTATACACTTTTGTTTAGGGTAAAAATACAATGATTTAATTATAATTCATTGAAATTAATTGACGGAAACTAATTTTTTAAAGCGTTACAGATACAGCCACGTTGGTTTCATTTTAAGCGACTTGGGTCAAAATTTTAAGAATTTTTTTTGTCACGTTTTGAAGCATTCAGTTGAACTTAAATTTTATAGACACGATTATTTTGGATGACTATACTATACTTTAATGAAAATTTAAAAAACTGATTACCTCTTAATGTTGTGATTCTGTCACATGTGTATATACATATTAATATTAATTGTAACTATTTAATAAAAAGTAGCTAAAATGAAATTTTTCTTTGTTGGTCTAAGTAGAAATTGACTTAAAATTTTTTTATATTACTTGTTTTATAATTATTTAATAAAAAATATGCATAGTTCAAACAACTTGCATTTTAATTTACCGTTTGATTTTGTAACTTGGTTGAATTTTTTGACTTAAATTTTAAAAAGTACGAATATTAATGATTCTCTTATGTGTCTAATGCTTAGAATTATTTTCCTTCTCTGCAGAAAAACTACTCATCAGTATTATAAAAGCACCCCTAAACATTAGATTTAAGATAATTTATATAACCAGGTAACCCTAATTTTAATGACGTATAAAAAGCATTATCCACGTGCGCCAGGAAATGCAAATTAGAGCACGTTAATGGTTTGTTGGTGAATCATTGCTATTAATGTGTTTCATTTTTAAAAAAAAGCACTTGCGGACATTTTGAGAATTCTAATTTTTTTCATATTAAATATTTGAATAAAAATAGTTTTCTGATTATGTATAAAACTTTTTACTTCGTTTGATAAAAAAAATAAAGATCGAATTCAGATTATGCAATAATTACTTTTGAATTTTTTTTTTCTCATGCAAATATTTTCTTACGTAGTTTAAATAATTTAACAAGGCATTTACTTTTATTCGATTTCTTTATTTATATGCATGATGCAGAATTGCTGGCTTTAACTGATCAAAAGTGACAAAAATTTATTTTCAGTTCTTTGATTAATTTAGTTTAATTCTGTTTTTTAATTTGGATCGCAAATCGATTCTCATTTTAATTTTGTTGTAGCTTACAAGGAGAAGGCACGACTAAGAGGAAATTCATTTGGGATCGAGACTTGGTGTAATAGTAGTACTCTTTTAGGGTGTTCACCCCTCAATGTAATTCCGTCAAATGGCCAGTCAATTCGGGGAAATCAGCCTTCGAAATTCATGCTTAGCTTTTATACAATTAAATTTTAATTTTCCCCAACGAGTTCGTAGCTTAATTGGTAAATCGTCTGCCTTCTATGCTGGAGGTTAGGGTTCAATTCCACGAGCGCGATCAACTTTTTTTCTTCAATTCATTTAATTATTTATTTTAATTAAATAAATTTATTTATGAAAGCTTTATTAAATATTAAATGATATTTTTTGTATTTGTTTTGTATTTTATAAAATAATAAAATTACTTGAATTATATATAAATAATTATATTAAATTTTATAAATATATTTTATATTTTAATAAATAATATTTATAATAAAATATATAATAAATATATTAAATGATATTTTACAAAAAAACATAGTTGCAAATAGTTTTATAATGTGAAATACAATATACTATAAATAAAATTTTATATATAATATAAAATAATTTAAAAATATGTTATTATTATTAAATTAATATTAATATAAAAAAAAATATGTCTTTTTATGTTATTAAATTAATTTTTTTTAAATTTTATAAAATATTTAAGTCCTTTTCAAATAAATCTATTTAATTTCAAAAGTTTATTTAAATAAGTTTCAAATTTATTTAAATAATTTCATAATAAATAATAATTTTAATGATAAATCATAATTTTAATAATAAATCAAAATTTTAATAATAAATTAATAATAAAATTTTAATGATAAATCATAATTTTTAATAATAAATCATAATTTTTAATAAATTAATTTTTTAATGATAAATCATAATTTTAATAATAAATCATAATTTTAATAATAAATTAATAATAATTTTAATAAAAAATTAAAATAATTTTAATAATAAATTAAAAATTTTCTTATTAATATAATGCTCAATAATAATTAATTATAATAAACATTTTAAATTATAATAAAGGGAAAATTAATTTTAGAAAAAAACAATGATTTTAATTTTTAAAAATAAAATTAATTTACTAATTTTAATTATTAAAAATTTTTCATTAATACTTATTTTAAAATTTTTATTTAATAATAATTTTAAATATTTTTAATTAATAAAATTTTAAATTTTTTTAATTAATAATAATTTTTTTTTTTAATTAATAAAAATTTTTAAAATTTTTTTTAATTAATAATAATTTTAAAAATTTTTTACTATTAAAAAAAATATATGTATTACATTTTTTTTTTTTTTAAAAAAAAATAATTAAAAAAAATATCATTTAATATTTAATAAACCATAAATAAATTTATTTAATTTAAAAAAAAATTAAATGAATTGAGTAAAAAAAATTGATCTCGTGTGGAAACGAACCTAACCTCAACATAAAAAAGACGATTTACCAATCAAGCTACGAACTCGTTGGGAAAATTAAATTTAATTGTATAAAATCTAAGCATGAATTTCGGCTGATTTCTCCAAATTCGGGCCCTTCGACGGGAAACGGGGGTAAACCCAAAAAACTACTAACCAAGTTTGATCCCAAAAAATTTCCTTATCTCCCTCCCCTTTTAGCAAAACAAAAACCCCAGTCCGCCTTAATATATTCCGACGGTATTTCAAAGCCAAATTAGCTACTTTTCTACGAAATATGTGAAACCACCTCTCTTTCATTTCACACCCCTCTTAAATCTCGCCTGTGCTCCTGATGTTTTCCGTATTTTGTTCTATCCTAGAAGGTAAAATTTTTTCGTGTTAAAAACATTTTCCCTTTTGGGGTAAAGAAATAAGCTAAATACACACAGATTTTTTTGGGAAACCCTTTTTATTTCTGTTTAACTATATTTCGTCTTAAGCGTTTTTCTGTTGAGCGTATTTTACTATAATTGTAAACTTTATAGTAATATGTGTAATTATATTTTTGGTACTTATATACAGTCGTCCCATTTCGCCAAACGAAAAGATATTACCATTTCAAAAATTGTCGCCGTTATTATCACAGTGCTTGAACAGTAATGGGAATGATTTCCATTATTGGCTCTTTATCGCGGTATTTGGCAGTCTTTCGGTACGAATAAATTGTTCGACAATATGCAAGTATCGAATTTTCTAATATTTATTACATTTTTTTATGTACAATGGTGTAAAATACAAACGGAAAACACGGAATATTGATTTTTAAATTTAGCAATTTTTAGAAACGTAGCTACTACACAGAGTATTTGAAAGAGGATTTCACGCATTCCCGGACGATAGAGAAATTATTTTCTCAAATTTAGTCTTGTCTTAACACATACAATTCAGATCTCTTTCATCCAAATACAGTGTTGCATGCTCCGGGCTACGTCAAGAAATCCAGTCTTGGTAATTATTATAGTTACAAAATTTACTTCAAATTTAGCTTGGGAACATTAACACAATAGCACAGGAATCGACAACCTACGGCACGCGGCAAAGTTCTCAGTGGCACTCTGCACTTCTCTACAAATTTGTCAGTTTTTGAGTAGTTTGAAGTTAATAAATTTGTAATGGACCTCCTTGGCAAACATCTACGAAATTATGGACATTTAAAGAATTACGAAAAAATCTGAAAGATAACTAAAGATAAATTTACAACTCTTTTGTAAATTATCGAATGTCATTGAGGGAGAGATTTAATTGTTTGAAGAGAGAAAGTTTCATGTACTCTGCTTTCCGCATTTGGTTCTTCATATTTAAGTAAAAATTCTTTCCTCATATGAAAAATATTTCGAGCCCGCAAAGAAATGATTTAACAACTGAATGCTTAGAATTGTGTCAAATAGAAAATCACAAGTTATACCTTTGCTTTTATGATATGATGATTAATGGGTTTTATTGGTGCATGCTAAATTTTTCAAATACATTACCAAAAAGCAATATCTCACGTTCTAATAATCGTTGCGTAAAATCGAAGGCATATTCGTGTTCGGAGGCAGACCCCTGTTCGAATAACACCGGAAATTTAAAATCTGCCTCTGCGTTCCCAGAACGCGTATGCTAATAGAGGTTCGATTTTATAAAAGAAGTTCTATGATCTTAGTTACTAAATTTTCGCAAAACGAAAACCAGATTAAAGTTCCTGGTAAAATTTCGAGTCAAATGGGTCTGTTTGGTAATTTTCTGGGGTTAAAATATTTAGTTATTTGCAAGATCACCGAGCCAAATTTCATCCCGTGCCATTGTTCATCTAAACACAAATTTCCATTTTTCAGCAGCTATATGTTTTTCATATAATTTTGTATAATTTGTTATTCTTTCAGCAATATGTTTTGGAAAAAGCAGATGAACTTTAGATTTAAGCAACTGTTTTAACTTTAAATCTTTATGAATGATTTTAATTACAGTTCTGGAAGACATTCCTAGTTTCGATGGAATGAATCTTTGAGTCGGCGGATTTTTTTTTAGGATCAAAACTTCACTTTCTTAATAGTTGCCTGTATTTGAACAGTCTTAGGATGAAGTTTTGTGTTATATTTCATTTGTACTTTCCTCTGTGTGAGTGTGGACGCTTTTTCCTTTAAAAGTCTATACATAAAAAAACGGATTGAAATAGCATCACTCCAACACCGTTTAACCGACCACAATGAAGATTGTCATGTAATGTATTTTTTATGGAGAAGGTTTTTGTGTTATCCTCTTTGTTGTAGATCCCCACCAGATGGCGTTACAGCATATCAACTTCTGCACCGTACAATCAATCGCCAATTTGCTAACGTGGTCGTCAAAAAGGAAGCCTACTTGGCTCTATCACCAACATTTTGCTATGTTTCCGTTGAATCGCCATTATAATGTTAGGAACGGCGTTTCTTGCGAATATTACATTTTTAACATAAAATAAATACAATAGAAAGTAATATGAACGCATTGCACATGAGGATATATATTATTACTCCATTTTAAGGGTTCATTACTCAAAATCAAAATGTGTAACAACGTGTTACTTTTGTTGAGCAGAGATCAGCTTAGAAATGTGTTTTCAAAAATCAACCCACAAGGGAGTTACGGGGTGTTATAAATAAAAAAACCTCTTTTTATCAGCTATGAGACCATTAGACTTAAAATTTAACAAATATGTTTGTTTTTTATTCAGCCGAGATATGCGCGCGAAAAGCTTTTTTTTTTATTTAACTTGTGCAATTCACCCGCGTGAAGAACTGGTATACCAGCTAGTATATCATTAACACTTTTCATTGAAATGATGTAAAAGAGGATTTTACACAGCTTTTTAAATTATTGATACGAATATTTCTCTTTGGAAAGAGTAATTACGTAACCTTCTAGCTGTATAACATTTTTAGGAGCCATTTTTAAAATTAAGCTTTTATTTCACATTCCAATCAAAAGAAAACCTTAGCAGACGATTATTCTGAAGTTGTCGAAGTTTTATCTCAAAATGAAAACGAGAAAACGATTTACAAAATCTTTTCCATAAAGTGTGAGCGACCTTCTGTATTAGTTTAAAAATATACCTATGGATTACATGATTATTTATCCAACTACCCTAAAATCATGATTTTTTTGAAAAATTGACAAAATTATTTTGTGGTTTTACTTTATAGGCCATCTCATTAGCTTTATAAAAGTACTAAATTTTTTATTTTTCATTCACTAGAACAAAAATTTCAAGTGTTTTCGTAAAAGCATATGCTTTTACTAAAATAATTTACATAAAACACAAACTTTACATAAAATGTCAAACTTTAAAATGCGTTTTACTCGAAATGAGTTTTTTTTTTCCCCAAAAAGTTCAAACGGGGACAGAGGTTGCTAAAAAAATTTTTAAAGTAATTTGCTGTGAAATTTTGTGTGCATGTTCAGAAAACAGTAGAAGTGTTTTAACCTTCAGATTTATCTATTACTGTTTTATTACAAAATTTATAGTTCATTATGTGAATATAATCACTGTTTTTTTAAGCAATTTCATATAATAACTAAGATAAAAGACTCCAGTTTTTGTAAAAATTGAAATATTTCTTATCCTTAAGATCATTTCAAAAAGGAATAGCAAAGTAATACATCAAAATTGAAAAATTGAGAATTTGTTCATTTGCTATTTGTACAGAGTGGGCCCCGTTTATGTAGTTTTTTGCAAATTTTTACCCATTTTAGTAGTAATTTATTTTTCAATTCTTAATCTTAGCCTTTTTTCCTTAAAATGTGCGAAATAAATCTAAAAACTATAAAAAAACTCCTTATATCCATTTTTTAACAAACAATTTCTCACATGTAGTCGGATACCTTAAGGCAGTGTTTCTCAAACTGTGGGGCGCGCCCCCCTGGGGGGGCGCGATACTCTTACGAGGGGGGCGCGAGCATATCGAAAATAAAAGATTTAAAAAATAATTAATTTACTCTGGAATGAGAATTAAAACAAAATACTTTCAGACATAGTAAAAAATGTACTTTTACTCTGATATAATTTATATGCGATATAAGTCATCTCAAAAATAAAAACTTCTTCAATACCTAATTAGCTATCTTTGATCCAAAAACCAAATAAAAAACTTTTATTTTTTTTTGCTGTAATCTCATGATAAGTGAATTTTACTACTCTTTCAGAGGAAAAACGAATCCCCGACCCCGAATAGAAAAAAATTTAGGAACATAAAAATTCATCACTGTGCTTATTTTTGAAATACTGCACATTATAGCTGTAATCTGTTTTTGCTGATAATCTGTTTTTACCTTCTAAGTTATTGGTACAGTTAGTTATGACCCCTCTTATATGTGTCTGTTTCTCATTTAGGGGAAATTGTAGTAATGTATTTATTTCTGTGTTGAGCTTTTTTTCCCTGCAAAAGTTTTATGATATTTGGAAAATCTCGGAACACTTTGGAGGATTACTTGGCCAAGACTTTTAACCCGGAAGTGGTCGCGCGGAACACACAGATCACAGAATCGTTAATTCTGGCCAAACTGTTTATTTGTTACCAACGAAAAAATTGAAAAGTTCTGGAAAGTAGGTAAGTTTACTTTCTCTTAATTAAGTATTCACTGGAATCACGATTTGTATCGTGTACAATAAAATAGTAATTATATATATATATAAGGATTGGTGTGACTCAATAATCGTATCGAGTGCGCGCCTGCTCCCGGGTTAAAACATCTTGAAGTCTTTTCGCTTTAAATATTAAAAATAATGCAATTATTCTTCATCGGAATTTTATATTATTGTTCATTATTTATAACATCAATTATAAATGCTAATTCTGTGAGGCTTAAAATTACAATTCGCTTAAAACTAATTATAATTGGAGCAATCATTTTAAAAAATCATTTTACATTTTTGTAAACATTGACACGCACTTGGCTTTACTCTCCTTACAATTCAGCTATTATATCAATAATGTTTTATTTTCTTATAGATGAACTCTTGCAAAGAGTGGGCACTTCAGCCGGTATACTTTTAATGTATCAGTTCTGCACAGAGTATTTTATAACTAATTAATTAATACTAAATTAAGAACAAGTTTTTAATAAGTATTAACGACTTCCATGACTTGTCTTGGAAAGTAAAGTTATTATAAGGGAATGCTTATGATTAGAAATTGACCCTCTGAGTTCTTTTTCTATATGTAGCTGATATCTATATTTTTGTTTTCTAAGCAGCCACCGCATTTTTGCAATATGTTCAATTTAAAAATTATAAGAAAGGAAAAATAACATAATTATCCTATTACTTAATTTTTGCTTAAAAAGTAACGTATACAAAAATTTTAAAACTTATATTTATTTATTTGTATGGTTTATAATTAAGATCGCGTATTGTAGACTTTGGCGTCAAAGTGCATTATTATTGCATTCACTACATTATTAATGAAGAAGGGGGGCGCGATAAAAATTGTGATTGAAAAGGGGGGCGCCAGCATTGAAAGTTTGAGAAGCACTGCCTTAAGGTAATCTGCCATGCACAAACTCAAAGTAGTAATCCCGGGTAAGACTATATCTAATTACTCATTGCACTTGTACTGAATGTCTCAAAAAATGTCTGCACTCTACAATAATTCAAACAACCAGTAAGTAGTATCCTTCTTCACTCTGACCTACTGACATGCCACCCAACCTAGAACTTCCCCTCCAATTAACCAGGTCCCCCCCCCTACCATTTACTCCCTCTTAGAAAAGCATCCAACACCCCAGCGAACGTGTATTGAGGACACAGCCTAAGCGATATTTGATGATTCCTCCGGACTTGCTAGATTTTGATACAACTGGATCCTCATTCCGGCTTATTGATTCTCCTTCTCCCACGCATACGTTAGCAGGGCGTGTCGCCGGACGAAATGCAAAACCGGATAACGGCCGGATGTAATCGCGCCGGATTTTTGCTTTCTGTGTCTCGCCCAGGATTGCGAAACTTTCTTTCTCAGGAGAAAAAGAAAATGAGGGAGTAGGCGTAAACTTGACCTAGATTAAGGTGGGTGTCGATTCCAGAATCTTAATTTTTTACACTGTTATTGGGGGAACTATCGATTAAAAAATATTGCTGTTCGCTTTCGTTTGGCCATTCATGCCGAGATTTTAATAACAGTTACTTACATCTCGGTTCAATTTATTGAATGGGTGTATGATAGATTGGAAAATTATGCTTTTTCTTGAGTGATCAGGACAGTGATTCTCAACCAATGTCCCGCCAAAATCTTGCCACTAGTTCGTCTAAAAATTATTAATTCTATTTAGGGGGGAAAATGAAATACGGAACCAAATTATTCGGTCATTTCTTAGAAATAATCTGAAGGTATTAGTGGTGTATTTATTTAGCTTATTCTTTCGTGGATAGATGGAAGTGTGTTGTAGATAAGTAAAATTCTTTTAACTGGCACATGAATTTTCGAAAAATTGTCAATTTTCCCTTTTTTTAATATTTTCTATAAGTTAAAATATTTCTGTTTCAAGTGATATATGATATGAGGAAATCCAATAATTAGAATTATATATTTATTTATTTTTTTAAATGAAGCTACTCCTTGATGCGCATCCAATGAGCTCTGCTAGGAGCAGCTGTGCTTCCCCTTGCATAAGTTTCTGATGAGCGCGAATCCATATAATGTTCAAGTGGAAAAGTTAGAGTGTATTGGGCTTATTCTCTCTCAAAAGTGTACGTGTACACATCTTTTGAAACAGAGAAAAAAAAGTTAAATGATGGAAGAAGCCCAAGATGATGTAACCGACTCACCGATATTTTACTATCAAAAATTCAAAGATATTATAGGAGGGCTATTAGAAATAATATCAATGACCTACACAGCATGAAAACTTCTGTTTGGGCTGTTTATTTTCATCTTATGTTTTCAAACACGAGAGCCCTCAACATGGACTGTATCCTGCGATGTTCAAAAAGCAAGTTTCAAAAGACAGAAGCTGAATGTAACGAAAGGCACTATGATTATAAACACATGCGCCATAATGAATTTAATGAAGCCACTTTTTAGAGCACTAGGTGATCCTATGTTAAGAAGATGTTTATATGGAGCCCACAGAGCATTACACAGAGTCCAAATGAGTCAGTTAATAACACCATAGGGTCAGTGATTCCAATATCTACACACACACACACATTTGTGGAGTTAAAACCTCTAAAAAATTAGGAGTAAATATGAGCAGTTTAATGTGAGTCATGCAGCAAAATTAATGATCTTAAAACATCGTGATATTGAACCAAGTTAAGTTTAACTGAGTGTCGTGCTTCAAAAAACTAGACAGATGTAGGATTTGAGTAGCTCTATTAAAGCATCTTGAGATCCCCCCAAAAGGCAAAATTGTTAAAAATAATGAAAAAAAATAAAATTAGAAGAGTCTTTTGTATGAGCAGAGAGTTAAAAAAAAAGGCTTCATATGTTTCTGGAAAGTGCTAAAAAAAGTAAATGCTCAGAAAATTACAAATTTTTACTTTAAAGCCTGTTTTCTCAAAATGTAATATTTTTCAATTTATGTACCTTTTTTTCAAAAACTACTTATTATATAATCTTAAAATTTTCAGGGAGCGCGCGCAGACATTTAACAGGTTTACAAATTTTAATGGAGGGAATTAGATATATCTTACAAACTTTTTATATATGGTCTTTTTAAACTAAATTTTAGAGAAAAAAAATTGGACAATTTTTGAAAAATTCATAATTAATTTAATTTTGAACCAAAAAGACAAAACCATTCGTTACAGTGTTATTGAGAGTACACATAACCTACTATAAAATTGTTATTCATGAAAAGTAAGTAGTCCCTGAGGAAAAAGTACATAAACTTACGCAATGTAACATGGGCTCCTATGAACGTGCTGGACCTTCTTAAAATTATTTTTTTGTTAGTGTGCTGCCAAATTTTGAAATTGTTAAAAGTGTACCGAAAAAAAAAAAGGTTGAGAATCCCTACATAAGGGTATTGCGACTTGAATCCTCGCAATTTTTTAATTGTTTCTTAAGGCAGCGTTTCTCAAACTGTGGGGCGCGCCTCCCTTGGGGGCGTGATAACTCTATGAGGGGGGCTCGAGCCTATTGAAAAGTCGAAAACAAAAGATTTTTTAAAAAATTATTAATTTAATGAAAGTAATCAAACACAAAATACTTTCTGATATAATAAAATATACAATACACATTTACACTGATATAATACACTTATAAATGTATCAGTACTATATAATGTATTTTATTATTAATTTAACAATATTAAGTTAAGAACATGTTTGATAATTATCAGTGACTCCATGGCTTGTATTAACACTTATCTTAAGAATTT
>BMAV01002361.1:27006-44941 GCA_019973955.1 Trichonephila inaurata madagascariensis | reverse complement strand
CACCTTGGAGAGAGGATGCTGAACAGCTGTGTTATGCACCGCCACACAGGTCCTGCACTGGGTATTTTGGTATGGGGTGGTAATTAATATCACTCTCGCACTCTTCCAGTACGCATTGCCGGTACTTTAAACAGCCAGCGCTACATCTCCAAGGTGTTGGAACCTGTTGTCCTTCCTTACCTTCAAGGCTTGGCCACAGCCATTTTTCAACAGGATAAAGCGCGACCACACGTGACACGCATTGTCTAAAGGTTCTTCGTCAATCACCAGATTGATATGTTTCCCTGGCCGGCTCGCTCTCCGAATCTTTCGCCGATAGAAAACATGTGGTCCATGATTGCTCAACGATTGACCCAGATTACACCCCCATCTGCCACACCAGATCAACTTTGGCAACGTGTGGAAGCTGCTTGGTCTGCTGTACCCCAAGAACACATCCAAAGTCTCTTCGAATCAATGCCGAGGTGTGTGGTAGCGGTGATCTCCCACAATGGTGGCTACTCTGGCTACTGATTCTGGCAGAAACCACACTTCACAGAAGTCTATACATTTAATCATTTGATACTTGGTCAACATGTTATCTACAAAATAAATTTTGTTGTGCTATCTCTTGTCTTTCTTGGTGCTACATTTACTGTGGCCAGCAGTGTATAATATTAAATCCAACTTACGGAAGTATTAAAATTGTTCTCTAAATTTTCTCTAAGCTTATTTGATAAACTGTTGAATAACGCGTAACACACAGAAAGTAACTTGACATATCTCTCTCCACATGCATTTTTTTAAAATTCCGCTAAATAACAGATAGGCTTGAGCAGTGCTTCTTAAACATTCAATATTTGCGACCCAATTTTCAATCATAATTTTCGTTGCGCCTCTTCCTACAATACAATGTATTAAATACAATAATAATTTACTTTGATGTAAAGCTACAATAAGATTTTAATTATAAACAATACAAATTATCACGATAAGTATTACATTTTCCATATGACAAGCCCATGAGAGAGCAGTAGTAATTATTTAACTTGTTCTGAATTTAGTATTGGTGAATTAACTATCAAATACATTGTCACATTTAAAAGTATATTACAGCGTATTCTATTTTCTTTATGACAGAATGCATTTTGTTTTGCTTCCTTTCAGTAAATTAATACTTTTTTTAACTTTTAGACTTTTCGATATGCTCGTGCCCCCCCCCCCCACGAGGGATTACCCCACCCCTCTAGGTGGGCGTTTNGCGTTTCCCACATTTTGAGAAACGCTGTGCTCGAAAGGAAATTCAATCAAATTGCCTGTTATTGAACAATATACTTTAAAACTGAATTTAACACAGTCGTAAATATGTGAAGAAAGATTCGATCTGAGCACCTTCCTATCCCAAAACGAGTATCTTATCCACCAATCCAAAACGATCGTAGTCGCGTGGAGGCTCTTACTGGTTTATATCGATATCACACCTCGTAGCATTTTCACCGTCAGTATAGCACGGTGGAATATGTAAATTATTACCATTTCAGCACAGACGTTCATCTTGGGAACCTGTATTGCCCGTAACAAGGCTACAGAATGGGAGAACAGAATGCCGTTTTGGAATCCCTTTTTCGTGCATTTATTTGGATTAAGCAGCTTCAGTAAGCCTAAAAGAATGCGAGAATTTTTCATAGGAACCAAGGTTCGAACTCATGACAAGCAGGCCACGAGTTCACAACCGTAACTACTAGACTAACGCTGCCCACTTAGAATATTTCTGAGTGCCACCGAAAAAAAAAATTGTTGCTCTTGGAGGATACGAATTATGTTTCCAAGAAATCGGTGAACATGTGAGATATAGCCAAGTAATAATGATGATGCGGAGATCTGTAACTGATGATTGATAGAGACACCACCTTCGTTGCGCCACTACACATGATAGTGGGCATAATATGGTTACGGCATTGATGGATTTCTCTGTCACATCAGGAGCCCTATCGTAATAAATACGATATTTTGTACATACGTAGGCATACTTATTCTTATAGGGAAGTGCACGAAAAATTGTGCTGTTGTTGTTGTCACTAATGGGACCTGACCGGCAAAGGCCAGAACAAGACATCAAGACCCATGAAATTAATCATGGCAAAGAGCTAAATGTACGCCTGTCGTTAGCCGTAGCCTTTGAGCACCATACAGGTCACATAACATTTCAGCTCGGTTTCACCCTAAGTTTGTTTCACACTAAGGGGCCTCCCACCTCTCTTCCCCTTTGGTCAACCTCACGAGAGGACTGACGGCTTGACGGCTATTTAAAGTACCCCCATGCCGCGAAGGCGCTATACATTTACAAACATCCATGCCTTCTCCGGGATTCGAACCCAGGCCCAACGGCACAGCAAACAACGTTATTAACCTCTATATCAGATGGGCGACACGAAAGTTTGTGAATACTAACATGAGTTGAATATTAACATAGGCGGAGGCGCGTACTCAGTATTAACGTTAGTGTTCGCGGGGGGTGCCGGAGCCCCCCCCCCCCAAATTCTTTTTTTTATATAATTATTTTTATTGAACACGATAAAAATCTTTATTTCAGTGAAGAATTTAACTAAGAAAACTACCTGCTTTTAAGGACTTATCAATTTTTCTTTCATAGTTTTAAAAAAATTCAATTAAAATTAACTAAAATGTTTCAAAGGTATGTGACTTTAATAAAGGATACAAATCAAGACACACTTTTCCTTAACATTATATATAGGAAGGTTATTTGCAGGTAAAACTGTCCTATTTGGTTGAAGTTATTGTAATTTTATTGTTCTTAAATAATGATCGACAAATAGCATGTTGAACTTTTTCTTGCTTGTGTCTTTTTGACAGGGCGCAGTGTTGCTTGTGGTGTACTTGTGGTATCATACCTTTCTAGATGAAGTTCTTTAGATAGCATTTAAAAATTTTCCTTTCAACTCAAACGTTTCATGGTCATCGCTTTTCTCAAATTTTCTTTCGCTATCAGGATTAATATCCATTATTTCAGTAGGTTCCCTTGCTTGATCAGTTTCAACTTCATCTAATAGTAATCACACAGAGGCTCATTTCTTTTCTTTTTTCTATTTATTTATATTTATAAGCCATAATGTTGCCCATCCGGTACAGTGGTTAGCAACGCAGACTGCTGTGCCATAGGGACTAGGTTCGAATCCCGGAGAAGGCATGGATGTTTGTAAATGTACAGTATCTTTGCGGCATGGGGTACTCTAAATAGCCTCGAGCTGCAAGTCCTGCCGAGAGGTTGGTGGAAAGGGTGGATAGGTCCTTGACCCACACACACCTTGGGTGTTCTCCCTCAAAATTGGGATGGAACCAAGCCAAAAACGTACTGTCATCTGTATGATGCTTAAAGCTACGGATAACGTCAGGTGTACATCTTGCCCTTTGCCACGATAAATTTCATTGGCTTCGATCTGACATCGTCCGACAAGTGGAATTAGTAGCAACAACAATAAACTATAATGAGTCCCGCAACACTTCAAACAAAACCACTAAGTTGTTCACAGGAAAAGTATGAAGCCTGTTCATAGGAAATATTTTGGAACAAAAGTGGTCGCGTGGCGAACTCATTCACGCCAAGTACCTTAAGATTGTAAGAAATGTTTGCCATTCCCCAAAATGAAGGATGTATTTACATTTTAAAAATATTTACAAATACACGTTTTAGTTTCCTTGAAGACTATCATATAGGAGGATACTGACCAGGTCATTGGTAATTTTCAAACAGTTTTCTCAGAATTAAAGATTTTGTGAGCATGGGGTGAATCTGTGCCCCGCGCGACCTCCTCTGGGTTAAAGAAGAATGATGACAGCACAAGGTAACATGGAGACGTCACGTGCTATGCCATATTAGATGATGAATACAAACAAATCACGCAAAGTACACAATTCGATTTTCAGTTCAATCGACATTGAATCCGCGCGACTACTAAAACCAATTTCAATCCTAAGTTCAGCTTCTACTTTTTTTGGAACGTATCACAAGAAATAGGTAACAATAGAAAACACAAAGTAGGAGGATTATTTTAATTAACATTTTGTATAGTAAAACCCACGTTAGCCAATGATTAATAGCTTCATCACATACACGACCCTCATATTACGCAAAGTAGTTTCCTCGGCATCCCTCCCCTGTGGAATGGGAGGGGAACTAAATGGGATTTTTATCGCGCATTCGATATGTTTATTATATTGCTTCCGAAAGGACATAAAAGCTGTCTCGCGTAAGGCTGAATTTAAGTTTCCTTTTTTAAAAAAATGAATATATTGCGACACATGTTCTATTGAAATGTGTCAGTTGGTTTGACGGTTAATTTTGCTTACGCAAAGATCCTTTTGGGTCAAGCAGTAGAAATAAATGTTTAAGGCTGTCTTCGGCTAATGTTAAAGATTAGGATCCGAATTCGGACTATTTTTTCGGATATAAAAGTACTCACAAACATTAATATTATATTCTGGCTACACTATCCTGTAGAGAATCACTTATTTTATCATACTACTCATTTTTATCCGAGTTTTGACACATTTTTTCTTTTATAAAATGTGCTTTGCATTTTTTTTTCCTATACCTTAATACTAAATGAGCCATCCTTTCACATGTTAAAAGAAAAAACTAATTATTTATGAAATATTTTGAAATTTTAAAAGCCTTATATTATAAACAAATGCATGAGTTATAATGTCACACATTTTTATAAAAATTGAGAAATTTTTTCTGTCCAAAAATGTGCTCCGCGTCAAGTTCACGCTCTCGTATATATGGCGAAAACAGCCATAATGTATTAGTAACTAAGGAGATTGGGCACTGTAAATAATTGTGTAGAATGTGTAACCTGGTATTTAAGCTTCAAATAAAGGAAAGAAGAGACAGAAAAATAATTGTTAACAAGGAGGAAGGTTAAAAATAGGGAAATAGAACATCCTGGAGGAGTGTCAACTCGTATTTAACAAAGGTAACAAGCAAGACATACAAGAGGATCGATCCCTTGGGAATCTGTGGGTAGTAATCACCGTATTTGCCACTAACTGAACCTACGTCAAAGGAAGAAAACCAAGTTTAATTCACCCCTTCGCAGGTTCATTATTTAACCCCGTTTCAGATTAGGAAATTCTGATTTTTTAAAGCTGGGTTAGATTCAATCGGGATTGCGCAGTCAGTGATTTTTCGTTTGTTTACAGTTTTGTGTTTGGATATACACAACTGGCCGTTAAAATTTCTACACAAAGAAGGCGACATGCTATAGACATGAAATTTAAACGACAGGAAGAAGGTGCTGTGTTATACAAATAATTATTTTTTCAGCACACACACACATTCCGACAAAGTAGGCGCCGGTAGCGATACTTACAATGTGTTTAAAGGAGGAAATTGTTCAGCGGGTTTCTCAAACACAAATTGTATTAGAACGTTCTTGCCAGGTGAAAAGTTGTTGTGATGACTCGTGTAAAAAGCAGAAATGCGTACCAGCACGCTTAGGACTTTGATAAAGGTTGAATTGTAGCGTACTGGGATTGCGGTTTATGGTATTGCAGTATTGCTGCTCGCGTCGGTCGAGATCTAATGACTGTTAGCAGAATATGGAATCGATGGGTTCAGGATGGTAATACGGAACACCGTGAGTACGGTGTCCATTCTGATCAATGAGAATCAATCAGTAAGCGAAACTCGCAGTTGATTAACTAGAGTTAAAAAATAGAGGCTAAATATAAAGTTTTAAGACTACGATTTTATTTCTCCTTATTTACTTTCTTAACTCTGGGTTCATAATCCGGTTCAGCTAACGGGGAATACAGGGTTAAGCCCCTGAAAGGAAGGGGTTTACCCCTGGAGGGGGAGGAACCATAAGTTTCTCTAGAGGGGAACCCCTTGTTTCTTAAATCCTGAAGTCACTATTCAGTATTTAAATTTAATTATTTATATTTTCTCATACTTTCTATTAAATAGTTGTAAAATTCATTCCCCATTGCATATACAATGTAAATAACGGGAAAATTATCATGAAAAATTCGTGTTATGCTTTATCATGCATTTAATGGTGTATTTATTTGAAATTTATATTGTCGCGTAGATGTTCTAGGTCATGTGTGTGGTGAACCTTTATAGATCTACATGCCGTTTTTCTTAAGAAGTGTTTAACAAGATATAGATGTGCCGTCAAATAATTTTGACTTGTGACTATTGGGAAAATTATAAAACTAAATACTATCAATTCAAAACTCTCTTTATTTACTAAGAAATATCTTTTGCACTGTATAGAGTTTAAAATGTTTTACTTATACGCGTATTTCAATTTAAAGTAACATTAATGTGACGCCTATTGTTGGTTACTGAATGACAATTTATATTAGAATTGTAAAATGTATCTTTTAGTAGAATGCATGCGAAATAGGAGTCATCTGTGCCAAATGG
Organism: Trichonephila inaurata madagascariensis; assembly: GCA_019973955.1. Taxonomy (NCBI): domain Eukaryota; kingdom Metazoa; phylum Arthropoda; class Arachnida; order Araneae; family Nephilidae; genus Trichonephila; species Trichonephila inaurata. The sequence goes on along the minus strand of BMAV01002361.1, from coordinate 38,508 downwards.
TTTCTAAGCAATTAATTACTTTCGCTGTGGTTCACTTTTTTGACAAGAGGATTTGTGATTTGTTCTGAAGTGCCGTTTTACAAACGATGTTCTGCACACATACCACTGTTCCAGAACATAAAACACTCACCACTTTTCCGCCTTTACTAATAATGTCAAATTTCTAGATTCACCTAGTTGGAAATTCACTGTTACACTTACTATCTTGCACTTTTTCTTCTTTTGCTGAACTAGCCATGTTAAATAACAGTTGAAAATCGTAAATATAACACACATAAACTTTAAAATATAGTTGTGACAACTCAACTGACTTTGCTATGCATAGACAAATTTGGCATCACAAGCAACTGTAGTCCACGACGTAACTAAAACAAGACTAACAAACGAGCGTGCTCCCCCCGCGACTGATCACTCGTATTTGTCCATGATACTTCCTAGTAAACTCCGTTATTTTGAGATAAAAGGCAAAACATTTTGACCGCTGGCGTGCCCAAAATATTGTGTCGCGTGCCATTGATGGCACGAGTGCCACTCGTTCGCCATCCCTGTTCTAGGTGGTTGAGTGAGTGAATGAATATTAACGTTGCACTGCTTAGCTACACGAGGGCTTTTGTATCATGGTCAAGTGACGTGGACGACACATAAGCTGGCACCCCCTCTCCTATCTACCACATCACACCAAGGGGAGAACGTTTGAGCTCTCGACAGATTTAACGTGCATCGCTCCCCCACACGGTGGGTCTTTAGTGGTACTGGGCTCGAACTCGTGACAAGGCAAGCCACGATCCGATACCTTGACCACTCGGCTACCGCGGAAACTCTAGGTGGTTGAACTGAAGACAATAGATATCCAAATAACTCGGTCCATTAACAGACTGAATGAGTGTTTAAAAACGCAAGGTCTATTGGCAACGAACTTCGTAACTGTGAACCATGGTCAAGGAACGAGGACGACACTTGATTGGTCACTGGTGAAGTAGCGACCAGCCCCCCATTCTCCTAACTTCCCCACCAAGCCAAAGAAAGGGCTTTGAGCCACGATAATGTACATCAGCTTCTCTACAAGGAGGGTATGGAGGTTGGTAACTAAGCTAAATAATTTATTGAAGCCCAGTGGCTGAGTGGTAGCGTATCGCGCTTCTACACCACAAGTCCGATGTTCAAACCCCGGGCTGGGCAAGATTGACTCAGCCTTTCAACCCTTCAGTGGGTCGATAAATGAGTACCAAGCTTTCTTGGGAACTTAACACTGGGAGTTTCGCGTCAGACTGACCACCTGATCGGAACATCTACTTTTGCACCTCAGGGCCTAAGGTCGCTTACACTGAGTTAGGCACAGTAGGCCTTGGCCCCTCATTGACTGTTGCACCACTTAGTTAAGTTAAACAATTTATTATGTTGATATCCTGATAAATTGTTTCGTAAACTAAAACATTCTGAATTTTTTATACATTCATGGAAATAAAAATCAAGGATTTGTGCTAGATGAACAAAAATTAGGTAGAAGCGTTTATACGTCTGAAAGTTGACGTCGATTGAAACTTTGCGCTGGGCACATATAGGTGGAGCGCCAGTAGCGCAACTATGGACATGCAGCAGAGGTTTGCTTTAAATATGCGCTGTAAATACTTATTTAACAGTATAGATGTCCTAGCTATTTATAGACAAAATATCATTATTACAGAAGCAATTTTCATAAAAGTAAGAATGTTTCGAAAATACGTCACTATTCCTTCATTTTTTTGCCAAAAAAATTGCATTTAAATAATTTTTCTTGTAAAAAATATTCTTAAAACAATTTTATTTGTGTGACACAAAATTCAACTAACACTAAATATCAAAACATTATCCATTTAAACGCGTTTTTAAAAACACGGTTTCGAACTTAGTCACTAGGCTTAAGCCAGTGCCCTATTCATGAACTAGAAGAATTAAACTACGAGTAATATAAAAAGAAAAAAAAACTTTTTTAAGTCAATTCCTATTTAGATTAACAAAGAAACATTTTATTTTAGTTACTTTTTATTAAATAAATATAATTAATATAAATATGTATATACATATGAAAGAATCAGAATATTAAGTGGCAAAACACCTCTTAAATTAACATTAAAAATATTTTTACCCACATTAAATATATAATAACATTTTTTTAAATAAAAGTTGAATATTATAGGTAAGAATTTTTGTGTTAAAATCAGTGTAAAAGGAATGCTAACTTCTAACTAGCATATGATTATTCAGGTTAAGTTAACTCTTCACATCCCAAATTTAACAAAAGCTGTTTTATCCAATGGTGCTGCCATCTAGAGGAATAATATCAACTGAAATATATCTCTTAAACTATAATTAACTAATTAAATTTTATTAATGAGTTAATATTTGAAAAAAACCGTATTAACGTCAAGTGTCATCCACTACAAGTTTAAAAAAATGTTTTTGAATTTGATTGGATGAATATAAAGTATTTTATTAACGATGGGAAATTTGAACTAGATACATATACAGTCGGTTCCAGTGGAGCACACAAGGGGGGTGTCTTAGGGGTCCGGACTCCCCCCCCCAAAGCCCTTGATTTTTTTCCCATTGATTATAATTTTAAGTATATAATACGTAAAATTTAATATAATATTTGTTATTAATGATTAATTTTATTAATACTAATTATTTATTCAATAATTAGTTTTTTCCTGTTTTTGTTCCCAAAAATCGACAAAATCAAAAGGAGCATGATATAAGAATGATGGACTTTCTACCCTGGCCCCCCCCCCCTTGGAAAATTCCTGTGTGCGCTACTCATCGGTCCTCTCAATGCTCCGCAACCTTTTTATCGCCACGGACCGGTCAATGTTTGTTAATTTTACCGCGGCCCACTGAGGGGGAGGATGTTGATTGTTTATATTTTAGACTGTTTTGATTTAATAATTGTAATTGATTTGTATTTAATCGTGACTTCTGATTAAAATACAGCTACACCAAAAAAAGAACATTAAGTGATTTTCATAAAAAGTAGCCCAAACCTAAGAAAAATATACCACAGCAAAAAAAAGAGAAATAATTTATCTTAGGCGGACCGGTAGTATTTGATCCACGGACCAGTACCGGTCCTCGAACCGGGGGTTGCGGAACACTGCTCTATATAACGAAGTCGATAAAACCCGCAAAAAAGTTCGTTATATGGAAAATTCGTTATATAGAGGCTCATCTTTCAATATACTTTATGAGCCACATAAAGCAAATTTTAAATTCATTGACATTATATATTAAAAAAGTAATTACTCGCACCTTTTTGTAAATTGATGTATATTTATTTTATATATCTTACCCATAAAAAAATAATAATAGAAAGAAAAACTGCAAGGAAAAAAAGACAAAAAAAAAAAAAAAAATGTCGAAGGATATACTGTATTTTCAACATTAAAAAAATAATTTTATATTAAAATTAATGAATTTTTTGGACATTTTCTAATTTAAAGCATACAAATAATTTTAAACACATACATTATTTTATAATTAGAAATTCTAAACATATTCTTCATTCCAATTGCGTCCTTAAATTTAATGACTCATAAAACGTGTTAATTCTTTTATTTGAATTTTGTATTTGAAAATTACGGCAATTTTTCTTTTTTTTGTTCTAGGTGAGTTAGGCATCTAATAAAAACCAGTTCAAGATTTATGTGACCACCATAAAATGTATTAAAAGAGAGAATAACTTTAAATGTCCAATAATACTTTAAAAATAAGGAGAAAAAAATTGACTCACAAAGGAAAAGTTCGTTATATAGAAAATGCACTTCGCTACAGAGAGGTTATTTTACGAAGAAAATCGTGAAATGTTCTTGGTTCCACGAAAAAGTTCGCTGTATAAAAATTTCGCACTATAGAGGCTCGTTATATGGAGGTTCGACTGCATATATAGATATACATAGGCAGCGTGTGAACTAATAGTAGGAATTGAATAAAATAATTTTAAAAATGAATAAATCCACCGTACGAGAATTTTTTCTCAGATTGCCATCACTATTATCTTCACGACCAATGGCACCGAATAGCTCCTAAGAGAATAAAGACCTTTAGAACGCTAATGATAACCATTCCCAACATACAAACATTAGTGCGAGAAAAATAAAGTTATCCTTGATGAAAACTTTCAAATGTGATAGCAAGTTGTGCATTAGTTTTCAACATCAATTGTATTTTTCCCTCTGTTGCTATCACAACAACTTCAAACAACTCCAACTCAGATTTTAATGGAACTTTTCACATTCTGGTTTAAAAGATAATTTCCTTGCATAGTTAGAAGTAAGGACAATGATAGATAGACATCGATTTCAAATCAAACGGTCATTCCTACATTATTTCTTATGCTTTTGTAATCGTGTTGGATTTAATGTAATTTCTAAGAAGATGCACACATATATAAAAACCGGCAGTTTGCTGATTCCAACCCTCACCCCCCCCCCCTCTCTCTTTATTTCAAAAATAGTTTACGTTTACAAGTTATGAACTGATTTGAATGTCGCCATGTTTGTCTGGATGGCAAATTAAAAAAAAATGCATAAATTCATAATGCATAGGAGCCCGACACTGAAGTTTTTGAAACAGGCGTAGATGATAAGCTTAAAAAAGTTATTGGCCAGATATAAGTATTTTATTTTTATGGGTGATAATCCAAAGACAATGAAAATTTAGTTCTAGAATAAATCAGAGTTTCTCAAACTGTGCTGCGTGAAAGCCCTACGTGGTAGTGGGGGGGGGGGGTTTTTAAAAAAAAATCGAATTCAAAAGATTATTTAAAAAAACTATTAATTTACTGAAAGGAAGCTAAGCAAAATACTTTCTATAATATAAAATAGAATACACATTTACATTGATATAATACACTTATAAATGTATTAGTATTGCAAAGGTATTTGATGAATAATTTAACAATACTATATTAAGAACAAGTTTATATCCATTACCAGTGAGCCCTTGGGCTTGTCATGTGTAAAATTATATGCAAAGTGTAATATTTATCCTGATAATTTGTGGGGTTCATAATTAAAGTCGTATTGTGGCTTTAGTGTCAAGTATATTATTGAATTCAATATATTGTTATTACATATAGGGGGAAGGGTGCGATGAAAATTATGTTTGAAAATTGTACCGCAAATATTGAAAGTTTGAGAAGCACATGTTTGAAAGAAATGAAGTTGATCCTTTTATGATTTTCTATTTTTGCCCATTTGTGCGCGCCCGCCCCCCCCCGCAGTCGACAAATCCAATTATTTGAATAATCTCAGACTTATGATTGGACAAGGGGAAACAGATGATTACACGAAGGCGATCGACGTATAGACGCAAAGAAATATAATAACCAACAGATTATTTACAATAATGCAAATCCCACTAAATAGAAACAAACTTTACAACTCTCCAAAAACGGTTCTCTAGCATATTTACACTAGCAGGAACTCAGACATATAAAGAGTGTCTCTTATCGTAGTTAACGCACACGACTAAACTCTCTTCTGAACAGTGACTCGATTTTTGTCTCAAAGAACCCCAGAATAGCCTTATGGAAATTTTCAGGTCAATCCCAGAGATTTCTTAGTGGTTCCTTAGCAATATCATTTTTCGCCAATCTGGTAACACTGGGTTGAAAGAGAAAACAACTTGTGTGAGTGTTTCAATGTTATATTAAAACGTGATTAAATCAAGAAAGACGTGTTTAAACCTGTGAGAGGCTTGCACCTCTCTCTCGGACATCTAGATGTGTGTGGGGGGGGGAAGGGAAGAAACACTCGACATGATCCAATTAATCGATTTATTTATCTCACAAAGAACAGACACAATTTCAACTAATAATAGTAAGAGGGTGTCTTAATCCTAACCACGAAAGAGGAACAACAATGGTAAAACGCTAACTATTAGGAGACTATCAAACTTGATCCTTACCTTAGTAAAAGATCTAACCCATCATCCAATTTAATCTAATAACAATTCAATCTTAGTGAGCAATCGTCACTTTAAAGTTTCCTCCTAATAAGTCTCCAATTGCAATAATTCAAATATTATACCTTCAGTAGCAATCTCACCTAACTCGAGTATATCTTCTCTCCTACTCTCTCTTCAATCTAGAAAACCTCGACTATATATGTAGTAAGTTAATTTAAATATCACGATTCTCTTCTTCCGAAGGGTTGGTTGTGAGTAACGCGAATGGATAGCCCAAAGATTTCCCAAGGGGATGATTGAAGGAACGCGTATAGATCCGTCACGAACCCTACATTCAGCATATGGAAATGCAGTTTCATCTTATGCTACTGTATTATTTTCAGGATGAATCCGTGAACAACTTTGTCAGCTGTCATCCCAGAAATTATGTCGCCGTACAAAATTGGGAGGGTTGATTGACGATATGAGCTTTACCTACCGAATGATACTGAAACAGTTAAATAATGGGTTCACGATTACGTATGAAATTATTCATGAAAAAATATCTGGAATAACAGTGATAGAGTCGATGAGTTAATCTTAAAGTCAAAACCAACGTTTTATTTATCATTTTCAATTGTTTTGCTATTTATAACGCACAACAGAGAAAAGTCAAATAGTCTCGTACGTGAATATAATCACTGTTTTTTAAGCAATTTTATAAAATAACTAAGATAAAGTGCTCTAGTTTTTGTAAAAATTAAAATATCTCTTATCCTGAAGGTCATTTCAAAAATGAATAGCAAAACAACTCATCAAAATTGAAAAATTGAAAATTTGTTCATAAACTTTTTGTACAAAATGGGCTCGTTTATGTAACTTTTTGTAAATTTTTACTCATTTTTTCCCCCTTTTAGTAATAATAATTTCTTTTTCTCATCTCAATTTTAGCATAGTTTTCTTTAAATGTACTAAAAGAATAGAAAAACCACAATAAAAAAAAATCCCCATATCTCCATTTTTTAAAAAAGAAGTTGTCGCATGTAGTCGGATACCTTAAAGTCAGCTAACTTGCATCTGTAATTACTATAATTAATCTTCATGCAAAAAAAAAAATCTCTGCCCACAAATATGCATTGTTACGTAGATCCGGGTTCGATGATTTTATGCAAAACAGTCACAAAGAAAAATAACAGTTCTTTAAGAGCGATGCGAATTTATTATCGGAAATCCAGTTCTTTAAATACAGGACTCTGCAGCAATATTCACAGAGTAAATCTCAGAAGGTCTTCCCACCTTCAACAGCAATCAAACATAATTATCAGTGTTTAAAATACACGTATGTAAAAGATTATTTACAAGCACAGCCGAGCTAATCGGTAATCAAAACAATGCTCACTAATCGCTGGTTGAATCAAGACTGACTCGTTGCTGCCAACACATCTCTATTTATAAACCCTGCCGGAAATTTCCAGAAAAATCAGTACGCGTCATAGAGCGTGAAATTAGTGGAGAAATCCGCTAATTTCTAGAAAGATCCAAAGGGTCGTAAACTCGCCAACATGGTCGTGAATGACGCCAAATTTCACCAAGTTCTCATTGAATCGCCACTCTAGCGTGAGGGAGGGTGTTTGCTTGTGAATAGTACAATTTTAAAGTAAAATAAATGTAACATAGAATAATATAAATGATATACACATCTAAATACAAATTATTTACACTATTTACACTAAATTCATAACAATATTGACACAAATATAAAGTACATTTTCCTTCTATTTAGTTTTCTGCCTGTGTAGGTAGGTCGCAAAAGAGTTCTGAGACCCACACATCATCCACAGGCCTCTATCTGTCTACCCTGGGTCTACGGCAGGGGCGGGCAATCTTTTCCAGGGTGCCTCTAATACTTTCAAGGTGGTGCGGTCCACCCAGTGGCGTAGGTGGGGTGAGAAAAGAAAAAGGTCTACAACATTTTATAACTTAATAATACATATGGAATATGTACTTACCTACGTAACTAAAATTTTAAGAAAACTCACACTTTTAAAGTTGCATTTAAAGCAAAATGCAAAATAGAAACATAATAATAGCCACAAATCATTTTCATCTAAAGTTAGTTCTCGTAGTTATAGTCAATAGAAGAATTAATCTGCATATTGTCAGCCAATCTTGAATATTTCGATATATAATTACTAAATTTTAATCTTCGAGCGGTCACTTCAAAATATCTTGGCAGTCCACCAGTCGATCGCGATCGACTTAATGCCCACCTCTAGTCTGCGGTATAATACGTAAGTACCAAATTTCCATAGGATTAACATTACGTTAAAGAATTCTAAATGGTACTTAGAAGGATTTAGTTATGCGTGATTTTCTAAAATGGTCCTCCCTGAAATATTGTAGCTTTTTCATCATTACTAATTTCGTACAAATTATCATACACTTGACTAGCAATTCCGAAAATACATTACCATCAATACAGACAAATCACCATTCATTAATATTGCTAATATAGTAAATTGTATTTCACATTCAAATGACCACCCCACAAATACCTTAACAAACGTTCCAAATTAACATCGGCTAAAATTACCCCACCCAAACTGGAAATACTGACATTTACTTCAAATGCGCGCGGGGCTGTTATTTTTAATTCTTCCTCCCAAAAAAGACCATCCCCTTAGAAACTAATGACCATAACATCCCCTGAAAAAAACCCTGTCATTTTCAACCCCAGGGTGTGACAGGGAGGTCGAAAGTGGACAATTTCAATGTCTAGACACCCACCATCACGTACGGGGCTCTAAAAATAATTTTTCTACGCGACCATGAAAATATAGTTTCTCCTTCGGCCACTTCATTACGGCCCATTAATATGCTTCTCCAATCGATTCTTTTGATGCACTCCCCCCCCTACGAAAAAAAAAAAGAATGTATGATCAATACCTATTTTGGCATGCATCGGATAAAAGTGCATGTCAATCCAATCGAGAAAAACTTTTCCCAGAATCGATCTATTCGTTAAGTTTCCGAGTACCTTATGGAAAATAAACTCCGAGATATAGAGGTGGGTAAAAAAAATAAATAAATTATGATCGTAAATATCGCGGGGCCGTATGACATAGTTTAGATTCGATGCCTTTCAACTCGGAAATTATCGACCTAGCTAACTCTGTGAAAGAGCGCGAGCGTGTTGGTTTTTTAGAGCACAGGTGATGTTTTCCATTAAGCTAAAATGCGCGTGAAGCTCAGTTCCGTAACAGCAAACTGCGGACAAAATACGTGATTAATTTGCATGTGGATTTTTTTTTCTTTTTCTCGGATTGTGTGTTTTAGTGGATAAGTGCTTCTGGGGGTAGAGGTAAAAGCCTTGATTTGGTACACACTCGTGACATAGATCTGTTAGAACACATGTGAGTGCTTAGAACGAAAAGCTGTGAATTTAATTTGTTTCTGGTAATAGATTGATAGTACGGATTGCAAAATCGGACCAACAGTCCAATACCAGTATTCGGTACTTTTTAGATCTTAATACCAGGATACCGGTTTTAATATCGGTAGTAGAAATTTTATAAAAAGAGAAAACACACAGGCGTTTCTTTGTTTCATTTGGCAGTCTTATTAGAGAGTGTAAATATCACAAAAATAATGTGTAACATAAATTATAACAGTACATAAAGAATTACGAAAAAGAAAAGGAACATCTTATTTACACTGGGCCACCATATTCTTTTTATTATATAAATAAGGAAAACAAACCAAAGTATTATCAACTGACTTTTTATGTTCTTTAAAGTTATTCTTATTCATTATTATGGGTTATTATTTATGAGTATATATATAATGAATCTGAAAAATATTTTAAACCCTAAAGTATGATATGCAAATACAATGTGAATAACAAACTCAACAATTTAAGACATATCGAAATATTACACACTTTGTTCACAACCACAGACTTGTTTTCACAGATACGAATATCAGACTAGGAATCGTGCGCGTGTGCAGTATCGCTCTGAGCTGTAATAGGATAGTTTTGGCCCTCCTCCTTCGATGATTCTCATGTTTTATCACTTTTCTTAATTGTACGATGCAACTTTATATCCCCAGTCTAATTAATTTCCCCGGTTAGGGAGACACAAAAACGTGTACTATTTTGCTATGTTAGCGATCCCTGAACATATAATGGAGACAATTTTAAAAATTTCTAGTAAATACCGAAAAATAGGTATTTAAACTTGTGAATACCGGTACTACAAAATTGCACAAATGGCTCAAAATACTGGTATGTGGTATCCTGGTATACCGGTTTTGCAATCCCTAATTGATAGGAAATCTGGTGGGTTTTTTTAATAGGAAAAATCTCTCTTCTAGTATTTGGTTCGATCAAATGATAAGGAAGTTGCAAGGAAAAACGTAAATGGAAAGAGTGTGGTACAAAACGAAATATATAAAACGCAGTTTTAAATTTAGAATTTCTCTGATATTAGAAATTCAGAGTTTTCACCCAAGAAATCTAAGTGCTCAGAATTTTCGAACATTTAAATTATTTCTATTTCTGAATTGTTTATTTAATTAAATAAAAAAAAAGATTGATTAAATCTTTACTAACGTAATATAGCGAAACCTGTTTTTGTGCGGTAGATAGGGACCGCTTAAAAATAAACGCACAAAAAAAAAAAATATTCGAAAATTTCATAAATTCTTACATATAATAAACCAATTCGTTGAAATACTACAGAAATTTTTTTTTATACGGTTGAGAGGGACCGCATAAAAAAGTCACATTTATCAAATATGCCAATTATTTACGAAATTTGTGAGACGAAACAAAAATAAATAATTAAACTTCCATAACAAAATAAATAATTAAATATTACACATGGGAACATTTTAAAAACATTTAGTTTCTCATTGTATGCACAAGGAAAAGTTTTCACAACAAAATGCACATACATGATTCACTGTTACTCATAGTAATCCAAAGCTGTCGTCTTCCTGTGATGATTAAGTACAAAATCGCTTTCGTTATTTGAAGGTACAAGTTCAATTGATTCATTTTTTGGCAACAAAAAGTAAGAGATGAGTTTTTACGAAGAAGGTTGGGTGGTCAGTTGCTTGTAAATGTCACGATAATCAGATGTACATGAAGTTATTTTTGGAATTTCATACTCCTTTCTTATCTATTTTAAGAAAATGCTTTCCAGTTTGTTGGAAAGCAGTATCCCTGCATATTTTTAATCACTTTTAAGAATCCGGTTCTTCTTGTACGTCTTCATAATTTATCAAATTATTGATAATGTCACTGTCATTGAAAGTTTCGTTTTCAATCAAGATCGGGCTGCTGGCGCGTTGAGAGAAAGCAACTGAACGTGCATTGTCGGGAGACAGTTTATAACTAATGAACATATAGCGTCTTGACATGTACATATGTACACTGTAGTGGTGTAACGTACACCCCCAAAGCCCTTGCATCATGAGGGGGGCAGGACTAGGGTCAAGGCCTGACTAACGCAAGTTCGTATTTACCCAATTTATAAAATATTAAAGGCGAAACCTGACATTCGTGTGTGTGGGGGG
>BMAV01002360.1:0-35437 GCA_019973955.1 Trichonephila inaurata madagascariensis | reverse complement strand
AAGATTTTTTTTAAAAAAAAGGAAGGCAAATATTTGAACCAATTACATACTACAAGAGACAAAAAGGGAATTTCATTTTTTAAGAATTTTTGGGAAACGCAGCTTTTTTAGATGAAAAAACGAACAAAAATTTTAAAAAATAAGTCCATGAAAAAAAAAAATGTTTTTATTTGGAAATTTTTTACAAATTTTTTAAATTCTCTAAATTTAGAAATATCATCATCTTTAAAGAATAATGTTAAAATTTGTTAAAAAATCTTTTTTTATACATTCGGTAAATTATTTGAATCAAATTTTAAAAAAGTTTTTGTGGATTATTCGGTTCATAAGATTCAAAGCATAATTTTGAGTATTATAAATAAAGATTTTTTTTAAATAAAAAAATTCGATTACAGAATTTTACTTGAATTGAGTTTAAGAGACCATTTGATTTCAAATATGTAATAACTAGTTTTTTTAAAGAAAATGTTTCTTTTAAATTGTATATCTCTAAATTAAATAAAATTTGTATCAACCTTGTATTGTGAATTTTATTGTATATAATTTCCTTCCTGTTTAAATGAAATTAATTATTCAGCATGAAACTTTTTTATAGGACATTTAAGCTAGGATTGAGTTGAAATAATCTAAGATTCTCCATCGCAAGTTACAGTATGAAGAATTAAAACAGTTAAATGGTTTATACTTTTATATTTACTTGTAAAAAAAAAATTTCATACAAATTTTGTAAAATTAAAAAAAATTAACATAAATTCCCTTATTACTTTATTTTAAAATTTAATATAATATCAAATTATTTTTAAAATTGGAAAATTTTCCTTCCCATAGTTAATACGGCAAATTTGTTTTATATGTTTCCTTTGGTTAATATTTTTCAAAAAAATCTTTGTATTTTTATCATATATATATATATATATATATATAATAGAAAAAGTAAAAAAGTTATTTGTAATCCATACATATTTTCGATAAAAAGGCTATCGACGAAACTTTTCCCATTAAAATTTTTCGTGAAGTGGTTTTACTTGGCAAATTTATTTTTGTCACGTAATCAGTTTAAAGTATCTCCAGCTAATGGGCCCCAATTGGAAAAACGTGTAGTAATTCATTTTTTTTTGGATGATAACGTGAACTGCTCTAAAATTTTGGCAGTTGCATGGGTATGTGTTAAAAACAATCCGTCGGGTTTTTAAAGATGCAACCTGTTTGAATGCGGAGGTACAGAAATGGATGATACTGAGTGTAAGAAAAAACCATTTACTGCGACAAATTCTGAGATCGCTGCTTGCCTGAATGAGTGCGTTTTTGCAAACGCCTGGTTGTAAATAACTGGATATTTCGGGGGAAACACAAAAACTTTTGTGGTGTTTTTTTTCTAAAGTTTTTGTCGTTGGTGCTTCTTCTTTGGCGAGGGCCAAAAAGAAACCTTCGAAAATTCGCTTCATTTTTTCAAAAATTACTAAAAAAGGGAAAAGGTCTTGGGACGAAATTGTTATCGAAGATGAGATTGGAGCGACCTGAAACGAAACATAGCTTCTCCCGAAAAAAAAAATGTCGAACTGCCATCAGCTGGAAAGATGACGTTAGTGCTGTTTTTTGCTAAATTTTACATACATTCCCCTGAAGTGTTAAAATTCACCCTTCTTATGAAAAAAACTAAAATATTGGAAAATCACACAAAAAACAAGGTAATAAACTGTCGAAAATCCGGTCAAAATGTAAGACTCTCGGGATAAAAATGTTTAAAATTCTAAAAGTTTAAGTGGGAAGTTTCATCACCTTCCTTAAAAACAACTTTTGTGACTTCCATGTTTTGGACCTATAAAGAAAAATTTTTAAAAACATCGGTGCAACGGGGGCGGATAAAATCTGTGAACCAGCCAAATTGGTTGTCGACGTAAGATGGGATTTCTTTAAAAGACATTGAAAAACTTGTACCACGCCTCGACAAATGTTTAAATAACGGAGTTAATTACTTCGAAAAATTAGATTTTACACAGATACTTAGGATAGAAATAAAGGTATTGTTAAATTTTGTTCTTGCTTTGTTTTCTTAGCAGTGCAACTAACTGTTTGACGGACTCTCTTATGCATACATACATGTTATAAGTAAAATATATATATATATATATATATATATATATATATAAATATAAAAGGGGGACAATTAAATTCTCGGACGGCATGCCTAGTTACCAGGTTGGGGGAAGGGGTGGAAAGGGTATCGTTGACATTGTTTTTTGGGGCGGGAAAATTTCCCTCCTCTATTTTAGCGTTTCTCAAATTGTGGGAGAAGATTATTTAAAAAAATTATTAATTTACAGAAAGTAAAAAAAAAATATACATTCTGACATTATAAAAAAATAGTAAATTAAAAGTAAAAAAACCTTTATTAAAAACAAGCTTTTATTTAAAGGAGCTAAAAAGAATAAAATAAACTTGTCCTTTAAAATTTTTTTTTCTATCAATTTATAACATCATTCCCAAAATTTTTATATATAAAAACGTAGATTTAAGTACTGGGGTATTTACTTGAAACCAAAAAAGTGGTACGCATTGTGTGAAAATAAAGAGATATGGAACTGATCAGAGAAAGGGTGCAGTTGGAAAAACCTATAAAGACAACGAGTGTCTGGTACGTTGTTAGATGGTTATGCTGTTAAAATGGCGGTTATCAATTTTAAGGAGTTTGAACGTGATGCTAAAAACCGCCGCCCGAGAGGGACAAAATTGGGTACTAAAAATTTTGGGTTTTTCACGTAGGGTTTACTGAAAATGGGGCCCCAGAAAAACATAAATCTATGACACCCTGGGCTGGAAAAGATCATGCAAAAAGGAACCAACGACGACTGACGAGAATCAGTCAGTGTGAAAGTCCCAACCCTTCCGCAAAATGCTGCAAATTTTTTTGTTGGGCCCCAATAAGTGTCCCCTCGAACTATTCAACGAAAAATCATAGAAAGGACTTTTGGGCCGAAAGGGCCCCCGTGTACCCTTGTTGCTGCCCACAAAAAGCTTTACGCATCGACTGGCTCGTCAACACCGACATTGGGTTGCTTATGACTGGAAACATGTTCCTGGTCTGACGAGTCCGGGTTTTTAATCCCGGCTGATGGACGTGTAGGGGAACAACCTCATGAATCCATGGACCCTACATGTCAACAGGGGCTGTTTTTTAAACTGGTGGAGGTTCTGTGTGGTAAAGGGGGGTGTAGTTGGTGGGATATGGACCCCATATGTCTAATCGATCTTTTGACAGATATGTAAGCACCCTTTCTGATTAACTGTACCCATTCATGTCCATTGTGCATTCCGATGGACTTGGGGAATTTTGGGGCGATGCGACACACACGGATAATTTTATGCTCAAATTTCTGAATTTAGACACTTCCACTGGGCCCCAAAACCCCCGACGAAATTTTTGAACGTCATGGAATGACTTGCAACGGGGTTCAGAAGAAACTCCACCCCCTTTTTACCCGACTCATTTATGGACAGCCCTGGAGGATTCATCGTCTCAGTTACCTCCAGCACTACTTCAAACATTAATCGAATCCATGCCACGTTGTGATGCAGTACTTCTGCGTACTTGGGGCCTTACATATAGGCAGGTTACCAGTTTTTTGGTCTTCATTTACTTAGTTTAAAAAACTTTAAAATTAAAATAATAGATCAAATTATTTAATTTACTTTTTTACCACATGAAATCTAGCACAAGATTTTATATCTTAAATTGCAATGACGTTATAAGTTGATAGAAAAAATTTTTAAACGAAAAGTTTTTTTTTATTTTTTTAACGCATTAAACAAACCTTTTAAGCAAAAGGTTTTTTTAAAAAGTTTTTTTTTTTATTTTTTAATTTATTTTTATTTTTTAGTTATTACGGGATGGTTTTCGTCTGTTCATCTCATTCAACGAGATTGTCAAGGTGTTTGTCGTTAATTTTCCCCAAACCCCTTTACCTTTTTTTTTTTTTTTCCGTTTTTTTCAAAGTTTTTAAACTTTTTTACGTTAATGCTTTCAAACTTCTCTCAACGATTGCAAACAACGTTACTTTTAAACAAAAATGTAACAAAATATATCAATACCTCGCAAAAATTTAGAGAAAACACAAACAATTTTTTTAGTTCTCTACAGATCACGGATACTATTGTTCTACACTTGAAAAAAAAGTTTTTAAAATTATCTTTATAAATGACGAAGTTATTAAATATTTGATTAAAATTTGGAGTATTTCGAAAATCGTAAAAAAAAAAGTTTTCGACATTTTCTTTTTTTTAAAAGACTGATTCTAAAAAAAAAAAAGATAACTTTTTAGTGTAAAATAACGATTCATTAGCTCGGGAAAATCATAAGAAAAAATTTTGAAATCATTTTCATAAAACGTATCGATTTGGACTCATTTTTAAGAAAATCGTAAAAAATACAAATGTTATTATTTTGTAAAAAAAATATACTGTATCGTGGCGGAATCAATGATCTTTCCGATTATGTAATTATTTTTTATCTGAGTTTTCCAAAAAAAAATTAGATCACTGTTTTAAAAACCTCAAAACTCAAAAAAAATTTTTCGCCTCATTGTTCTCCAATTTGAATCGCGGATCATAGCGGAATAAGCAGTTTACAGGGGTAAAACAATTATGCGTTTTAAGGTTTTTAATTAATATCTTATTAAATAATTGCAATATCGGAATATAAATGGTCAAAACATGCATTATCATCCAAACTAAACGTGAATACAAAATTTCTGCTCAATCGGTTAAAGATATCAGCTTAAAAAATTGAGTTGAAAGATTCCCGAAAAAATTACTTTGAAGTTTAAAGCTTGTAATAAAATACCATCTAAGGGAAAATTTTTTGTGTATAAAAATTACGTGTCACAGGGTTTGTCCGCGTGTAATTCTGAAACTACTCAACCGATTTTAACATAATTTTGTGTATTGTGTGTCATTTCGTCCAACTTAATATAAGAAAATTTTTTTATTTAAATTAAGACGTCATAATTTTTATTGCCGGGAAAAGTAAAAATCCGGGAAAAGGGAAAAAAATTTCAAAAAAGTCGCAATGAGTGTGTAACTGCAGAAGCATTTTTTTACCCCAGTGAATGAAAAATGAATTTCGGGTATTTGGGGGAACCAATTTCGAATCGGTTTAATAATACCCGGGGCTTTGCCCGATCCGGAACCGTATTTAAGACTTTTTTCATTGAAATTTGACAGATAGTTTTTTGAGAATAAAAATTATTTTTTATAGGCAAATAAGATTTTTTTCTAAAGAGATTAAGATGAAAAAAAAAAAGACAATAGGAAAAAAGTTTTCTATAGAAAAATCAATAAAATCTCGTCTTTTTAAAAATATTCTTTTATTTTTTTCATGACATATTGAAAAATTTCGGAAAAAACCCTTTTAGTATTTAACACCCAACTATCAAGCAAAGGCCAAATTTAACCCAAGAGGTGACGTGATAAAAATTTTAGAAATATAGTTTGAACGAGTACAAGTGCCAGTGTGAAGAACAGAATTACCTGACTCATGTATGACAAAAAACAGATTTGTGCGCATGTATCACCTTATTTTAAGATAAAAACACAGGGGGAAAAAATTTATCAGTAGACCATTATTGTCACGCAATCGACCCTTTTTGTAGTAATCTCGAGAAAGAATAATCGTTTTTAACCTCAAGCCAATATATGGTCGATTTTAAAAAGTAAGCATTTTCTCCGACACGCAAAGAATCAGCCCGGGAAAAATTTTTGACATTCGGCTTTCCTCCATATTCAATTTCTTTTTATGATATTTTTTTGAAAATTAGTGATTTTCAGTTCATTCATTTGTGACGAGAAAAAATCCATCAGCAAAAAACGGTTCCTTTGATCAATTGATTAGAGGAATGAGTTTTGCTGTAACAGAAGAAAAAGAAAATAAGAAATCAGAGTTTTCAAATCGTTAAAATTTTTATCGTGTTCGGTTTTATCCCAACACATTTTTTATGTTTTTTTTTTATATTTTTTGCTAAATTCTGAACAATTTTTTTAAAAAATTTTTAATGGCTTAAAAAATAAATTTAACACTTTGTTTTGGGGATATTAATGATGCGTTAAGAATGACTGAACGTCTTAGTGTAAGAATAAAAAAAAACTATTTTAATTCAGGGTCTTTGTGTAAGGATTTTATTGTTAAATAACCATTTATTTTATCTTATTCATAGTAATATTAAAGATTTAGTTTCTACAATGTTCCTTTTTCAAAATTTTTAACAACTATCGTAAATTGTAAAATGAAATTGGAAAAAGATTAAAAATATGTTTTTGGGGTTTTTTGAAAAAAAATTTTTAAAGAATTTTCGGGATTTTATATAAACATTGATATATTTTACTTTATTAATATCTCATTTTTCGAAAGATCTTTAAGAGATTTAAATAATTTTTTTTTTTCAAGAAACAAAGAAATTAAAAAAATGGGTTAGAATTGGGAAAATTTTTTTCAAATGTTTATTATTTTTTTAAAATGTTAAATTTAAAACTATAAAAAAATCCAATTTTTATTATGAAATTTTTTTTATGACCCTTTTTTTAGCAAAATCAGACTAAAAAATTTTAAAATAATTTATGGAATATTTTTTTTATTTAAAAAAAAATTTTTAAAGGGAAAAATTAAAAATTAAATAGTGCCCTTTTATATTTGTATGTTTTCGAAATGAGGAATAAATCGTTTCTAGTTTTGTCATAAAAAATTTTAGAGATAAAAATATTTTTCTTATTTTAATCAAGGTTTAATCAAACTGGTAAATAGGTCTTTAAATTGCATAACAATTTTTTTTAAATAACAGAATTCACAAATGAATAAATGTATCAAGTTATTAAAAATGAACTAATCAGTTCTTTGGCATTTTAATAATTAACTTAATTTAACCCCGCAAAATTTTCTATTCAATTTGAAAATATGCGAATTTTAGTCGAATAATTTTGGAAACTGAAGGAAGAATAAAGAATTAGTTACTCTCACATATTATTTTTCTCGACTCAAACTATTTAGGAAATTAGTTTGGAAACCATTATGTGAGCCAAATAAGTGATGTTATAATAATTTTTATTGAAGCGATTTTTATTTTAAACTGTTTTGAAATGCATGACGTTAGTTTTTATTGTTTTGTTTATATTTATTTGACGTTTCAGTAAGTACTGCATCAGAATTATCAGTGACTTTATAAAATATCAGAAATTTTCAATTATGTACGATGGGGATCAGTACATTTTACTAAGGAATATATGAAATTATTAACTAAGTGTATCTTTCATTCATGATATACTTCAAATATATATTTTATTATTACTCTTTCATAAGTGCGATACATTTTATTGAAAGAAAATTCTATTAGCTTCCTGGGTGACAAATCATAGGAAGTAAAATATTTGTTGTTTTAATGGAATCGAAAAAAAATTAGAAATGGTTGAAAGATAAATTGACTTACTGAGAACATATTTTTGTTGAGATAGCAAAAAATATATAAATCTCAGTAGATTTCCTCCCTCATTCCAAATTTATTGAAAGAAATCCTTTTATGTATCTATAAATAATTTTATATATTTCTTTTTAAGACATAACTTATTATGTATGAATTGAATATTTAAATTTTCAATCACATTTCAAAGAAGATTTTGAATCTAAATTGATTATGTTGTTCCATTAAATAGTAAAAAAAAATAGTGTAAGAAATCTATTTCGGAAATTGTAACAGAAATATTAAGTTTTTTTTAAAAAAAACTTCTAATCAGGTTATGCATTGAATGCTGAAGTCTTTGTCAATATTCATAATTTTTACGAGCCTACTTTAAAATGGACACATAAACGGAAGTGAATTACTTTAGCAAATTTACTAAAAAAACATAACTATATTCTTCTGTTTGTATTGTATGCTTCTGTTTTTCCACTCTTATTTCATTTGTCTCCCAGGATAAAAACACATGACGACAACAACAACTTTAAAAAAATACAATTATGTACTTTTAAAAATAATTGCAATAGTTTATATATACACACACACACATACAATTATATTTACACATGTTATTTGAACATAATGTTAAGCATAATGTACACTAAACGAATTGTACTTGTTATACAGTGATATGGCCGATCTGTCGACCTATGTCGTGGGTTTCAGCGTAAGTTAGAGGTGTGTGGATTCTCGAAATGAAGAGACATTTTAGAATTCTTAATATGACTTTTTATTAGTTGTTTAACTTTAAATTCGCTTATATACGTAAACAAACTATATTAAGTGAGAATAAACCAAAAACACACGTAGCCGTAGATATAACAGAGATCGCGCAATTGATCACTTATCTAAATAATGGCATGACCCGCCTACCTCAATCCTAATAATATTTCGCTGAATTCGAAAATAATCTTCCTACCTGGAATTTCCGCAACGGTTCAATCAACTTCAGATATTCAGTTAGGCTCGAATGCAATAGTATGCACCTTGTAGTATTGGCTAGATATTCCAGTGATTCTGGGTAGGTCGTCAATTACACTTCTACCTTTTTCCACACTGAACTTTCTCTTAAATTCGCCATCCCGCTTACTAAAAACTTCTGTCCTTTTAAAGGCTATCTATTTGCATTCATACCTTTCGTTTCACTTCTTTTGGATTTGGGGTTGGAAAGATTTGCCATTAATCTTGGGCACAAAGAACACAGAAGTTATGTTAGAGAAAGGATCGCAAGCCGTCACAACCCCTCTCCAAGAAGCAAAACGTGATTTATTCGAGGGTCTACAGGACCCCTAAGAAATTACAAAGCCTAAATTTTTTATTTCTGAATCTCCCTCACTTTCTAAGTTTCATTTAAATTTTAACCTTGAATCCTCATTTTAAATTTTTAATTTCAATATTTAACTTAAACTTTAATTTTCATTGGTCTATGTTAAAAATTAAATTTAATATGCTCCTCCTTAATTTGAACTCTTGACAGACAGAATAAATTTTACTCAATTAACTAGACCAACATTAACAGTTTTCGTACTTAATCATGGTATTTTCTCACTTTTTACATATGTGGTATATACTTCATCTGAGCAGTGTGACCGGGGAAAACCATCCTTGACTTGATGAAAAAAAACGTTGAGGCCCCATACCCTTAACTATAAACTCAACTCTACTTAAATACTATTTAATATTTACTTAAATTACCATACCTTATCTCTTCCATTTCCATCCATTTCAGGTTACAAAGAGATTCTTGGAGGCTTGCTCTCCGCTGGAGGATTTTTTCAATTGGGATTCAGGTCTGTCACCCTGAATAAAAAAACTCTGGTTACCGGCAAAATCTATATTCACATAATACCAGTATGTTTACAATTTTTATGCATTGCATATCATTTTTTAAAATTACAACAAACTTTCATGTACACCCTCATCTGGTTCCGTCAAACTCCCAAATGAGTCAGCACAGCGCCGTTAATAAGACAGCAGGGCCTGACTACGCCACGCCTCCCCTGAACCAGGGATGCACATTTAAATGAAACAACAACAACATATATACATACTATACAATTACAAAACATTTTTCTGGTCAAATCATTAAAACAAATAACCAAAGGAATTTCGCATCTTTGTCACGAAGTCATACATCGTGAAGTAAACAAATGGTTGATTACAGTTGTTTTCTCCATCAATTGAGAAAGTGTAAAATTTTTTACAAGTCAAAAGTTCAAAAAAATATGTACACTCATTGTAGTGTCAACTTTGTTTGATTATAATTCTTTAAACACCACCTGAGACTTCTTTTCAATAATTCTTCCGGACCACTTGTTGAAAGAACATAAAATGAAACAATACAACCCGATTTTTTTTTAGGGCTTCGTTCCTACTAGGACTTCCATTGATTGCTAAGTGTTATTACTGTTCGCTCCTCTTCATTCCTCGGGTGCCTTTTTGATCCCAAAAGTGTTGCCTCGATGTAGGGTCTGTATTTTACTCTTCGGTTTCCTAGCTTGACTTGATTTTTACTCCATTACCCGTCGGGACTCCTGGATCCTTTTTCTTGCGTGGTCTCAAGTTAGAAGTTCTTCTATCTTGAACCACTTCCTTTCGCTCTCTTCTACTTATAGAAATATTATCTGATACAATGGTCTTTTATTTATTTTACGGGGCTCACATTTCGCCACTTTCTTTGTGGTCCGGCCAAGATCCATACGACCGTTTATGTCCTACTCTATCTAAATCTGGCCGCTTTTCTTTAATTTTGTCTTATTACCTGAAAAGAGCTAGGTAGTGATCTGATAAGTGATCCGCGCTTATCGGCCCTATCCGTGTTTTTCACATTGATTTGACGGAGATTTATCCCTTTTTCCTCTAACTCACGCTTTTCTTTAATTGCGGACTCTCTACCATATTGTGACTCACATATTTGATCTTCTTCGATTTACGTTTCTTCCAAACTACTCGCTTCTGACGTGAACTAATACTATCCGAGCGACCTTGTTCTAACTCCAATCTCATCACATTTCCTATGACGATATATTTCCTATTTGATCAACATTGACGGTTAACCTTTTCTCCTGACCTCCATATTACAATATTATTATTATTTCTTAGCTTCTAACACTCTATACGGACCTTCAAATTCTTTTGTTTGAATTCCCCGCGCATATCTTATTCGCCGCTGAACTTAAAGGGTGTGTCTCTAATAAGACCCAGTCATCTACCCAATTTGTACATCCCGCCTGCGTCTATTATGTTAATATTTTCCCCATTTTTTCATGCGTTTAGTTTTGTTTTAGTCTAGCTTCATCAAAAATTTCAATATTTACCGTAAATTCATTTCCGTCCGGAATTATTACTAATTTTGAAATGGGGTAATCAACTTTCGACCCCAAAAATAATTCCCAGTAGTGGTTTTTCTCCTGTCGTTTCATTCCACTGCTGTAGTAAATAGCGTAAGGAAAAACTCACGTAAGAATATATGTCCCAAATATCGTAAGTTGATCATTTACATACTTGCAATCATTTGCACTAGATCGCGATTTACGCGTTCGGTTCATTTGTCTGAGTCTGTATGTACCAGTCTTCACATGCGTTATACCTAATCTTCACATAAATGTTCAAAAATTTCTGATGTACCGTAACTCGTTATCACTTATTAAATTTCTTCTAGCTCCAAAATGCGATATAAAATTATCAAAAAAAATATTCGCTATTATACGAGCCGAGGCCGTTTTGAGGTAGTACTTCGCCCTTTTGCTGAAATGATCGATAATACTAAAACATATCGATTACGTCTTACTCGATGTAGGATACGACTCCAACAAATCTAACGTAACTATCTCATTTGGATAATTTTGATACAATCGGATTTAATCGGACCAGCTGGTAACACGTTTTTATACTATTAACTTGGCAATATATGGCATGTAGACACATATTGATCAATAAATTTTTCTTATACGGGAAATAACAAACGTCCCGAAATTTATGATAAGTTTTAAATTGCCAAAATGACTTTGCGATTGGTTTGTCGTGGAATTCCGTAAGATGTCATTTCTAAAGACTTTTGAATGTATACACGTATTTCTCACCTAACGACGTTGCGTGTTTCCCATAAAACAACAAGCCTTCAATTAGACAGAAGTCGCGGGACCACTCACATAATGTCGGATTAACAGAGTTACCTTCCGGGTTTTCTAAATATCTATATATATGACGTAATTCTGGGTCATTTTGCTCTGTTATTAACCGTTTCGCCTAAGTACTAGATCTCTCTGATTACGTGCACAATTAACTTTTTTTCTCCCATTATACTTTCAACCGTTTTTTGATAAAACATTAGCCACAATATTTAACTTAGTTTCTGGATACATCAACGCGCAAATTCTTCCTCTACCTTTATCATCCTCGTCCCAGGAATCCTGAATCGCTAACGCTTTCCGATCAAAAATCTAAAACAATTTTCGATCCACTCTATGAAATCACACACAACCCAAGAATACATGGTATTCCAACTGTCAACACATGAAACAACCAAGGTTTTTCAAACCCCTGATTCGAATATTAAACTACAATTCCTATATTTTGACATTTCCCCCCCTGGCTGTGATCACCGAGCTCACGTTTTTTACTTGTTTATAAAAAATATTTTTATATATTTCTTCCGCTATAATGATTTCTCCCCGGTGCCCCAAAGGGTTTTCCCAAAAATGTGTTATTTAAAAAATGGAACCTGAAAGTTCCAGGGGTGATATGATATCGAAGAAAGTTTAATTGGTATACCCCTGCCGATTTCTTTTGATTATTTTAACTTCATTAACTTTAAACTTCAATCGTCCCTTTGCATCCTATCGCCCGACGAAACTCTACCGAACCCCTATTTCGGGGGCCCCTCTTTAAAAAATTATCATTTCGATCTTCTTTTCGAAATTGGTATCCTCTTTCGTTGAATCTCCGATCACTTCTGAAATCTACCTCTCGAACCATTTTTATTTTTGAGGGGCCATTCTCTTTAAACCTCGAATCATTTCCCCATTATTTGGTCTCGCCCAACTTCAAATTTTCTCCCGTTTCAAATTATCATCAAAAATTGGCATCCTTTCGCGTTTTGACCCGTCTTTCCACATTATCACTATTCTGAACCCGTTTTTAAATTTTTAAAAATACCTCTTCAAATTTAGTTTTCAAAAGTTGCCCGTTTCGTGGGTTTCGGACCTCCCCAATCCTGACTTGTGGTTCGAGTCTAACAAAATGTATCAACCAAACGCATACGACATCCTTTGTTCTAAAAATCTTTATGTATTTTACAAATCGTAAACAAAGTTGGTTCCTGATTCCTTCCCCTGGGATAAAAACCCGCTTCTAAATCCTTCATTTTATAGCGGGGAAAGTTTTGTAAATTTGCTTTTTTTCGCGAAATCCGTGGTATCCCGCACGAACAGTCCCAATATCTGATACCAATCTTTGGCCCCCCCCCGAGATGACCTATCAAAAAACATTGGGGAAAACACTAGGTATTTCGTAATTTTTTTTGATTGTCTATGGCCCCAAAACAGTCACGTTTCGGGCCCGAAAAAACCCTTTTGGGGAAAAAACTCGCTTGAATTTCCAACCCCGAGTCAATAAAAAAACGGTTCCCGGGGGATTTGTATGGTCGATCTTTTTCTACCATATCGTGGGGGTTTTAGTAAGTTAGAGGTGTGGGATTCTAGAAATGAAGAGATATTTTGAATTTTAATATGACTTTTATTAAGAGTTTAACTTAAATTGCTTATATATTGAACAAACTTATATTAGGGGAGAATAAACCAAAACACACGTAGCCGTAGATAACACAGATCGCGCAATTGGATCATTTATCTAAATAATAATATTATCCGCCTTCTCTCAATCCTAATAATATTTCGAATTCGGAAAATAATCTTCCTACCTGGAATTTCCGCAACAGTTCAATCAACTTCAGATATTCAGTTAGGCTCTAGTGCAATAGTATGCACCTTGTAATATTGGCTAGATGTCCGTGATTCTTGGGTAGGCCGTCAAATTACACTTCTACCTTTTCCACACTGAACTTTCTCTAAATTGCCATCCCGCTTACTAAAACTTCTGTCCTTTTAAAGGCTATCTTATTTGCATTTATACCTTCGTTTCACTTCTTGGATTTGGGTTGGAAAAGATTTGCCATTAATCTTGGCCGTCAAAGAACACAGAGGTTATGTTAGAGAAAGGACGCGTGAGCCGTCACAACTGTAATTGTTTTTCAGCTGACAATGTTTTGTTTTTCAGATTAAAGTTTCATTTTATAATTTGGCGCGTTGAGTATTACGGATTTTTTAGGTATTTTATGACATAAAAAGCTAGATCTTCTATAATATTCCAATAATTCCATCTTCTAGATTCTATAATATTTCTCCAATGAAAATGCGTTAGAGGACAAACAGAAAGAAAAGGACAAAAGAAGGAACCAGAAGCTTCAAAACAACAACAAAAAAAAATCCAACATTCAAAGCCCCCTTTGTTAAAAAGTTAAACTTAGACTGTCTTTCTATGTCTAAACCTACAAGAGATGAATCCACTGTTTACAGCGATTAATCATTCCATTCTGATGTAACATTTGTGTATTGATCTTCCTGCTATCAACAAAAAGAACCATAAAATTTAATAATTTAACCCTTTAATAAATACCTGTTATTGAAAAGCAATATATCCGAGATTTTATACCGATTTATGATTTTGTTGATACGAATTATTTCTCCTCGGAAAGTGCAGTTATGTAACCTTTTAGCCATCTATCACTTTTAAGAATCATTTTTAAAATAAATCTTTTGTTTTACATTCTAGTAAAAAAACATTATCAGACGATTATTCTGAAATTTCCAAAGTTTTATCTCAAAATGCAAAAGAGGAAATCAATTACAAAATCGTTTCGATAAAATGAGAATGACTTTCTGAAGCACAGCTATGAAGGATCACGTTAGTAAAAAAATCACAGTGACATCTTTATTCCTTCATGGTCAACATTTTTATTCCAGAAAAACATAAAAATCACATTAAATATTACTGTAGAGAAACTTCATAGCTATAAGTAACTGTACTGTGATATTTTCTGAGAATTTAATTTCTCACTCTATAAGTATATTATGCTTTGACTTTATTTATTCAAAACCCTTTTTCAATATTGTAACTAGATAAAACGGCACTAATTTTTTACATTTAAGTATAATTCAATGTAATGTACAAAACTTTTAACAAAAAAAATTCCTTCTCATTTTAAACATCAAATTATGTCATTGCATATAAAACTTCTTGAGATAATTTATTATAAATTTAGCAAAATAAAATGAGAAGGTTCTTATGCACTTGAACTACTTTCTACGCAAATCACTGTGTACTTCCAAAAAGGATAAAAAATTAATTGAAAAAATAAAACTAGAGTGTATATATAAATAAAAGCTTATTTATCTAAGGCTGTGTAACAAACTTTCTTAGTTTTTCGATGTAAAGTGTCTGGTTAGTTTCAAATGGGGTAGGATTCTCAGCTTTCAACTTAAAGGAAATTTAACCACATTTAAAAGAATGAAAAATAAATGAGAAACCAAAATTTTGAAAAAATAAGTGATTTAAAAAACATTTAATTAGCCGAGAAAAATCAATTATGATGATTTCTCGTTTTTGATAGATTTTCCATTGTGTGGGCCTTAAGGTATCTGACTACGTTCAGAACCATGATTCAAAAGCGAATAAAACATACCATGATATGTTTGTAGTCACTTCCTAGATTGAATAATATGTATAAAATTTTTTAAGGACACATATAATGCAAATTATTTTAAAATACAATATTTGTAAGGTAAAATTAACTTTTAGAATAACCTTTCCAAATGTTCTACTTTGTAAAAAATGCTTCTATTATATTATTATTTTGCTCGTATATAGCTCAGACCTCTGTACAGAGGCTCAACTATGATTTTTGAAGTACCACTATTTTCTGTTGGCAACCATTTGAAATACCTATCGGCGCAATTTCCTTAAAATTTCTCCTCTGCTTGCTGTAAAAACATGGATAAAACCGACTTCCAAGTTATGCATTTAAAGTACCTCGAGTTAAGCCCGTAGAGGTCAGAGCTGAATGCAGACAAAATATTAATACAGAAGAAGTATTTTCGCCAAAAGGAGAACATTTGGAAAAGCGTTATTCTAAGTTGAATTTTTGCCACAAAATATTGTATTTAAATACGGCTTTTTGTCATAATGCTGAAGTTAAAACAATTTATACATATTCTAATCTGCTTTAATACTCAAATACTGCGCGAAAATTACATTTAGCGCGCTTTTTAAAATCATGGTTTCGAACGTAGTCGGATACCTTAAGTCGCGTTTCAACTGTGGGGTGCGCCGCACCCCTGGGGTGCGATGCGCAACCTTCCGGGCGGGGCGCGAGCATATCGAAAATGTTGTTAAAAAAAATTAATTTACCGAATGAAAAATACTTTCTGATATACTAAAAATACAGATTTACATTGATAAGGATTTATATATATATCATCTGGTGAAAAAGGTCATCAAAAATATAAGATTCTACTCGGGAACGCTCATTAGCTATCTTTTGATCCTGTAACGCCAAATAAAAAAAATATTTTGTATGCTTTACTGTAATCTACTCATGAGAGATTTTTTTATTACGTTTCTTTTAATCTAAAAATATTACTTGCTATGCTTCGTAAACTTACTGGTATGTTTACCTGCATCCCTCTTTAGGAAGCTAAAATTATATAATTCTGTTTCTGCTTTTTTTTCACAATGTGAAAGAGTTTGGCGACAATAATGCATGTGTTTGCTATTATGCTTAATTTTAGCGATTAATTGACCAAGATTTATTTTTATGAGCATACTAAAACATATATCAATAAAAATCGTTAATTTGTGTGTAGTGTGGGAAAACTTGTTTATTTGTGCCATCAATGACCTTGACAGAGAATCCCCTTAATGACAGTCTTTAATGCCTGAGCCAAATGAATTGATAACATATCTTCCTTAGAAAGTGGCAAACGTTTTTTAGAATCATAAGTACTTGTTTAACGAGTTCCCGGCACGACCACTATTTTTCGCAAATATTTTCTTCTTGAACATGCTGCATTTTTCCTATGAATAACAACCTTAGTGATTTTAATTGTGATGTTGCAATGACTGATTATGTATTTATAAATGTAAATGAGCAGAATATAAAAAAGAATTGGGCATCTGTGATCTCTGAAAGGAAATTGTAGCTGATCAAACAAGGAAACATTTGCTGAAATAATGCATATTAATCATGTTAGCGAAAGTAAATTTGAGAAAAGCAATAAACATGAAACGAAAGGAAAATTTTCAATAAAGCGCACTAAGAACTTATCAAGAAAATATGAAGCCATAAGTGTACCTAAAATGCACTTCACCCTGTCAAAAAGACAATAAAGCAAGAAAAAGTTCAACAGGATATTGTCGATCATCAAAGGACATTAAAATTACAATAATGTGAACAAATGTGACAAAGCTCTTGCTTGCAAACAACTTTCGTGTACGTTAGCAAAAGTATCTGTGATTTGTGTCCTTTTATTAAGGTCACGCAATACTTGGGAACAATTCTAGTTCTCCTGTTTTATTGATATTTTCTCAAATTATGAAAGACAAATAGAAAAATCCTTGAAATAGGTAAGTATTATTTTCTTAGTTAAATTATTCACTGAAATTGTGATTTTTATCTTGCATATTGAAAAATAATTATAAAAAAAAGAATTAAAAAGCTTACCCCCGCGACCATTAACGTTAGTATCGAGCAACACCTCGAGTCCTGGCTTTCTCAAGTTTTAAATATTAAAAAAATAATACAAATGTTATTCATTAGAATTTATATTCTTTTTTTTATTACTTAACATTTATTCTAAATGCTAATTCTTAAGAGGCTTAAAAATTACAGTTCATTCAAACCATTTATAATATGAGTATTCATCACTAAATCATTTTACATTTCTTTGTATACATTGTCATGCACTTGATTTTACTCCTTTACAATTAAGTTATTATATCAAGAATAATATATTATCATTTTTAAAAAAAAATAAACTCGTGTTAAAAACTGGGTACTTCAGCCAGTATAAGAACAAATTTAATACTGTCAGTGACTTCCATGGGCTTGTCTCTGGGTAGAGTAAAGTTTTTTCAAAGGAAGGCTGAAAATTAGAAATTGACAGAGTTATATTTTGCCATTTGTACCAGATCTATATTTTGTCTTCTTCAAAGTAGCCATCATCGCAGAAAATCCGGATTCACAAAGGTATGATGTTAAAAATGGTAATAGTATACGAAATGCTTTTGTTTTCAGTGCAGAAAAATTCAGCATCCACCTCTATTCAGAATTAAAGAGTGATTTATTACAAAATTGCCCCTTAATTCCCTGTCATCATTGGATGTGAAATCTATGAAGACTTTTTCGGCAGTTGAGAGTCATTCTAAAGTTTTGAAATGGATCCCCAAACTCCATCCGCTGCAGCCCGTCATCAATTTGTTTCGTCTATGTACTTGTTGATGCTTTTATTATCGTCGAATGCTCGCTGCATTTCAAAAAATATATCTTATGATTTTGTTATAATCCACTGCCGTAATACTTAATACCGTGAATTGCTACCACGAATTATGAATGTACATTCAAGAGAGATCAGAAGCAATCGATTCAGCCAAGACTGACTATGAATTATACGAGGTACAAGCATTTTACATGTTTTTGAAAGCAGATGTTCGTTAGGCTGCCTAGACTCACATGAACGTTAAAGGAGAATGCCAGATGTAATGGATATATAATAAAGAGCAACATAGATAGCTAATGACATTTTGTACTTTAGGAATGGATTCGAAAATAAATCTTTTAATAAATATTATTAATCTGTTTCAATTTCTAAAATATAAGAAAATAACATAATTAACCTTTACTTCCTAAAAGTAATTTACTTAAAATATATATTACTTAAGATTTAACATATATGCGCCTTGAATACTTATCTCTATTAATACTGAATTACAACAAGCTTTAATGAAGTATTAGCGACTTCCATGGGCTTGCCCGGTACTGGAAAAGCAAAGTTGCTTTTAAAGTTTTTAGAAATTGACCTCTTGAGTTCTTTTCTATATTTAGTTGATATCTATATTTCGTTTTTCTAAGTTAAGCTTCACCTATTTTTGGTAATATAAGTTCAATTTAAAAATAGAGAAAGGAAAAATAAATTATAATAATTATCCTATTACTTATTCTTTGCTAAAAGTAAATATGCAGTACTCTAATACTCAGGTTATTAATTTGGTGTACGGTTTATACTAAGATCGTGTATTGTGGCTTTTAGCGCTTCCAAAAAAGTGCATTATTATTGTGATCCAAAGTAATTTATTAATGTAAGCAGTGGGTGCGTTATTAAAAAATTGTGATTGAAAGTGGGGCAGCCGTAGTATTAAGTCGGAGAAGCACTGCCTTCAAGTTATTTTAAAACTATGATTGAACTTAATTTGTTTTTTGCCTGGCAAATGTAAAACAAACGAAATCAAAATTTCTTTTATACCTTAAAATACATGATACTATTTTTTGATTAGTTTCTAAGTAGTAACTCAATCAACAGAAAAGAAATTTTTTAGAATAAAATCGATGTCAAAAATCATAGAATAATAATAATTAATGCTAATTTTCACGAACTCTATAACACATAACAGTTTAATTTATGTTTAAATATATTTTATTTTTACTTTTAAAAGTTCCATATTTTTTATATGGGAAGAGAACATTTTTTAAAAATACTTAATAAATAAGATGCTTCTGCAAAAATAATAATTTTATAATCCCTTACGGATTATTTAGAAATTTGTGTAATTAATTTGTCGCGACCCATCGATCGCTGATGAATTTAGGTACAGATACAAGAGATGATTTTAACAAAATCACCACTATATTTGAATTTTTAATTCTGGTCATCAAACTTAGTTTAAAGTGAAGCGTGTGAAAGAGGTCAACTTATTTTACCGGTTGATTCCAACAACGTGATCATTTCAGAGCATCATCATAAATTTTTATTTTAACTGGGAATTTATGTGCCATATGAAATTTTTCAATGTGGCTTTTAACAGTTTCTTTTATACATGAACGCTAGGAACTGCTAAAAGTGCCATCTTTTTCGAATATTTTGGAGGAATTTTTCAACTCTTGATTGGTGCCAGAAGCTCTTGAAGTACTTACTTAAATATATTTACCTGTTTTTCAAAGTATCCCATGAAAATATGCCCCAAAGAGCACAGTCAGTCAGGGGATGGTAGCTATTTCCTTTCTTGAAGAAGAAAATTATTTTTTAAATTTTTCAGCCATTTTATAGTTGATTTTGTGTGTAAAGTGATTTGATAAGAACCCTTGCGGAAAAAAAAATTTTTCCTCCAAGGTAAAGACATTTACTTTCTTTTATAATGAGCTTCAAAACTTTTTCTGATAGTAAGTGGTATCAATTTTAGCCTAGATTCCAAAAAATGGTTTGTTGCTTCCTTGAGAGTGTTATTTCTCCCATCCATACCATACCGTGGACCGCTAACTTGCTCTTTTTTTCTAAAACAATCCGCACCTTTGTATTTTCACGCAGAAATATGCTGTATTTCTGTTTCGCTTATGTGGAGACAGATGAAACAATGCACGCACCAGTCAGATGGTTTTTCGTTTTTGTACCTCACCCCTTGGTAACATTAAATACAGCAGCGCCCAAGAGCGTTTTCTTTGTTTTTCTTAGCCAATCTCTTTTGCAAGACATTTTCTGACAAACTGATTCTGTTCACTTTTTTTATAAATAATTTCTTACCCGACTATCAAATCTCGATTGCTCATACCCGTAGCTCTTTGTCCAAGTTTGAGTACATCTTCATAGCAGTGTTTTCAACAGGGGCAAGTGCCTCAAGATACCCTTTTACGAGGGGCGCGAAATGATAACGAAAAATAAAAGATTTTAAAAATACCACTTACTGAAATGAATTAAAACAAAATACTTTCAGAGACATAGTAAGAAATGCACTTTACTCTTATATAACTCATAGGCGATATAAGTCATCTCTAAAAATAAAACTCCTTTCAATACCTAATTAGTTTTTATTTCCTAGATCCAAAACCACAAAAACTTATTTTATTTGCTAATCTCATGATAAGTGATTTTTACTACTTTTCACAGAGAAAAACAAAAAAAAAAAAAATCCCTAAGACCCAGAATAGAAAAAATTTTAAGAACATGTACCCACTGTGTTTTTTATTTTTGAAATACGGCAATATAGCTGCAGGAACCGCGCCTGCGGATAAATCGTATTTGACCCTTCTGCTACTGGTACAGTTAGTTTTGCTAACTTCCTATGTGTTGTTTCTCATTTAGTAGTTGTGTGTGTGTAAGTACGCGCTTATATTTCCGTGTTGCGCTTTTCCCGCAAAAGAGTTTTAATGATTATTTGGGAAATTCACGGAGCACTTGAAGATTTCATTTGGCCAAAGACTTTCTTAACCCGGAAGTGTTTCGTGTTGGGACAATAATAAATCATTGTAAAAATTCGTTAATTCTAAGCAAAACGATTTAATTAATACCAAAGAAAAATTGAAAAGTTCTTGGAAAGTATAGTAAGTTTGCTTCCTCTTACTAAATTATTCTCTGAACACGATTTGTATCGCGTACAACAAAAATAATTATATATATATATAAAAAAAGGGATTGGGTGACTAATAACCCCGGCCCAGCGTAATATCGAGTACGCGCCTGTTCCGGGTTAAAACATGCTGAAGTCTTTTCGTTGCACACAAAAATAATACAATGATCATATGATTTTTAAATTATTGTCATTATTTAACATCAATTATGAAATGCTAATTCCTAGTGGAGAGGCTTAAAATTACCATACTCCGCTTAAAACTAATTATAATTAAAGCACCGGTTTAAAACGTTTTACATTTTTGCAATATTGTCGCTAATTGGCTTCACTTCCCAGCATAATTCAGCTATTATATCAATAATGTTTTATTATAAATGAATCCCGTAAAGAGCGGAATACTTCAGGCCGGTATACTTTAATGTATCAGTGCTGCACAGAAAGTATTTTTATAACTACTAATTATTTACTACCATGAACACACAAGTTTAATAAGTATTAACGAATTCCGTCATGGCTTGGAGTTTCAAAGTTTATTAGGAATTTTTTCTATGATTAGAAATTGACCCCTCTTCTGGAAAGTTCTTTTTCTATATTTATTGATATTCATATTTTGTCTTCTACAGCCACCGCATTTTAAAATGTTCAATTTTAAAAAATAGAGAAAAGGAAAAATAATGGCAAATAATTATCCTATTACTCTATTCTTTTGTTTGGTGCACGATGGCTGAAAATTTACTACTTACGTTATTTGATTGTATGGTTTATAACTGCATCGCGTATTATAGCTTGCTGCCGAAGCAGAATGATATTGGTATCTACATTATTAATTAATAAGGGCGCGGATAAAGGCAACAGGATTGAAAAGGGGCCAGCATTGCAGGAAAGTTTGAGAAGCACCCGTGCCTGTTGTTAACAAGTCTTGCTCTTTCTTCTTTTTATTAAGAACTACTTTTCGTTCACATTTTTTCCTGGAGCCTTTGATTGCCCAGCCAAATTTTATTTCTTTTCAAAGTTTAGATAGTAATACATTAGAAAATGTCTGTTGTAGTTTTTTTAAATTTTTTATTTATAACATAATTTGAGCAACCATCCTTTAAAAGCCTTAAAGTTTCGGTACCTTAATTTACTCCCACCTGTAAAAATGGTTAGATTAGTAATTTAAATTTTCATTCTCAAAATAAAACCGGTATTAAAACGATTAAAATTAATCATAAATAGTAATATGCTTTTAAAATTGGTCACACTAATTTTGAATTAATCGGTATACTAACCTAGATATCTATAACAATTAATCTGTGACGGTTAATTCCGCAGCACTGATGATTGTTCTCCACTGGAATATCTCCTTGCTGAAACTTCGATGGCTTCAAGTATTATAAATCTAACACTTTAACTTCAGTAAGATCCTGAGAACGATCGACTACCTCCCTCTCTTCGACTGACTTTAAATAGCTACTCACATTTGCATAAATCACGATTTCTTCACGGAATAATCATACAGCAGTTAAAAAGCATTTCTCTAGAGGATTAGTCAGAAACATAAATGGAACCCATTACAAATTTATCTTTAATTTGCTTTTGGATTAGAAATAATTGACAAACAAATAATCAACAACTATTAAAGAAAATAATATTTTCTTAACAATGTCTTATCTCTAGTTCAAAATTTTCACCAAAAAAGTTCATTTTTTTTATTGAAGCTGTTTTGAATTTTACGAAACGTATTTAAGAAAAAAGTTGATAAATAAATAAAAAAAAATTTTTGGCGAAATTTGAATCAGCAAGCCTTAGAAAATATTAGAGATCTTTTCATACTTCACAGTTTAAACAGAAATAACTAGGAAACTACAAAGAAAGGACTTACTACTTTCCCCATTTTTTTCAATTAAAACATATTTTCTCAATTGTAACAAAATGTCTTTTTCGAACGTAATTTTGCTTTGTCGGAAAGAAAGAAGTGGAATCTGTATATTTTTCTATAAAATCCGATAAAATAATCTGAAAATTGAAAAGATATTTTTAGGAAATTCATTGATTTTTAATATGCAACGGAAATTGAATGGGGAATTTTTAATTTTAGTCAAGTCTTTCTCAAGATAATGCATATTCTAGTCTTCTGTTTCATTTAAAAATAACAATAATGTTCATAGAATATCATTTTGTAGTCGAAAAAATTCCACTCTATTTATTTTTCCCAAAAAGAACTTATTTCGAATATCAACTTTTTATTCAGAGAAAATTTAGTTCCATTTAAAATTGTATATATATATTTTATCAACTTTAACAAAACGTGAAAGAATATTTTTACCTATTTCTGTTTATAATTAATTGGATGTAGGAAAAAATGTAGAACTTTTTTTTAAAATAAAGTTTCTATTTTCCCCGCATATACGAGATTTTAGAGAGTATCTTTAAAGTAATTTCAACTTATACATAATTTTTCAACACCACTTATAATTTAAATGATATTTGATATAATTTAATAATTGCTGTTTATATTTTAAATTTTGCGTAGAATAAATTTTAAATTATTTTATCTTTTTAGAATTATCACTTAGAATGAACTTCAAATTATTTTATCTTTTTAGAATTATTACTTATTATATATCCACCTTTTTATAGTTCTTATGTATTATTTATTTATTTGTTCTCATGGCAAGAACCACTTTTCGTGCTATATGTAGAAAGTTATGCTTTTGATTGAAAATAAATGAAAATATATTTCTAACTCCCAAATTTCATAAAGACCCAGTTAAATTTAGGAAAAATTACAAAGGGTTTTTAATACATTTTCAGAAAAACAGGAAAAACCTCCATGAAATATTGCATGAAACAATAAATAACCTTAAATCCTAAAGTTTTAAAAAATACAAATCACTTGTTGAAAATGAAAGAAAAAAAAATTTATTCAGTCTATATTTTAGTTTTTGAAGATCTTTTTTTAACTCATTTATTAGATTTGATTAATATACTTGTAAATTTAATAAAGACTTTTATTTAATAATGTTAATTATGATAGATTTGGTTTCACTACTTGGTTTGTACTTAAAGAGAACTATATATATCAAAAAAGGTAACTTTATCAAAAATTAAAGGATTGCCACAAGGTGCCTCGACAACTGTCTTCCCAAATTTATACTTACATTATTTTGAAAGTAGTTACATTAATAATTCTAAATTTTATATTTATCGTTATATAGATGATATAATCATTTTTTTGGAAAAAAACCCAAATTTTTATCCAACATTTTTTTTACCCCTAATATCTTAATTTAATACAGAAAAAATAAACAAAATAAAAAATTTTCACTTTGTAAAATTTATAGAAAATTAATAGTTTCTAATATTTATGAAAAAAGAAAATTTAATTTCAATATTATAAAATTTCCCTCATTGGGAGAGTAATGTACATGTTTTATATTCAGAAATATTGTTATTAATTATATCAACAATAAATTTCTTGTGTAAAAAAATCAGACATTAAAAAAACTATAAATTTTAAATTTTTTTGCTTTAAAACAGAAATACCCAATTTTTTTTATTTTAGTTATATAAATAAAGCTATTCAAAATAGTTAGGATTAAAATTATGAGATTGATAATACTTATTACTTTTAAAAAAATATTTTGTTATAGTTATTCCATAGTCAATATTAGATTAGAAAAACTTACTATTATTTTATTCATATTTACTCTGGTGTTATTTGGTTTGTATAATTGCAACTATTTTTAATTTTATTTCCCTTTTTAAACTTTTGTTAATGCTACATTTGCCCCTTTTTGATTTAAATCTGTATTAGGTATAGAATCTGGCAACAAATTGAATGTTTCCATCAGATTTACCGGGGGGTTTTATTTGTCAATTTTTTGGTGTTACCTCTTCGTAATGGATTTGATATTTTATCCATTATTTCCTTTGGTTTTTTCTCAGTGTTATTTCAAAAAAGGGGAAAGGGTTTGGGGGCCAAAAAAACAGTTCAACCCCACTTTTTAATTTAATTTTATAATAACTGTCCTAAGTCAGTAATGTTCAAGCACTGAGCATCCATTTTATATTTATTATCCGATTATTTTTGTCCTTCATTGTGTGTTTTTCCCTGCTGTCTATGTTTTTGTCAGGTTATTTTTTTGGATGTGACTTTGTTATAGAAAAATTCCATATATATATATATATATATATATATATATATATATATATATATATATATTATTAACGTACAAGTGGGTCGTAAGTCGGGGTTTAATTTTGCATATTAATACAATTAAATTTTTGATTTGGGGGAAAAAAAAAAATAATAAAAGAAAATTTTCCCAAACACAAATAAATAAAAAACCCAAACCCAAAAAGCTTTTTTTTGATGTAAAAGTTTTTTAAAAGAAAAACAAATTTTGGTCTCCCGGAAAATTTTTTTTCCTCCCAAAAATCTTTTCCCCGATACTAATATTTTTTTTTTCTTTTTTTGAAAAAAAAAGCGTTGGGGGTATTCAAATTCTAGTCATCATTACCCTTTTATTAACATTAAAATTCTTCAAGTCTTGCTCTTGTTCATGCATTTCATGAGCTTTTCAGTCAACTTCTTGGGGGGGGAATGCAGTTCTTCAACGTTTACTATCCAGTTCAAATTTATTTTAAAAATTGAAAATTCAACCATTATAATTTATCGGCTCGACACGATTCCGCCTGAATTTCAGTGATGGGAAAAAAGGGAAATTGGAGATTTGAAAAAACGCGTAACTCCAAAAAGTCGAGATGAGGTATTACAGCAGCAATATAGCATATTTTTCAAAATAAACAAAAAAAATATAGAAAATTGTAAATCCTACAAAGCATAAAATGGACAAAAATGGATTTGATAACTATAAAACCGCCAAAATATATATAGACATATAAAAAATCAATGGACCAAAAGGGAAAACTATTATGTTTTCTAAAACTCTCATTGTTTTAGGACAGTGCGATAGGGTTAAGCTTGTTCAACAGGTCGGAATACGTCATTTGCGATGAGCATAAAATT
This sequence comes from Trichonephila inaurata madagascariensis, assembly GCA_019973955.1. NCBI lineage: Eukaryota > Metazoa > Arthropoda > Arachnida > Araneae > Nephilidae > Trichonephila > Trichonephila inaurata. Next base: position 9,250 of record BMAV01002360.1, on the reverse strand, counting down.
GGATGTCTCAGAGCAAGCTGGCAATTGTCGCTGCCTGTCTGAGATTAGAAATCTGGTATAACAAAGTTTGTAACAATGAACTCCAAGCATCATTTTATCGAAGAACTGCGATGACGAGCTATTGGCTGACTAGATGCTAGACAAAGTCAGATAAAAGTGGATAGATGGCTCAATGTAAGTTCATCTGTGATTCATAGACTTTGATAACAATTTCTAACCACATCATGGAGTTTTAGCTAAGTGCAACCACGAGTGACGATGACCGATATTTGTTATCTGTGACATAGCCATCCGGATAGCTATGGATGTTGGACCCGCGCAAGCTGAGGTGTGGGATTATCTAAAAGATAACATTTTGTAATTCTTAATACAACTTTTATTAAAAAACTTAAATTACTTATATCTAATGAACAACTTTCTTTAAGTGAGAATAAGTCACAAATTAGACTGAATATTTAAGTCAGATCGCACAACTAGAACACTTATCCCAAGTATAGTTAATTATCTTGCCTAATCTAGCTTTCTATATTATAATATCCTTTAAAAAGTAACCCCCCTACCTTGGTTAAAGCTATCTATTCTGTTTTGTAAATAGGTTACTCAGGTACTATTACTCTTCCTTATAAATTTTATTGGACGGGGGGCTTCCTTTTTCCCTTTGTGAGTGGGGCCCCAACCCTTGTTCCGAAATGTTCCGCACTAAGTTTCAAGATGTTTTTCTCACTAAACCCTTTTCTACCCTTTTTAAAGTATACTTATTTGCATTTTTGTTTTTTTTCTGGTATTGGGTTAAAAAAGTTTTGCCATTAACGTCCGTCAAAAACGTGGGAGAGTTAGAAGAAGAACGCGAGAGGTAAATACACGCAAGATGGAATAGAACCGCAACTGCAGCTGAACCCAGATCTTTCTCACTGAAGCCCGGAAAGTTGGTATCAAGGTCAACCGTGCGCCGAGGTCTTAACGAACATCGTCTTTATGTGAGGTGACAGCCGATTTCGGCCCCACCCGTCACGCCAATGGGGGGGCGGTGGGAATTTCAACTTTTCCCCCCGGAGGGGGAAAAGGAGGATTTTTTTTTGGATGAGTCCAAGTTTAGTCTTGAAAGCGATAGTAGGTGTATTTTCACTTGGAGAAAAACTGGAACTTGCGTTTTCATCCATGACATATGCGTGAAAGAGATGCATACGGATCATTCAGTGTCTGTGTTTGGAGTGGTATCGCTTTGGGTGGACAAAAAGACCTCCAATTTTTCCCCGTAAATTTTTAAACTCACATTCATTGAAATAACCCCCCATCTTATGTACATTATACCGGGTTTCTTTTGTGATGCTTTTGTGTTACAGGATAATAATGCGAGACTACAAGCGCTAGCCATCGTGGAACCCTAGTCATGCTTTCAAGGTCCTTAGAATGCCAACGCGCGTGGTTCCCCTTCCAAGAAAATAAACTGCATAATTGGGATTTTCCCCCCATTTATGTACTTTCGAGGAATGACATTATATTAAAATACTTTTCTAAAACCAAACTGACACATCCAATTTGTTCATTGTATGCACATGTACTAGTTTCTGTAACACCATAACTGTCTGGCGATTTCTTTTTATGCTATTTTATACCTTCCTTGTGTTGGGTAATGTGCACAAGTTTCATTAAATACTCTACGCATAACTTTTAGAGTTATTGTCAGTTTTTTGATTTTTCCTTAATTTTTGATAACCAGTGTAATTTACGAAAATTTAACTGGGAAATGATCGACAGTAAACATTGGTGAATTTCTCTTGCTTTTGTCAAAAAGAACCAAGAGTTAAGAGGAATGAACTATTAAAAACAAACGCATTGCAAAATTGATCCTGCTGTGGGAAAAATGACACCCGAAGAAATTTAGCTGTAAGTTTATATCAACTTTCGCTTACAGTCGAAGAATTTCATTTCATCGTAAGCATAAAGATTTGAAAGGTGGGGGTGCGAACAAAATTACAAAAGAATTACATTACTACCCGATTGCTGCTGTTTCAATAAACGACTTTCTGGGTCAAATAAAAATTTTTTCCTTTTTCTTCTTAATTGGAAATGATTCTTAACAATAAGTTTGGATGAAAAAAGTTGTTTCAAATCGGCTTATTCAAAAATGGTAAAGGTTCTTGAGTAAATAGAACAATTGTTTAAAGGTATATTTTTTTCTTTCCTAGCGTTTGTGGCTTCATTTCCAATTTTTTTTTATTTTAGGGATATTTAATAAATTGTATATGCTTTCGAATAAACTCGTTGATAATTGGGTACTTATGCAATATTTAGACTGAATATTATAAATCCCTTTACATAATTTAATGTAAACAAAATATCATTACAAAGCCCAAGTTTAGAATCTAATATATTCTTTCCAGTTTTTAATACTTTTTCCATACTGAATTCATAATAAACCAATGCCTTTTATATTCTAATACTAAGGTTAAGAACTTTAAAGAGAAAATTTTAAATTTTTATTTTGTTGTAAAACTTTTAAAATGAGATTTTAACGTATCTCTATAATGTAATTTAAATTCCTACTTAATAACCCCAAAATTAAATAAATGCGGTGGTTATTTAAATTTGTATTAATAATATAATATATTTTCCCTTATTTGAATTAATTTTAATATAATCTATTTATCATTATTTGAATTTAAAAATTTTTTTTATCTAAGAAAGTTACAAATTACGTGTTTTCAGAAATTTGTAATTCCTTGGATTTACAAATTTTTGTACACGTCACTATTTATTTTGAATTTAAAAAAGAAGTGTTAGAAATGAATTTCTTTAATATTTAATCTTAATTTTTTTACCAAATGCCGAGATAAGATTACTGATTTCTTTTTTGTTGATATAGATTTTGTAAATGCACTATTGTCTTGGAACGTAATTATAAAGAACATCATTATAGTAACATTTGCAAATAAGTACAAAACTTCCAGGGACTTTATCAATATATACAATTGTAAATTATCTTTGCAGTTCTAATATTTGTTGCATAATGTCAGTGTAAGTAGTATTATTCTCGATTTTACAGTTCAGTTACAACAAATCATTGAGTATATCAAATTTAAATTCAATGAAAGTTTCAAACAGAAAACCATATTGAAAAGTAATTTTTGCAATAAAAGTTCCAATATCTTTAGTAATTTATGTTTTTATAGCATTATGATCATTAATCTAAAGCCTTTACTTATATTCACTATTTCTCCAAGAATTTTTTTTCGTGTACAGTGTTTAAACCTCCTGTTGTTTAATACGTTTATTTATAAATTCAGAAGAATGAGATTTAAAAACATTCTTATTTTGCAATTTATTAGTATTATTGTTTTTCACAGTAGATGAAACATTTTTTAACGTATTATAACGGCGTAGAATGTATTATAACGGCGGACCAACCCCACTAACATAATTTATACAAATGTAGTTACTCATTGTACAAATTCTAACTGTAGTTTACATGTATTATGCAGAACTATATTTTGTCCAAACTGGATTATGTATAAATCAATTTAAAAAAAGTTTTTTTTATACATATAAAGATATTTTTTTATTATAAAAATTGCTAATTGGAAAATATTGATTAAATATTTTAGTAAAGTTAATGTTATTATACGGTTTATTCATGAAAAAAAAATATAGCGCAATATTCAGAGTAGAACTTTTTACAATTACACTATAAAGTTTATTAAATTTAGGAATTAGGAAACTTTTAATATCTTTTACTATTTGTAAGACCTGGAAATTTTTAAAATTGATATTTTTGAAAATATTTTTAGTATATTTTATTTCTATTTTGTCCGGCAATCATAAAGTATTATATTAAATTTTAGTTTAGTATATATTAAATATCTTTTTTTTCAAAGTTTCAACATATTTCAGTAATTTTAGAAATTTTACCATTTGATTAACTCTCTTCTTTATTTACTTTTTTATTTCTTTTGCCTCTTTTCACTCTTTTAATTTTAAAATTATTATCACTATTTTAGAAATAATATTTAATACCTTTTTGTTGAAAGCATTTTAAGGCATTTCTTCCAAAATGCACTGTATTCAGTCCATGTGAATATGCAGTACTGCAACATTGGGTGTATTTGTTTCCTCCCAACAGTCGGGTTTTTACATTACAGTTTTAAGATCAATATTATCAGAGCCATTTAAGTGAGAATAAAAAAGTGTATTTTCTAATTTATTAGTATTATTTTTACTATTCAAATTTTTGATGTTTGATCTGTGTAGGTTGATACGATTATTGAGGTTATTAGAAGTTTTATCCATATATTAATTGTTGCAAATTTTTAAGTCATCTTATAAATACAATTAAAAGTTTAGCAGAATAAAAGTTTGAAAGTAACATTAATTGATCCTTATTTATCATAGTACATGTTTTACACGCACGCACGTTTTGTGATGATGATTTCGAAGCAATGATTCTCAAACAATTTTTTCTCTGATGTAAAATAAAACTATTCCGTGTGTTGAAGTAGATAAAATAATTATTATAAAAATAGTATTCGAACTATTTCAATGATATTTTGCACTGCTTACAGAATTTCATACATTGAAACACAATCTCAATATTATTAGCATTGAAAGCAGAGATTATCTAACTTGTTATTCAGACTTTTAGAATAATCAACTTATTACAATTTACTTCACCCTTTTTCGGAATTGTTGTATGCGAGTATTGTATAATGTACGCCTTTGAAAATCTATTCCGATTCAGTCTTTTTAGTTGGATTAAGGTACTTTTATCAATTTCGTGTAAGTTAATCCAAATGAATTACATTACGTTTTCTGAAATTATTAGAACAGCTATTCTTTTATAATAGAATAATATTTCTTTTTATGAACCGTATCTTCCGAACTCTTCTATATATTTTGCTATGATTATTTGTAAACAAGCGTTACGGCAGAATTCAATCAGTGATACTCTGTGGGTTTCGATATCGTTATCATGAATAATCCATCTTATTTATAATTAATGTCTTTGGAAAATATTTTCTTTTTTAAAACAGAAAATGATGTAATTTGTCTGAAAGAAGTAGAATCAATCAAAAAGTTTCAAATATGGTACCGAAGGAACGTTTTAACCCTTTATCTACCGCATTATGATTTACTGCAGTTTTTTTCATGCGATATTTTTTTTGGATCACTACATTAAAAATTAAGGTTTACATAAACAAAATGCTCAACTTTTTGGGAAATTTAATTAGTTAGAGCTAATTAATTAAATAAAGATATTCAACTGTAAAATTAATTATACACACTGTTCACTTAAAATAAATAGTCAAATAGTTTTCTAAGGTCTTCATTAATATACAAACAAAAAAAGACACTTAAATTTTGACATTAACTATTTTTTCGGGACAAAAATGATAATTTTCGCAATCCGCTGAAAACGCCGTCAGCGGAAAACGGAATTTATGCTGTAAAACTATTCGCTTTCCCCGCTAAAATACTCATCATAGAACCCGTGCTGCCATTTATCTTGGAAGAGTGTATTTTAAAGAATATTCCTGCGAAGTATCGTCAGAATATTCGTAAAAATGGTTATTCTATGTAAGTTTACAGTGAGTGGTACTTATAAGTACCGTCGGTAATAAAGGGTTAAGCCAAAGAAGAGCTTAACGGTCGTTATCCCGAGATAAATGTAAGCTCACTTTTGTTTCTTACTTAAAAATATGAGTACATGCTAATCCAGTGCTTCTCAAACTTTCAATACTTGCGATCCAATATTCAATCACAAGTTTCATCGGGCCCCCTCCATACAATAACGATGTATTGAATTCGATAATACCATACTTTGATGTTAAAGCTACAAAACCACTTTAACCTCTTCGCCACCGACGTATATAAACGTTTCGTTCAGCCAGTGTGTAAATTGCCCCGGACGTATATATACGTATTTCCGAAATATGTTCACTACTATCCATAAAATTATTCCGAAAACTTTGGAATGCAATAAAATGACCTTAACATTGTTTGAGAAGGATTTACTTATTTCAGAGGATTTTCTTAATTTCCCTTTCTCCCTCCCCCCAAATACACATGCGTGCATACGTGCAAAATGATGGCATTGGGGAATGAATCCCGTAACTTTTAATCAGCAGTTAAGGGATTAATTATAAGCCGTACGTGTAATCCGGATAAGTGTTAATTTTTGCATATAATTTTATAAATAACCAAACGGCGAGGTCAGTGGTAATTATTAAACTTGTTCTTAGCTTAGTATTATTCAGATAATTATAAAGCACATTGTGCAGTGCTGATACATTTTTAAGTGTATTATATCAGTGTAAATGTTGTTTTTTCATCATGACAGAATGTATTTTGTTTGTTTTACTTTCAAAAAATTAATAATTTTTTGAAATAATCTTTATTTTCGACTTTTCAATATGCTCGCGCCTTCTAGGGTTATTACGACTTCTATGGGGGGCGCCCCCAGTTTGAGAAGCGCGGTGCTAATCCGTTCCAATAAACACGAATAATTGTTTTGAGAATTAGTTGTATTGGAGTTAATATCAAATTTATTTTATAGTTAATCTGAATTACTCAATCTGTTTAAACAAATTAAGATACTTTCGAAAATTTCATTGGAATTTAAATATTAAACTAATTATATATGAAATGTAGCAGAAAAAAATGTTTCTCAGTCAAAGATCAATACGACATAGGCTTCCGGAAATCAGGGTTAATTAATAACTGATTTTTATAATTTTCAATAGTTGCTTTTCGAATTCCGGTGAAGGATGTTTGTAAATGTATAGTGCTTTCGCGGCATGGGGGTACTCTAAATAGCCGTCCATCTACAAATCCTCTCGTGAGGTTGGTGGAAGAGGAAGAGAGGTGGGAGGACCTGAGAAAAATTGTACCATCACCTACATGGTGCTCAAAGCTAATGCTAATGACAGGCGTAAAAATATAGGCCTTCGAGGCGATGAATTTCGTGAACCTTGATTTGATGCTACTGTCGATCAGGTGGCATAAGTAACAACAACACCTTTTTATAAATAAAATTAAAATTAAATATTTAGAGATAGAATTTAACTTAAGTAAAATTTTCTTAAATTATTTAAACTTCTAAAACAAGAGTATTTTCAACAGTATTCATAATATTAACCAATGTTTATAATTTGGGAGTTTAGTTATATTTGAGAGTTTTTGAACAGACAGCAAAAATTGAAAATTATTGTTATTCAATTGTTGTAAGAAACATAACCAAGGGCGAAACAATATGCTTTAATTTTGTAAAGAAGATTTGTATTGGTACAAATTGCTTACTGAAGATTATAACTTTATTTGAATATTTTGGCATACGCACAAACTTTGAAAAATGTAACCTTTTTATTTCTGCCTTTGAAAAGCGAATAAAAAAACAAAACAAAAAAACTGAAAATTACTAAAATTTGTTTCCGTCCTTGTCACTTGACCGTGGTTCAAAATTAAGAGATCCGTCGCCAATAGCCCTCTTATAGGACGACGTAAACATAACTCTCACTCCTTTCTCATTTCATATGAGCCCTTAATTCTCTTTTCATGGTAAGGCATTGATATATTATTATGAATCCGGATAAAGACAAAAAACGGACAAGACTTAATAATGCTATATAAAAAAAGTAATGATATTTATTTAAAGAAAATAATTTATAATCTCAAAACATAAGTTAGAATTAAATAAATGGAAACAGAGCAAAAGTGATGTAAAAATTACGTAACAAAAACTTAATTTATATGAGGTAATTGTTTTCTCTATAGAAATATAAATTCAGCAGTCCCTTAATAATATTAAGTATAAGACTTTTGATTGTTGTGCGTATAAAATTACATGAAAGTTTTGTACTGTTTAGCCAGGTAATTAATAGACAACTTTTTATTATTTTAATTGTAAAGACATCTTAGATCGCAATTAGTATAAAACCAGGCAATTAGTTTTTGACCTTTTTAAATGTTTTTATTGTTATCAATCCATCTCTTATGAACAAAGAAAGAATACATATATTGTATAAATAAATAAAAAAGTAGCTTTTTATTAAGCGTAATCTGCTTTCGTAAATTTCTTTTTTACACCAGTCTGAAAAAAAAAATACAGTTGTTAAAGCATTTAGAAACCAATGACTAGAATTATTAAAATTAATTAGCACAATACGATTTAGGACGTATATCTATGAGTAAAATATAAATTAAGAATGTGATCTTGTACTTCTTACACAACAAGAGAAATAATGCACGTAATGTCATGCAAATATCAGGAGTGGTAATGGTGAAGTGGATATGCAAATGATTAAAAAATAAGTAGAATTATTGTAAATCCTAGTATCTAATGTGCCCACCCCGGACAGCTATACAAGCCTCAATACGGCGAGGCATTCTATCTGTTAGTCCATTGATGGTTGCCTGAAGTAACCGTTATCAGACTACATCCACTGCTGTGCGCAGATCATCCACGGTTTGTGCTAGTGGCCCTCGGATCGTGTCACTTCCAGTGAGATCCCACAGGTGTTCAATGGGATTCAGACTTAAAAGAGTTAACCACCAGGAAATGATGTCCAATCCAATTAGGCTGTTAATAGTTCATTGTACGACATGCAGCCTGGCATCGTCTTGATGGAATACCGTGTTGGGTACGACCCTAAAATAAGGGCAGAAACACATACTCCACAATTTGTGTGTAGTGATTTGCTATCAAATGACCACCAATGTGTACCAGAGGGGACTTGTGATCAAGTATTATGCCATCCCAAACCATGATACAAGTAGTGGGGCCGGTTTGACAATCAACGAAATGGGTTGACTCGGTAGTATCCTCCAGGTCACCGCCATACCCGTCGATGGCCGTTATTCTTCCACAGACAGAAACCAGATTCATCTATAACAATTCCCTATGTCTTTCAATAGTCCAGGTGGCGATGACACAACGCCAGCTGTCTATCCCTTTATTGAATGGTCAATGGTAGTCCTGTTACTGGTACCCGTGCACGTAACTGTATTTCATGCAATCTGTCGCGAATGGTTTGAGTGGACTCAAATCAACATGCTCTTGGATGGTACTGGCTTCGGATGTCACGTGCCGTGGAGAAAGGGTCTTTAATAGTCAACTGGCGAATACGTCGGTCTATGCGCTTTTCAAATTGGTCCTTTCGACCAGAAACCTTTTGAAACCCTTTTCACAACAAACGAACCCCTTCCAATCAGTTCAGGGCCCGGGGGGCCCCGGGGGGGGTTAAAATCGTTTTTTCTT
>BMAV01002359.1:0-73844 GCA_019973955.1 Trichonephila inaurata madagascariensis | reverse complement strand
AAAACCCTTAAAACTCAAACAAATTTTGTATTTTTTGTTTTTCTACCTCCCCCAATTTTGTCTTAGATAAATCTATCTCTACCTTTTCCTCTTTAATTGGTTCAACCACCTTATTTATTTGAGAATCGGGAATTTTCAACGATTTTTGATCAAAATCTAATACGATTCTTGACGCACTTATGAAATCGATACCTAGAATACATGGGTATTCTAAATCTTTCAACACATGAAATGACCAATTTCTTTCGAATTGTCTGATGCGAACATTCAATTCTACGATCCCCATGTTTTGGCATTTCGCACCCTGTGCTGTTATTACCTGGGCTCGCGATTTTTTAATTTGCTTATAGAAAAAATATTTTCTATATACTTCTTCCGATATAAATGATTTATCTGCTCCGGTGTCCCATAGCGCTTTCAAAAATGTGTTATTTAATAAAATAGGAACGTGGGGAAGTTCTACGGGTGATATACATATCGGAGAAAGTCTAATTGTCTCTCTTGTCGACACCCCTTGAGGTTGATCATTAACCTTTACAATATTTAATCGTCCCCTTTGCGTCCTATCGCCTCGATTGAAATTTTCACTCGAACCCCTATTTCTACGGTCCCCTCTATTAAAATTATCATTTCGCTCATTTCGAAATGAGTAACCCCTGTTGTTTAATCTCTGATCATTATTCTGAAACCTATTCCTCTCGAACCCTCTATTACTTTGACGGCTATTCTCGTAAAAATCATTTCTACTGTTATTTGGTCTACGTCCTATTTCAGAATTCCTCCAGTTTCTACCATTAGCATTAAAATTAGGCATCCTATGCGCATTTTGACCTCGTCTTTCTATATTATCGTTCTGATGACCCCTTTTTAATTTGCAAGAATATCTCTCTTCGAATTTAGCCAAGACTTCCAACAGTTGTATCGTGTTTTGTGGATTTCTCACTTCCACATAATCTTGGATCTGTGGTTCGAGTCGAACTAAAATATGATCCACTAACTCTGCTTGGGACATTCCTAATTCTAAACTTCTCTCTATTTTTAATAATTGGTAAACAAAATCAGATGGCTCCTGATTTCTTCCCTGCTGGGACGCGTAGAATTGCGTTTGCAATTCTTTCTTATTTTTGACCGCGGGAAAAGCTTTCGCTAATTCAGCCTTGAGCTGCGCGAAATCCGTGGCTGTATTTTGCACTAACAACGATCCAAATATCGAATACCAATCTTGAGCCCTTCCCCTGAGATGACTTTTTAAGTAAGCACATGACAGATTACTTGGGATTTCAAGTAACTGTATGTTATTCTCAATAGATTCGATAAACTCTGCAATGTTCTCTGACCCTGAAAAGTACATTTCAGGTAGAACAGTACTTCCACCTACATTACCTAACCCAGAATTATACACGTTCGGGCGCCATTGTGACATAGCCATCCTGTGATGACTATGTCGTTCCGGTTCCGCGTAAGCTAGAGGTGTGGGATTATCAAAATGATGAGACATAATAGTTCTTAATACAACTTTTATTAAGAATAACTTATATTACTTAATTCTAATTTGACAACTTTATTTAAAGTGAGAGTTAACACCCAATTAAACCTTGTATTTAAGTCAGATCACGCAACTAGATCCTTTATCTTAATTATAATAAATAAACCGATTCATCTAATTACTTATACCAAATATTACCTTCTGCAGATTTTCTTCCTTCACCTATAGAGAGATATCTATAAATTCACTTTATATACAACGATTCCAACTTCTTTATATTGGGCTTCTATTCCTTCCAAAGCTATCGGACGGCTAACTCTTGATCTGAAAGATTCCACACTAAGCTATCTCTAAACTTGCCGCGCTATATCTTATCATCAAAGCTTCTATCCTTTTAAAGTATATCTCATTTACATATTATCTTCGTTTATCTTCTTGGTATTGGGTTGGAAAGGTTTTGCCATTAATCGTGGCCGTCAAAGAACATAGGAGTTATGTTAGCAGAAGGACGCGAGAGACGTCACAGTACATTTATTCAATACTATTCTTACAAGATATATATGTTTCACAGCTTTACATTTTATGTTAAAATAACAAAATCTCCTAAGTTTAAACAAAAAATTCCTGCTGTTTCATAAAGAAGTTGGAAATATTTTTTTAAAAAATAACTTTATAAGAATAGGGACTATTTTTGAGGGTATAATATACATGCTAAACACACAAATTTCTAATATTGTTATGATTAACAGTACTAAAAATATTTGGCTCAAGTGTAGTATTTTAATTAAGATTTGGTGATTTTTCTTTGGATTTGGCGATTTTTATCTAAATGTCATGGTGAGATATCGAATTCATTCTAAAATAAATAATAAATAATTTCGAAAAAAGTACCTTGACGACCACTTTTAGTCGCCAAGTGCCCCCCTCCCTATACTAAACTTTAAACAAATATTTTCCCAAAACTGTTGCAAAATTTCTACTGTAAAATGAATATGAAACTGATGTTGAAAACATTTTTAATGCATTCGCTTTGTATGGTAAAATATTTCCTACTAAAAATCGTGTGTGACATTGCATGTAACATAGCCAGAAATGAGAAGCTCCATTAGATGCCTCTCATATTTGTACTCGCGTAATTCACTCCATTCAGCGATCTTGTAGAACTGCACTGAGTTTTTCAACCTCCATAAGCTAAAGTGTTTCCCCTTCCCCCTGTTTGTTGCCACAGAAAAACGGTATACGTTTTCCTTGTTTTCGTTTCCTCTTCTCTGAAAAGCTTTCTTTTGAGCGTCAATTTTTTTGTCACTTTCAATATCCTGTGTCTTTGAACTGAAAAATTCCAAAACTACTCAAATATTTTATGTACGTTTCCAAAATTCATACTCAGATTTTTAATATTTTGAAATGTTTATTTCCATTTAAATATCATCTTAATTTCTATGCTACTTTGGCTTCAATAGTATTAAGCAGAATTTTCGCCGATCGTTTTGATTTTTCCACCCATTTGTTTGCGACTGTAACGGTGGAAGAGAAACTTGTCTTTTTTTTGTATTCCGTATTCCCATTACATGTTAGGTATGTGTGACACATGATCAATTTAAACATTTTATTCTTATAATTTGTTTTGTGTACAAAAATAAAAAGGACAATGGCTCAGATCAGACAGCCAACACCTAAAGATGCTGTTATCACTTACGTCAAAGGAGAAGGTGCTCGCTTAAAATTTTGGGCTTTGCCGCTTACTTCTCTTGAAACGGTAAAAACTTATGAAAATCATTTTATGAAAGTATCAAATGAGTTGGCAAATTCTCCTGGGTTTGCAAACAGTAGCCAAACTCCAGTCGGCTCCTTTTGTGCAGTGTTATCGAAAAGCAAGGTGCAGTGGTGCCGAGCTCGTGTTATAAATGTAATAGATTTTACAGAAATCGTCGTAAAACTCTTGGATTACGGAAATGAAGAACGAATATCTTGTAAGGATGTTAGAAAGTTAGATGACAGCTTTACTCAGTGCAAAGGCCAAGCTATTGAATGCATATTGGCAGATGTGTGGCCAACTCATGATAAATGGACTACAGAAGCGATTCGATTGTGCGAGAAGCAATTGTTATATGCGACTGTGTCGTGCTTTGTTGTAACGCAGTTCATGGATATTCCTGTTGTAAGAATAGCTAAACAAGGAGAAAAAGAACCTTTTGTCCAAAGACTTATCAATAGTAATCTTGCTTTTATCAAGCCTGAAACACCTCCTCAACAAATCCAAACTCCTGTTCGCCCTGTGCTGAGTTATAAGATGAATGTACTTGATCCAAACACCACTCATTTAGTTCGTATTTCATTTTTTGAAGATCCACAAAAATTTTTTGTACAACTTGCAGCTGCTGAAGTAGAACTGAAAAAAATGATGGACGACATCAAAATGTATACTTCCACTGAAAAATTAATGTTGGTTAATTCACCTCAGATCAATGTCCCATGCCTTGCTACTCTAGGTGTTAAACCTATATTCTGTAGAGCTGTTATAACATCCATCATTCATAATAAATGTACTATTTACTATGTTGACTATGGACATAGTGAAGTAAAAGATTACAAAGAATTAAGAGCAATACCAAATCATTTTTTGACACTCCCAGCACAAGCTATACGTTGCTCTCTTCCTAAAGGTGATATTACGTATGAAGATCTATCAAGAATTGCGAAGTATGGCCTTTTGAATTGCCACGTCGTAGGTTATAATAATGAAGCATACCTTGTTCATTTAACTCCACATGTCCAAGAACCTGTTGTACAAAGGCCATTTACTACTAATATAGTATCACAAATGCAACCATTAGTTTATCAATGGCAGAAATTAAATGCAAATATTTCATATGATGTTACTGTAAGTTACACCAATGATATCTCAGAATTCTACTGCCAATTAATCCAATATAAAGAGCAGTTGGATAACCTGTCAAGTATTCTAAATTCTGGATTTGTACATGAAGCCTTGACTATAAGAGAATGTGTTCCCAATTTGCCAGTTTGTGTCAGGTTCTCAGAGGACCATTTGTGGTATCGAGCTCAAATTATAAAAGTTCATCATGAAAATGATATTGAAGTATTTTTTGTGGATTTTGGTAACTATGATAACTCTGCTCTTAAGGACGTTTGTAGGTTAAAACCAGAATTTATAGCCCTTCCCACACAAGCACATAAATGTAGTTTACATGAAGTTGAATCTCCTGCAGATTCAAGTCAGAAAGATGACATGTTTGATTTATTTGAAGAGTTAACTGCTGGTCAGACTCTGGTTGCTCATATTCATTCAGTGACTAGTGATCATTCTTATACAATCACCCTTCAAGATAAGAATTCATCTACATCTATCAATGAAAAACTAATTTCAAAATTTGTGACCATTCCTTCTGTTGAGGTTTCAGACATTGAAAAGCTATATATCACCTTCTTTGGATCACCTTCTTCATTCTTTGCACAATTTGAAAAATTAAGCTCAGCCGATCTTGAAAAAATGCAAGTTGAGATGAATAAACACTATGCTAACATTAATAATTCCTCTTTCATACCAAATGTGGGAAGTTATGTTTGTGCCAAATATTCTATAGACAATATGTTTTATCGTGCCTTGGTTGAAAACATTGTAGGCTCAAACTGTGAAGTTAATTTCATTGATTATGGTAACAAGGACACTGTTCACTTTTTAATATCCATCCTCTGGATAAGAAGTTTATGATTCAACCCCATTTTGGTGTTGAATGTGGATTGAAGTCCTTTCCACCAGCAACTCCAGTTGAAAAACTGAGAGGTCTCATGCTTGAAAACTCAATTCGAGCTCAAATGCTTGAAGCTAAAAATAAGAAATGGTTAATAGCTCTTACTGAAGATTGTACAGGAAATGTTGCCATTTTGGAATTATTACGTCAGCATGAAACTCTTGTTCCACGTTCCATCCATGGTGATTTTATTTTACTTACTTTCTATATTTTTCAACTTTTCTGGTGTTTACATTTTATTTATTTTTCCTTTTAAGTGCACTATAGAAATTGTTGTTTTTACTTAACTTGTTTTGAATTGTTATTAATCATTTTTAAATTTGTTAGAAATTCATATATTGTGAATTAGATTTTTTAGATTAAACTGGTAGTTGTGTAAAATGTAATGTAATGCTGTGCTTATAATTTAAATTACTGGAAGAAAGTTAGGACTCCTTTGTAACAAATCCTCCAAAAATCACTAAATTTTTTGACAACTTCCAAAAAAAAAAATTTTTTTTTTCTTTTCTGAAACATGAAAGGCTGGAATGGTGAAATCCTCTGTAAGTGGGAGATGAAATTCAAAGGCCAAAAGTTTTCCCTAATCCTATACAAAGCATGGAAATAGAAAAATTGACTTAATTTCCTTATATTATGAAGATTTGTAATATGCAAAATATTTTTAAAAATGTTTGTTGTAAAGTTATCTAAAAATTAATCATAATAAAACTTGTAAAGTAAGCCAGAAGTGCATTTTAAGTAGTTTAGAATTGTAATGAAGATAAATTCTTAACAATAAAGACTATGAATTAAACAGAAAGAATATAAATATAAGGGCAAGGAAATTTACTTGCTTGGCGGAACTGGATGCATGAAAAATTTGCCCTAAAATGGTAAATAAGTATGAGTGGTAATGATTGCTAAGAATTTTCAACAACATCCTTTGTGTCAAAAATCTAAAAGTGGTTAATCGATATAGGATCCTAAAACTATTTTCTTTAAATTCTCTGAAGTTCTATGCAACTGACTCAACATATTAATCTCATTAGAAAGTCCTTCATTTGTTTCCAGGGAGGAATGGTAATCGGAATTTAGCAAAAATCATTCAGAAATGTCACTAACTTGAAAAACTATGCTGAAGTAACACTAGTAGGAAATTGGTTATTCATTCCTATTGATTTACAAATTTTATTGATCTGATTCTGTTCATATTTCTCTAATTATAATACAGAACATTTGATTATTTCTGATTCATAAAATGAAAATAACTTCAATTTTGCACCAGTGTGACAATATAACAGAATTGAAAATTTTTAGTAAAATTTGGGTGAAGTCTTAGTTTAGCTTTCTGATTGTTTTTTTTTTCTTTGATGCAAAAACAAATTTTCACTGAATCCTGGAAAAGAAATCGCATATTTTTGAGCTAGCTTGTGGGAAAAAGCAAAAGAAAACTAAATGATTTTCATTTACCAACAAGTGAAGGGAAAAGACAAAGGAAATGCATGTTTTTGGTAGCGCCTATGCTAAAACTATCAATATGTAAACAATTTTAAAATTCGCTTTATTTTACAGGTTTTTTTTACTGAGGGAACACTTGCGATTGCTTGGGGATAACTTTGTAACCGTCATTCGTTCCCTTTCAATAGATTAAATACATATTTTTGTCTTATTTCGAGCATTTATACCTAAATGCTATCAGTCCTATATTCATGCACCAATGAGTCACTTCTAGAAAAACAATTGTAGCTTCGCTTTCAGCAATATTTTTTCATTAATGCTCTAGAACAGTGATCTTCAAACTTTTCAGCTCACGGAACCCTTAGAACTATATCTTAGGTTCCCAACCTTTTTTGAACTGGTGCCCCCTTTTCTAGTGAATTTTTGATATTGTTCCCCTCCCACTCCAGAGAAGGTTAAATTTGATGCATTTTAAGGAGTTTAAAATCAGGCTTGATTTTACTTAAAAGTTGCTGCGTTCAGTAACATGGAGCCGATTTCTCTTTTTGGTTACTAATGTTGCTACAGCACTAAATCCACATTCTGCTAAATATGAAGATAAGAATGCTATCAGAAATGCTGAACAATCACACTAGATGCAGTTGGGAAATCAACTTCTACAGCCAAAATTCTTGTTAGCTATCCTTAAATTTAATTTTTAATTCCTCCTTTGTCATCAGTTCTTCTAACGGGGATAAACTTACCTTATGTTAATTGTATGTATTTAAATTTTAAATACATTCGATCAATATAAGGTAAACCAGCATTAAACTTTACTTTACTTAGTAGATAATCAGCCTGATTTTGTAGTCTTTTTTTTAGACTATGTTTCGTTAATCCGCCCATGCCCCTCTATACCATCTCAACACCTCTAATTTACTTTGGGTCTCTTACTGCCCCCTGAAAGCCTCAAACGCCCACAAAGGGGCATTATCGCCCACGTTGAGAACCTATGAACTATATGGTGTTTTGGAGAATCTATTCTACACCTAGATATTTTTTAAAATATATCAACATATGTACTTTATGTAAAACAAAAGTATTGTATTTGTTATTAAAAAATTTTAGTGTAATTTTAATATTATTTACTCTTGCGTTAATAATAGTTTATGGACAGTCACCTACCTATCCATGTATAATCAACTGGGAAACAGGCTTGCATTTTTTTGCACAAACTGTCCAAGTTCAGACCTATTGAAATTATTGGCAGTCACATTTCATATTCTACATTTAATTGATTTTTCTATTTTGTTTTCATGGCCACTCTCATATTGAGAAATATTTTTTACTTAAATACTTTGTTCTGAATCTGTATCTGTGTGAGAAATCCTGTGTATTTTGCATGAATTTGCAACCTAAAATTTAGGAGCTATTGCTTAAACTTAGGTTTTAGCTATCTATGCCGTTAAGTTGTTCCCTCACCATCATTGCAGGCGTTTCTTCCACTAATGAAAAAGGTGAGCTATTTATTTTACAAAACATTGTACTAATAAGTGTAAAATTATTTTTCTTGAACCTGGTATAGTAAATAGACTCTTCACAATAAAATAGGTAGTATATATAAAGAAAAACATTTTAATTTTATTTTACTATATGATAAAAAAATTTTAAGTTATGAAAGAATAAAATTTTTAGTTTTAATGACTGAAAGGAGCTTTAAATACTTGTTGTTTAGCAAACTTCATAGCAAACATGAATCCACTTTGTATACGTATTTATTAATTTTTTTTTTTAATTTTTATTGTGACTCATAGAGAACCTGGGTATGTTTTGTGAAACTCCAGGGCACCATTGAACACAGTTTGAAGACCACTGCTCTAGAGAAACTGGTACCATCTAAAACTAACCATTGGAGATGTACTGAGCTTTATCACAAGACTGATGGGAAAAATTACCAGCCTGGTGTAAAAATGTTGTTATATCAGGGGGCTAAGCTAGAACCAACCAAAATTTACATTGAGGGAGTTGTTTATTAATCATTTTTTAAACTATTTATATGACTTAAAACTAATGAATCAAGCTAAAATTGGAAACATGTTAAGCTTAGGTCTCAAAAGTGGATATTTTTCATACTTTTCCATTTTAAGGGGGAGGGCCATAAAAATACAACAAAAAAAAATTGTTTAACTCTTGTAAAAATCTATCAATCATGGTAAACCTTCCATACAATTCACGAGTTTGAGTGCTTATGGCGCATTTTCAGAAAGACAACTTGAAGGGGGATTTTAACTCCCCTTTCCCCAACAGAAAAGTACTTTTTTCATTTTTATTTTTCCAGTTTTTGGCATATGAAGTGTTATATATCCAGTGTCATTACATCCAAACGTTCCAGCCTGTATATAGAGAGGACTTCAGGGAAGAAACGGAGCCCCTTCCTGAAGAGGTCTACAAGAATTTGTGGTTTTTGCCTGGAGCAATTGTCAGGGCCTATGTAGGATTGTTACTGGTCATGAATTTTTGTAGGATTACCTGTATAGATTGAGAATGGTTGATTCTAACTCCTGTTGACTTTGAACCATGACTGAAGATCACCTCATAATATGCTTTGCTGTTTTTAAACTCTGTTTCTTTGAATGCTATTGATTGTGCCTTTGACTTCTTTTATTGTTATATACCAGAGGTGGCGAACCTTTACGGATCAATGTGCCATTTTTTCTAAAGAAGTGCTTAGTGAGATATGGATGTGCCGTCAAATAATTTCGACTTGTGATCATTGGGGAAATTATAAAACTAAATACTAACAACTCAAAACTTTTTATTTACTACGAAAAAATACCTTTTGCACTGTATAGTTGTAAATGTTTTAGTTATGTGTGTAGTTCAAATTCAAGTAACATTAGTGTGACTTCTGTTGTTGCAGATTGGATGACAAATAACTTATATTAGGACTGTAAGACGTATCTTTTAGTTTAATGCATGCTGAATTGGAGTCAACTGCAAATGGTTTCCAAGCAATTAATTATTTTTGCTGTGTTTCACTTTTTTGACAAAAGGATTTGTGATTTGTTTCAAAATGCCATTTTACAGACGATGCTCTGCATACCACTGTTCCAGAACATAAAACACACACTGCTTTCTTGCCTTTACTAATAATGCCATATTTCTAGATTCACCAAGTTTGAAACACTCTGTTATACTTACTATCTTACACTTTTTGTTCTTTTGCTGAACTAGCCATGTTAAATAACAGTTAAAAATAGTAAGTATAACATAAATAAAGTTTAAAATACAGCTGTGTCAGTTAAATTAACTATGCTATATGCGTTGACAAATTTTGCATCATAAGCAACTGTAATCCACAACGTAACTAAGGTAAGTCAAAAGCAAAAGAATGTGCTCCCAGCCATTCCACAACAGATCACTCGCATTTGTCCATAATACTTCGTAGTGAACTTTGTTATTTTGAAAGAAAATGCAAATAAATTTTGATCTCTGGCGTGCCCAAAATATTGTGTTGCGTGCCACTGGTTCGCCATCCCTGTTCTCTATACTGTATTGAGTCGCTCATTGGCTCATGACCAAAAAATCATAGGATAAAAAAGGCTTTATGCAGAAATTCTAGCAGTAACTTAATGCCAAAGAATGCTGCTCAAGATTTTAATGTGATTTTTATCAAGTTGTTTAAATAAAATAGTTAGATCCTACTTTCATGTGCACATTTATTATGAGTTTGGACAAATTACTCTCATCTTGGTTAGAAGTCCAATACTTATAAAAATTAGCTGTTGGCACTATATATTTAGCATTTTTTCCTCATTGATGTGAACTAAACTGGGATTTTCAGTTTTTTAAAGAATTGTTTAGTTTTTTGTGTTTACTCAACAATAAAATTGGCATTCCAATCTTTTTTTTTTAAAAATTGGGTGTGATTAATTATTACATAAAGTATTATTTTTATATTTCTTTTTTTTGTGTGTGTGTGTGTTATTTTGGAATGTAAGGAGAGAAATGCATTTGATATGGTATTGTGTGTGTGTATGTCTAAAGATTTGAATAACAATGAATGCTTGATTTTCGAAAATGACATGTGTTTTCTTGAGAAAGATGCTATGGGACTTGCTTCGGAAATCTGCTAGAGAGGAAGCATCAGCATTATATTAGGAGGAATGCAAGATAGAGCAATTTGTTTGAAAAAAGTAGATTTTAATATAAGAATATGTGGGTTCACAATGTGCTTTAATTTCTTTTGAGATTCATATCTCAGAGAGAAATGGCAGAAAAGATACTTTCCTTGAGTCTATTAAGAAAAATATTGTTATTACATGGAATATGTAACTGAGAAAATCATTTAAATTTCAGAGTTTGTGTGATAAAAGTTGCTTAAAAGTTTTTAATTTTTAGATATGGTATATAATTCTTACTCCATGACAGTGCCGGTTTACCCATTGGGTGCTTGAGGTGTGCACCCAAGACCCAGATAAGCTGGACTAAACCATATTTTCTGGCTATAAATTTTGATCTGCTAGTGCCAAGAGGGGCCTGTAGATCTTCTGCACCCAAGATTCAAAATGAGCTTAAATCAGCACTGCTCCATGACATTAAATTTGTTTCTTTAATTCACTAAAATTGAATAATTCAATCTTAAAAACATTAAAATTTTTATTTTACATTGTAAGAATATGTTCGGTTTTAATAGTTTGTCAACCTTCTTTAGAAGTCATTAGTTTTACCTAGGGATACATTGTTTTTCATTTTAATTACTTAAATGTTTCAATTTATAGTATGTATGCATCACATATTGTAGAATAGTTAACAGGGTTTGTATGGAAGAATGAATTGAGAGATGTTAATGTTTGTATCTACATTGTAAATTAGGCCTTAATTATTAACAAAAAATAAAATTTTGGTGAGAAACTAATTTACGAGGTATTAAAACTTCTTTTATAATTAAGTGGAGTTCTTGAATTGTTTGTCCACTTATTTTTATGTTCTTATTATAGTTTGTCATACTAATTGCTTTTTCTGAATTTTATCTACACATTTTAATTTTCTTTCATGCAGGTGCTGGTCTTAAAGGCTTCCAAGGAAAACCAACCAACAGAGAAGAACCAGCTCCTTTTATCAATAATGAATTCAGGCATCCTCGAAATGATTTTGATCGTCCAAATACATTTAGATCTGGAATACCTGAAAGAAATGCACCAATTACAAATAAAAATAATGAAATATTTTCTTCTCCAAAAAAGAAACAGAATTATTCACAGTCTTACTCTAAGTCCTTTGACATTACATCTATTCCACCTAGAGCTTATAGAAATGTTTATGTATCTCATGTAGTAAGTCCAAGCGAATTTTATTGTCAAATAGAGGAAGAGAGTACTAAACTACAAGTTATGATGAAAAGTATCGAAGATACTTATATGAATGCAGATGATAATTTTTTGAAATTAGAAAACTTAACTATTGATTCTGCTTGTTGTGCCATGTTTGAAGAAGATGGAGGCTGGTATCGTGCACAAATTAAAGCAAGTTGGTCCTGACACTTGCACTGTATATTATATTGATTATGGCAATGCAGATGTTGTTGATGTTTCCAAAATAAAGGAATTGCAAAGAGAATTTTTCAGTCTTCCACCCCAAGCTATACGTTGTAAATCATATAACGTGTCTCCAAAAAGTGAATCTTGGAGTAATGCAGACATTGAGGCTTTTGTAGCAATGACTTTGGAAAAATCTTTTGTAGCACAGTTTGTAGAATCAGATGAAAATGGCATATATTCTGTCAATCTTGTTAGTATTGGTAAACTGCAGGAAGATGTCTTAAATAAAGAGTTTGTATCTTTGGGCCATGGACGTTTAGAAGATTCTAGTAAAATCATTGTCTTAAATCCTCATGCTGCATCGAGCAATTTGACATTCCTAGTGCCTGAGGTTAAAATTGGATCTCGTGAAGATATGATTGTTACATATGGCTTAAATCCTGCAGAGGTATTTTGTCAATTGAAATCTTTTGAAAAAAACTTTAAGAAAATGATGTTTGATATGCAGGATTATTACAACAAAGAGTCAGGTGGTGAAGCACTAATAGATAGACCTCATCAAGGTATGATATGTGTTTGCCAATTCTCTCTTGATTCTGCATGGTACAGGGGTGAAATTAAAAAAGTAGAGAAAAATTCACTAGTTGTGTTATATGTGGACTATGGAAACAGTGAAATTGTTGATAAAAAGAATGTACGTTCCATCAACCAAGACTTTACTCTGTTGCCAATCCAAGGCATTAAATGCTGCTTAAAAGGCATCAAACCTCCTGGAAAGACATGGATCACAAATCAAAATCTCAGCAAATATTTTGAAGGTGACATACAATGTCATTTTATTGCAAAACAAGAAGATTCATTCATAGTTGACATGTTTTGCAATCAAAGAAGTGTTGCTGGGCAACTTGTTAAGGATGGTCTTGCTTCAAGTGACGTTCCAGTCACAAATCAAGAACTTCCTTTAAATATTAGGGAATCTGTAAAACCACAAGTAATACAACCACTAGTTCAAAGAGAACTTTCCTTTGCTACAGGACAATTGTTATCAGTGATTGTTTCATATACTGAGAGTCCTTTTAAGTTCTGGTGTCAATTAACAGATGAAGAAGAAGTAATGGAACAATTGACTGCTGATATTGAAAGTTTATATTCAGAAGAGGGATTACATCCTATTGATGCCACTGCTTTAACTCCTGGTTCTTACTGCATGGCAAAATATTCTGTTAATGAAGCTTGGTACCGGGCACAAATTAAATCATGTTTCGGAGGAAACGAATTTGAGGTTTTTTATATTGATTATGGAAATTCTGAAGTGACAGCTTTAAGTGAGGTAATTCCAATTTTTTAGGTGTATATTTTAAGTATTTTCTGTGGTTTGATTAACTTGCTATACCCAAAAGTAACATTTACATGAAACAGTTATAAGTAAGATATTAAAGTAAATATAAAAGAATTTATATACTTTTTATTTTTTATATTATCATATAGAAGCTTTCTTCATATTAACATTTGTATATAGTAAGTCATTTTATGCTAACAATCAATAAGTGACAATTTAATATTTTAATTATTAATGCGTATTTTGAATACTTTTTATATTTATTCTTAAGCATGATGGTTAGTTTTGTAATAGTAACTGGATCCACTGCTTACCCAGGCTAAATATATGGTATTACAAGATGCTTTTATGTTAGGTTATTTTTCTATAACTAACTCTTTCTAAACTTTTTACCTCACAGACCAGTTAATTCATAATTTAAATCCTGTGGACCACTAGTAGGACTTTTTAAGTGTTAAATATATTTATAAAAAAAATGTGATCTAAGAACACATAAAATGTACCTAGTTAATAAAATGAAACTATTCATTGTAATCAAATTAGGAAAGCTTTATTAATACACCATAATAAAATAAACAAAAACTGTAAAAACAAAACAATTAAAAATGGTTTAAGTATATCAAACTTTTAGCATTATAGATTCCTAGTGTGATGGATGTTCCTCCTTACTTGAAATAAAATTATGGATATTTGGATCCATGTTGTTACTCCAAAACAAAGAACAGCATTTATTTCGAGCTGAGATCGGTACCGTGTTTTAGTGGCTGTGACAGATGAAAAGGCCTTTTCACATAAATAAGTTGTGGAGAATTGAATCATAATTTTCATCACCTGTTCACTAAGAAAAGGATATTCGCTTTTCGCAAAAAGTCAAAACTGAGATCTTGATAAGGATGAAGGAAATTTTTAAATTTGAGAGTTTCGTTTGACGATAAGTCGTTGAGGCTTTCTTTTAGATGCATGCTTAAACTATTATCCTGAATTTTCGCTGCAAACAGATATATTATCCACATATTACCATGTCAGTACGACTTATTTACTGTGGCGTTATTCTATGAAGTAATGTTTTTATGACTTCACATATTATTATGAATTTAACTATGTTTTAATACATCTTAAAGCATAACGTGTGATATGATATGAGTAGGTATATTCTATACATTTTTCTGGGGACCAGCAAAATTTTCTCACTGACCACCACTTTGATGACCTCTGCTCTAATATCAACCTTTTTAATTGATATTGTTATTCCAGCAATTCATTTTAAATACGTATATATAAAGTTTAAATTCAATGACTGTTTTGAAGAGTTTATATCAAATTTCAAATTATGATTGATGTTACATTTTAGCTAATTAAATAATTAATACATTTTCTTGCTAATAGATAGCTGCTATTGTGCCTCAATTCTTGGAAATTCCACCCCAGTGTTTCCAGTGCCGTCTTTTGAAGTCGTCTCCTAACAATGATA
This sequence comes from Trichonephila inaurata madagascariensis, assembly GCA_019973955.1. Classification (NCBI taxonomy): domain Eukaryota; kingdom Metazoa; phylum Arthropoda; class Arachnida; order Araneae; family Nephilidae; genus Trichonephila; species Trichonephila inaurata. The sequence goes on along the minus strand of BMAV01002359.1, from coordinate 58,819 downwards.
CTGAAAAAACAGAAAAATTTCAGTCTGCTGTAGATGAAGCAGAAGAAATTACAGCAAAAGTGGAAAATGTAACTAATCATATTTGTACTGTATCGTTACTTCTTGAAAAAGATGGGGAAGAAGTGAATATCATCGATCTTCTTTTTGATAAAGATAGCGAAGAAATTAATGCTAATGGGTCTCATCTTGGTTTCAATGGAGAATTGTCTACTCCTTTAATGACTGGTAAGCAATTTCATTTTTTATTGTTATCTTAAAAACTCATGGCTTCTCTGCATGAAATATTTTGTAGAAATCTATGTTTTTTGCTTTTAACCCTCCAAGCGGTCTGCACGTAAAATTCCGCCATTCCAGAGATGCTTTTTCTGCCTTCAAGCAAGATTCCCAAAAGCGGCCAAGCCGCATTCTTAAAAATACGGTTCAACCGCTTTTGAGAACCCCACCTGAAAGCAAAAAAATATGTGCTGTGCATTTTTGAAGCATCTCCAGAATGGCAAGACTTTAAGTGCAGACCGCTTAGAGGGTTAAATGTGACATGTTTCTTGAATGTTTTTATGGTCAAAATTAATGTTGTATATGTATTCATATATAATTCAGAATTATACTATAGTAGTATTAAACCCTATATAGTGCTGTTGAACCCATTTATCATGTAGCTCTTAGACCTTATTAATATACATTATCATTTTCAGTACTTAAGAAGTAAATTTATTTTGCACATGGTTGACTGGCATGTTTTATTTATGGTAGTTCTAAAGATGTGTGACACAACCATAATGCATATATTCATAGTGTATAAATTTTTCCAAAAAACAGGAAAAATCTCCATTTAGCTAACAAAATTTTCATGGCTTGAGATGATAAGTTAATCTTAATTTCAATAAGCAAACTTTATTTTTATTGTATCAAGGTATATGAAAAATGTACATTAAAACATACCTATAATTTATTTTGATCTAAATCTGAATTTAAAACATAAGATCTATTGAAAATATGTTAAGAATAAATGTGATTTTAAATCTTAAGAGGCTTCATCTTATTGTACTTTTAACCAAAGAAATAATTATATATTTAGGGGAATAGATTTACATAGGTTTGTTAATTATTCATCAATTTTTGTTCAACCCTTTGGCAACAAATATTTTTTAATGATGACATGACTTTTGGTAACCCTGTTATTAGTTGGCAGTGTGAAATTTCACTTCCTCTATCCATAGAAACAGTGCTTTATATCAGGGATGCACAACCTAAGGCCGACAGGCTAATTTTGGCCCATGAAGCCTTTAAAGTTGGCCCACAAATGTCTTTTATAAAAGAAGAGTAATCTAAAATGGAATTGACCTTTGTTAATTAAACACCAAAAATCGTATACAAAAACAGTATTACAGTAAATAATTGTTTTATAGTTGTTCATTAAGTTTTTTTTTCAATTTATTTCATGGCTTTTCAATGTGTTTTCTTATGGCTATCTGCGAGTACGAGAATAGAAAAAGCTCGTGGACGTGATTACCGCAAGCCATTATTTCTTTCATCACTTGATCTGGATGCAGAGAAGGTCAAAGAACAAATGCTATTCACGCAGGTGTTTTGGAACAGTCTCGATTCGAAATTATGCTGAGCCAATCAAAAGTACCTATCGAACTCGCGTTTTTCTTCATGGTAAGCAACTGGGAATAATAACATGATGAGGATGATGATCAATAATAACTTTAACTTCTACTTTGCCTCAACATCATTCTTTTAAACAACCCCCGTGGTTTTGCTAGTAGATCGGTAATGTTGAAATTGGTGTCACAAAACGGATCTGATGTTCTTTTTTTGATTTCTCATTTTTTGTCTAGTATCATTTATTTATAAAGCCATATAAAATACTTCAGATAATGAAAGAGAGAAAAGATGATTTTCAAAATCGGAAATTTCAAGATGCATAGAAATTTAAATACTGTTTTATCTATTACAATGATGTTGTCACATGTTTAATATGTAGTTGCAAGATTGCTGTGGCAAAAAAGTATAACATAAAGCAGCATTATGAAACAAAGCATAAACATTTTGCATCTATGAAAGGATATGAACGATCACAAAAAATCGAACTCAAAAAAACTTTTAGTAGTAAAGCAAATTTTTTTCAAAAATGTACAGTTAACTTGAATTTGTATGTGAAAGTGAGCTTTGGTGTTGCTGAAATGATCGCTAAAGAATGTCGGCCATTTACAGATGGTGATTTTGTTAAGAAGTGTTTGTTAATTGCATCTGAAAAACTTTGTCTTGAAGTAAAAAGGAAATTTGAAAATATAAGCTTAAATAAAATGACTATTCAACGAAGAATTCAACAGTTGAATGAGAACATTGAAAATCAAGTAAAATCAGCTGCTTCAAACTTTGTATGTTTTTCTTAAGCTGTTGATGAATCTACAGATCGATTATCATTTAACCAATTGATTGTGTTTTTTGGAATTAATAAAAAAATTTTTGTTACGGAAGGACTTCTTGGAATGTTTCCCATGAAGTGGCAAACTGGAAGTTAACTTCTTTCCAGTTTGATACATTTGTGCAATGCAGCTTCTTTAAATATGAACAATTGTGTTAGCATTACTACAGATGGAGCAAAATCAATGATTGGCATGAAAATTGGAATGGTTATGCTGCTAAAAGAACGCCTTGCCCATTGTGGTGTAGAAATGTGGCAGGTTCATTGCATTATTCATCAAGAGAATTTATGTTGTAAAGAATTAAGATTTACAACCTTAATGCAGTGTGTATCTGAAGCAATTAAACAAACATAGGCAATTTAAAGAATTTTTAAAAGATTTTGATGATCTATCTGCCTTCTGATATTCTTTATTGTACAGAAGTCAGTTGGCTCAGCCGATGAATTGCCCTTAAGCGTTTTATGGAACTATTTGATGAAATTGTTACATTTCTAAGTGACTGTTGTAGAAATACTAGAAGGTTAAAAAAAAGCAAGTTTCCAGTGTGATTTGGCTTTTCTCGCAGACATAACAGGCCATTTAAATGACTTAAACACAAAGCTCATTTTTCAATTGTTAAATAACGTAAAGGCATTTAAACAAAAATTATGTTTATTTCAAAACCAGCTGAAAACTAAAAATTTTGCACACTTTCCCTACTGCCAAAAAATGTATAAAAAATTTTCACACATGAAGATGAGGAACAAATTCAAATCTTGCACAATGCATTTGATTAATTTTTAGATTTAAAAAAGTGCCTAACAAAATTTGATGTCTTTTCTTCATTTTCTGTTGATATAAGTACTAATTTTTTTTCAAAATTTAAATTGTGTTCTCTGTATAATTATCAAAACTTGCCTCTGTTATATAATTTCAAGTTTGCCACCTTCTTAGCAAGAATCTTTTTTTTTTTAGCTGAAATATTTTAATCATTTTGAAAGTATTTGTGTTTCATCCAATTATCAATTGTATAATATGTACATGAGTAAAATAAGTAAAGTAATAATTGTGATAAATGTGTATTGTCATAAAACAGTGTTTTCACTTTTATAACATATTTGCCATCGCATAATACTTTGGCCCTCGATATAATCCTATTAAATTTTTTGGCCCCTCATCCTAAAAAGGTTGTGCATCTGTCTTATATCAATTTCATTCTTTTTTACACTAAACTGGAATTTTCATGGGAATTATTTTTAACTCTAAACTCTTAATTATCTTAATCTATAATGTTGGCAATAAGTTTCATGGCGATAAAACAGCAAATGAAAGCTTCTTTTCATTCTTCTAAATAGGGTTACTCAACCTTTTTTCTCTCCAAGCCACATGCACATGATATGTATTTCAATGTGCCACATACTCATGACAGTTATTTCATGCAGGCCACAACATGCAGATAATGGAAAAAACACTATAAGACCAAAGCAACATTGACAACAAAATTGATCAAAATATTATAAAACTCATTTTTAGCTTTTATTTTAATACTATATTAACTTTTCTATCAAACACACAAAAATATTTATTTTTATGAATTTTTACTGAGTTAAGGGATAATTTCTATTTTCTTTCATCTATGACCAAGCTTCTTGCTTACATTTTACTATTAAAAGAACAAACTGATAGCAAAATTGATACATTTGATTGCTTGATTGAGAGAATATCCTGTTAAATTTTTTGTACATTGTTCTCCAATAATTGAATTTCTTAGAGCATTGGGCCATGACCCACTTAAAAAAGACTAGCGGGCTGCAGGTTGAGTATCGCTTTCTAAAAGCTAAACTGGAGTTTTTGTCAGAAAAGAGAATATTTGTATGATGTTCTTATATATTAAGGTCAATGATTCTTAACATTTCTTTTAGTCTTTATTGATGTTTTTCCTTGCATCAGAAACATTACACAATCTTGTTTCATTTTGCACAGATTTCAAATTTGAAAGTCGTTCTTTGCACCATGTCTTATTTCTAATGGCAAATTATGTTGTAACTCTTCATAATCTGCCATTAAAATAAAAAATGCTTTTATGCTAAGTGACTGAAAAATTGTTATTAAGGTGTACAACAAAATAGGATTTTATTCATGGGATGTTTTCTCTTTTGGGATATAATAATGATCATAAATCAATGAAATGAAAGATTTTAATTTTTTAAATAATTATTTTTTGTTTTAAATATTTTAGATTTTTAAATGTAAAAATTTACAGTATTTTTTTTAAAACAGACTTCACTTATCAGAATTGCTCTGTTAAATGATATTCTTGTTATGAAAGAAATATATTTTCAATTTGCATATGTATGTAAGTAATGGCATAAAAACTGAATTTTGATTTTGTACTGCAGGAACTAAAATCTTTTAATTATAAGCTATTTTAATTCTTTTTTCTAGAGAACTCTAAGCAGAAACATCCTTTAGGCTTTAAGTTTATTTTGTGACTTTGATTTATGTATTTTTATGCTTACATTTGTAGGAGTACCAAGGTTTTTACCTCCTGATGTTCCTCTCGGATACCAAGAAGGTACTGTAATTGTTATCAATACACCTCATGATTTTTACATCCAGCTGGCAGCTAATGAAGATGGCATAACTCAATTACTTTCTGAATTATGTGAAAGTTGTGAATCCGAAACTGGGACTCAAAATGGAATTCAGAATCCTTGTGTTGGTTATGCCTGTTGTGCAAAGTTTCCTGAAGATAATAATTGGTACAGAGCTGAAGTCATCCATCTTCAAGGTAATTCTTTCTGTATACTTAAAGTATTTTTTATATTATTATAGTTCATGATACTTAGTTATCTGCTCCATTTTAGAAAGTCATTTTATTTGCATTTTTGTAAATTGACAAAAAAAACCTTACCCATTTAATATCTCATTGCTATTGTTCTGTCTGCAAATAATAATATGGAAACATCGTAAGAAATTATTACCATTTATATAAATCTAAATAGTGAATATATATTATTTCATGTTTCTAAATTACTGGGTATATAATACCTCCTATTTGATAAAATCCTACTCTTTTTCACATTAAAAGTAAAATTATAGTCTCATTGTAATTCTATTTTTATACATACACATGTGTTTATAGATATTACATATACACACACTTAAGGAATAGAAATGCAGATCAGTGAAAGAATAGTGTTTAAGTATGTAACATGCATCTGCTGTAACATATGTGGTTATACTCTCATAAATTGGAAAATACATCAAAATCAGTTTAATGACACTGAATATTCAGTTGGTAGAAAGTGTCCAATGTTTTTAAAAGAGTCTCTAAAAAATAATAATTTATTTCTGCTTTATATTTATCATTTTAATCAGTTTTTTCCTTCACATCCTTGCATGTTTAGTTTTATTTTGAATTTGTTTTTAAAAATCTTAATTTCTTATCAATATATATGTAATCAGTAACTATGATATATAATAGAAGGTTTGTTTTGGATATGAAAAAGAAGTGACAGTATTTTTAAGGAAGAAGAAATGGAGAATAGGATTGATTTAATTAAATATGAGACATTATTTATTGAATGGGAAATTTTCACTTAAAAAATTATTGTAGACTGATGCAAAATGATTTATTTGTGATCCCTATGAGAGATGATCCCTATGAAGGAAGAAAACTGTAAATTGTGCTTTGTTTGATAAAATTTGTAAAAGTATTCTCTCTCTCTCTGTGATTTATTGTGTTAATCTATTGAAAAGATGAAGAATGTGTAATTGAAACTGCAAATTACCATTTTGTGTCATTATAAATAATTTTGTTTAAAAATTTCTTTCTTTTTTTTTTTTTTTGTATAATTGTTTTTATTTTAGTTAATTTCATAAAATCCACGTAAAAAATTCTACAAGATAAAACCATAGTTTGACTATGTTGTTACTGATGCCACCTGATCGGCAAAGGCCAGATTAAGGCCCATGTAGTTCATCATGGTAAAGGGCTAAGTGACGCCTGTCATTAGCTGTAGCTTTGAGCACCATACAGGTGACAATACGATTTGCTCTATTTCCACACCAATTTTGAGGGAGGACACCTGGGGTTGGTCAAGGGCCTCCCACCTCTCTTCCCCTTCCACCAACCTCACAAGAGGACTTGTGCCTCAATGGCTATTTATAGTACCCCCATCCCCAAGGTCACTAAACATTTACAAACATCCATATCTTCTCCGGGATTCCAACCCAGGCCCTACAGCACAACAGTCAGCATTTCTAACCACTATACCGGATGGGCAACAGTTTGACTATAGTTAATATATTATCAAATCATATGTTCTTTTGACAAATACTAAATTCAAAGCTTCCTGTGTCATTTCTAGAAATAATTTTCTCTTTTTTTTTTTTTTTTTGAATTAGTGTTAGGTACAATTGACTCTCAATAATTCGAAGTTGGAGGGACCAATGAAAAACTTCGAATTATCAAGAGTTCGAATTATCAAGAGGGTAGGAAAAGCTCTCAAAATACATGAAGAGATTTTTTTTCTAACACATTTAAATTTAAAACTATGTAATAAAGCAACAATTTTACATAATTTTTTTAAAGTACATTTTATACAGTACAAAAATAAAACAGAAGTTAAAAGTCCTATATTAAAAGAATACACTTATGCCTTGAAAACAACTATTAAAAGAATATACATATATATATAAAATTAATCCTTTTTGTCTAAAAAAAAAATCTGTTATATTTTTTTGTTTTAAGACATTCAATCTAACTTTGTCAATAGATTTTTCTAGAACAAATGAAGCCTGTAAAATGTCTGCATTAACATTTTTTTTGATGGGAAAAGTTAGTAGTTTGTTTAGTGGCTCTCTTTAGCTTCTGACAAAGTTACAGGAGTAAACCCTCCTCGATTAAAACCCTCACTTTCTGTATTGTTGTGGTCCAAAGCCACAATTTCAGCGCAGATAGAGCTCCCCATACAGCAATGCGTTCAACCAACACGTAGTGACAAACGCAAATCTTGTTCTGGAAGAGCTTTCCAAGGGGATGGTTCAGCATTAAATTCAGTGAGTGTATGCCACATCAACCAGTTTGGCGGGGGAAGCCTGACTTTTAAAACACGTGAATTGTCAAAAGTAAAGATCTCCAAGCCTTGTCAATCATGATCAAAGCTGTTAAAATAGAAATAATACGTTCTGCTGATTTTGAGGTTATCCAGGGATTTTAACAATCACGCCGATTTTTTAAAATTATGTATGACGCCCTGGTCGAGTGGTGAAGTTTGGGGGGGAAAATTGTGAAGTTTCACATTTAAATAAAGGTGGTCGCTTATTGTGCACAGTACAGTTGTTAAAAATAAGAATATGTGGTTTCTCTTTTTTCATATCGGGAGTTTAGTGAGACCAACCATTCATTAAAGAGTTGGTGGTCATCCATGCCTTCTTGTTTGGCGGTATTTGGTATGGACAGTTTATGCCCTTGAAACACCGAGGTTTTGCAGATTTTCCTAGGGCGAGGGGAGCAATCTTTTCTGAGCAGCCCATGTTTACAGCCAGTTAACCTCTCCTTGCTATATTTTTCCTCCATGGCATTTTTTTTTTTTTGAATGTAAATGTTTTCTGGCAAACATTGAAAAGAGTCCGGCTTCATCGATGCTGAAAATTTTAAAGTGGTTCATACTCCTTTATTAGACCCCGGCGAAGTTCTGCCACTTAGAACAAAGCGAGTTCACTTGAGTTTTCCCCCAAAACATTTTTGAAGACTACCCCTTTCCCTTTTTCTTGAAATTTGTAAGCCACCCCTGCTAGCCAAAAATTTCGATTCCTAATTTTTTTGCAATCCCTTTTTGCCTTTCCCTCAATAAAGAGCCACCCTCGAATATTCTGTCCTGTCTCATTCATGAAACTAAACACTGTTCAAGCGTGGAAAATTACCTTTACTAACGCGTTTCTCACTCTACTCAAGATGCACTAAGATTTTCTTTATTCTTCAGAATAATGAAAGGAAACTTAGTGGGATTTCAAAAAGCTTTGGCTACATGACCTTCCTCTCACCTTTCTTCAACTGATTCTATCACCTTTTGCTTTTCAGAAATTGTTAAGCACTTGTACTTTTTAAAAAGACATGGTTCCTTTTGCTGTAAATTACACTGAAGTGAGGTGTAAAGTAGTGGCCAAGGTTTTCGAAATTAACAGGTAGGAAACGTAAATCACCACAACTTTAGTAAAATAATATTCTTAATTTAAAATTTGGAATCTAAAAGGAACACAAAAGGGATATTCACAGTTTACACTCAGCTACGGTATAACTTAATAGCAGGGGGGCTCAACTATAGGCAGTGGAGCAATTCTTAGTGGCACAGTACCGCTCTTTTTTTAAAAAAAAAATAGAATAAAGTTAAATCCCTGTCTTTCCTGTCTTTGCCTCAGTAATTTTATATAAAGGTTTATTTCCGCTTTTAATTCTCTGCCATAAACGATTCTGCTGAATTATCTTGGATGTAGTTTGAATTCTTTATTTAAAAAAAAAATCTGTTTAAATGTGATTCATTATTAGTAATAAATACTCAACGCAAATCAAAATTATTGTGCAATACTTGTAAAAAGCATCACTCATAACTGCACGGAATAAAAAAGCAGTTTTCCTTTTTTCCATCTAAAGCTTGGGTATCAACGGAAAAAGAAAAAACAGATGGCTTAGGAATAAATCAAAATTCTGCTTAGCAAATACTGGAAATATAACAAATAAACTAGTTATTCTATCAACATGCACAATTTGGACTGAAAATAAGTTCAATAAAAAACCGCTCGTGGGATAATTAGGTACAAGGAAGTGAATCTAACTTCATAATATTGAAGGTTCAATTATCGAGTTTTATAGGATAACTCAATTTTAGCGTGTTGTAGTCTGGCCAACCACAAATTTTACTTCGAAATATTGAGAGTACCAAAATGTATGGTTTTAGTTCGAAATATCAAGAGTTTTTCTAGGGGCTGAGCATATGCTTCGAATTAGCGAGAGGTTCGTATTATCCAAAGTTCGAATTATTGAGAGTCGACTGTATATTTTAAAATAAATTTAAAATTTCTTACATGTAACCTTATTAGCCCATAATCTGTTGATACCTGTGTATTTATTTTTGTACCTTTCCTATATTATGGTGCAAATTGTTACAGAAAGACAAAATAATGTAAGCTTTGGTATTGAAAAAATAGATATCTGATACGAAGAATGAGTTCATATGACAACATATCAGTCCTGAGGTGGAATGATAATAATATCGTCCATATGATATTGACATATGCAAGTACAGAACCTGAAAATAACGTTCAAAGAGGGATTGTCAAAATAAAAAAAATTTATAGCAATAACCAGGCCTTTTACTGTAACAGAGTACAACAGTTTCATGGGTAGTATAGATTTGTAAGTTCTGAGTATGAGGTATCTAAAAGGTCCAAACTCAGGATCGAAGTCATTTCTGAAATCAGGGTAGACTATTGGTCACTATCCTTTGAAAATGGAACATAAAAATCCCCCATGATGTCATGATAAAAATTGTCTAAAATAAACTTGATACATATGTGAGAATTAGAACTCTAAAGAGCTTGTGTCCTGAGTATATGAAATCTCTTCCGAGTCCTAATACTTAATAACCACACATATGGACAATATTTTTTCTTGTAAATATTTCTTATTAATTATCTTTTTTCAATTCCTATTGTTAGTTCACACTCTCTATATATTCATCTTGTTAAATTTTCAATTGTTAATAAAATATATTTTAAAGCGCACAATTGAGCTGAAATTTTATATACATGATTATTTTGGATGACAATACAGTAATTTAATTATAATTAATAAAAATTGATTAAAACTAATTATTCAAAGAATTACAAATACATCCACGTTGGCATCATTTTTGGCGACTTATGTCAAAACTTGAAAATGTTTTTTTCTCACATTTGAGGTGAAATTTTTTGTACACTATTGTTTTGGGTGACAATACGATAATTTTAATTATAATTAATTGATTGAAACTAATTATTTAAAGAATTATAGATACAGCCACATTGGTTTAATTTTTAGCGACTTGGGTCAAAACTTTAAAAGATTTTTTTTCTCACGTTTTAAAAGCAATCAGTTGAACTGAAATTTTATATACACGATTGTTTTGGATGATAATACAACACTTTAATGATAATTAATAAAAATTAATTGCCACTTAAGTTGTGATTCTGTCATATGTATATACATATTTATATTAATTATAAATATTTAATAAAAAGTAACTAAAATAAAAATTTTCTTTCTTGACCCAAGATGGAATTGACTTAATTTTTTATATTACTTGTTTGCTTGTTAAATTGTTATCAATATGAAATGAACAACTTGATATAAATATTAAATTAAATCAATATATTTCCACTTTTAAATATTTGTTCCTGAAGAATTTAAGCCAAGCAGTAGTGACCGTGGACTAGTGACGAGATGTACTGTTTTGAAGAGATGGATAAAGTCATCCTTAAATTTATCTTCTAATGATAGTCATAAGTTGCTCTAGTACTTTCCTATGTAATTCAGAATTTATACATAATTTTCCTAATTCCACGACACTAATACACCCTAAAATCATGACTGGTATTAAACTTCATTGAGCACTTGAAATAATACGCTTTGCTTGCCGCACCAAACACAGACACCCTGATCACTGGACTTTTGTTTTAAATAAACAGTAATTAGATCTATGTAAAAATCAAATTTTTTTTTATATAAAAAAAATTTTTGATATTTTTTGTGTTGAAAGTATGCATCATAGGCAAGAATATGCAATAAGTGTGGCATCCTTGTGGAATAATATTGTACTTGAATGTCTTTATTTAATATTATATGAACTCATGCTAAAAATAAGATACATAGTTTTTCTTTTAAAACTCTATGTACATGCCTTTAAATATAGTATTCTTAGTGTTATTTTTTATTGAACTACTCAATATTAAACAAGAGTTTTGAGTAATTTTTTTAAATCAAAATTTATTTGAAACGTTTGCATATTATTTTGCACTTTTTCTAAGTAGGCAGATATGTAACTAACCTTTGTGGTTACATTACCTGCATAGTCAACAAATTATTTTTGAATGTTTTATAAACTTTTCATAATACCTTTATAATATATGTAAAAAATTTGAAATTATTCATTTTTAAAATATTTAATATCCCTATATTTCAGACACTACTGCTGTTGTTCTATTTGTGGATTATGGAAACATCAACTCTGTTCCTATTGATACTTTAAAGCCTCTTGACCCAAAGTTCTTGAACATTCCACCTTATGGTGTAAGATGTAAATTAAATGGAATAACTTCTACAGCTGATCAGTGGTCAGATGTGGCTATTGAAGCATTCCAAGACATGGTTCTAGAATGTCAACTTGCAATTACCTTCATCAGCAAAGACATCCCAGCTATTGTTAATTTATCAAAAGAAGATAAAGATGTAGCTCAAAGTTTGATTGACATGGAACTTGCTATTGTCGACACTTGTCCAGAAACTGAAGAAGCGTATGCAGATGATCACTTGACAACAGTAGAAGACCAATTGCATTCCCTGCCATCTGATCTGGGCTATCCTCAACGCAAACTTAGTTCTTCCAAACTACCTGTAAAAATCAGTTATGTAGATTCTTATGATAAATTTTATGTCACACCATTGGAGCTTACTACTGAACTTGATACTGTAATGAAAACTCTGGAAATTTTGTATTCTCCAAGTGATGGCACAAAATCATCTGTACCTGATATACTTGAAGATCCATGTGTATCCTTGCCTTGTGTTGCTAAATACAATGAAGATGGAGCTTGGTACAGGGCTGTCATCTCAGATATTGAAGGAGAAAATATTTATGTGCACTTTGTAGATTATGGTAATTCTGAAGTTTCCTCCCTGAAGAATTTAAGACCTATAACACCAGAATTAATAAAGATACCACCCATTGCTATAGAATGCAAACTGTATGCTATTCAAGCTAATGATGGGAAGGAAGCTGAAATAACAGCCAAGTTGGAAGATTATTATATAGAAGAACTTGAACTAGATATGGAAGTCTTTAAATTGAGTGAGCCATATGAGGTTAGGTTGTATCATAATGGGGATTTAGCTGAAGTACTGTGTCAAAAAGGCTTGGCAACTGAAGTTATTCCACCTCTTGAAAATGTTCAAAAGTTACTAGCTGAAAATTTAAATGAAACGAGGAGAGAAAATGTAGAAATATTTGTAGAATCGCCAGAAGCTGCAACCTGCATTGTGCCACTCCGTTCAAGTTATAAAGAAGAGATGCTAGTAAGTATCAAAAATTGGGAGTTAGAAAATGATGCAATTGTAGTATATGGCGTACCAGATGAAATAGATAACGAATTGGTGAACTTTCAAGAAAAATTGCAATTTGCCTGCAATGAAAGTGAACAAGTGTCTAAGATTAATATTTTTGATTTTTGTGTTGCAAAATATATAGAAGATGAATGCTGGTATAGAGCCCAGGTTATGGCCATTGATGGCAATAACTTTCAAGTTAGATTCATTGATTATGGTAACAGTGAGACTGTAAAACTGGAACACATACAAAAACTTCCTTTGAAATTTATAAATGAACCTCAATTTTCCTTGAAATTTTGCCTGAGTGGCTTTAAAGTACTTGATAGCTATAGTGATAACTTGCAAATCAAAATTGAACAGTATTTATACAGTGAACTTATTCTAGTTAAGTTATGTAAATATTCATGTAATTTGCCTAAGATCTGTATTAGTAATATGTTATGTGGTGATGTTGATATTGTTGAAGCACTTTTAAATGATGAACTTGTATCTCCACAATATATTGTTAATACCAAAATTAGTAGCACATTTAAAGCAACTGTTGAAAATATTGTTGGAAATTTATTTTATTTGTTTCCTGTTGAATTGATTCAAGAACGTGAAAATCTGCATAATAGTTTGTCTGAAGTTTGCTGTGAGGAAAGTATGTCTTTTGAGGAATTTAGTCCTAGAAATTTATATGCTGCAAAAGTAAAAGATCATTGGTCACGAGTTTATATTTCTAGGTTAAATGATTCATCTACAAGTGCTTTGGTTAACTGTGTTGATTATGGATTTGAAACTGAATTAGAACTAACAAGATTAGCTGTTTTACCTGAAGAATTTTGGCATAAACCAATGCTAACATTACAATGTACAATCACCAATTTTGAAGATGCTCCAGATAGCATGAAGGAAAAAGATATGACAAAAACTGCTGGAAGTATTTTTCTATGCGAGTTCGAAAAATCTTATCCTTTGAAATATCCATTTGAAATTAAAGTATTAGAAGAAGATAACGTAAGAATGCTTGATACAAATGAACATTCAGCTGATCCATCTGAAATCCCTGATGAGGATAAAGAAATAGAAACATCGAAAGATGGTGTTAAATTATTGGAGAAAGATAATGTTACAATACCTGATACAAAGGAGGAACATCCTTCTCAGTCTTCTGAGATATCTGGTGTGAATGAAGAAATAACATCAGAAGATGTTATACTAACAGAAACACCAGTAGATGTTGAGAATAAGGGAGGTCAAATTTTAGAAAATGCTGTCCCTAATGAAGATCTGTCCAATACATTGCAGAAATCTGATAATAATGGAAGGAAAATGAGAGTTGCAGATCTTCCAGAGGCACAAAATGTTTCTGAAGGCACTGAAATTTGTGATTTGAATTCCTCCAAAAGTTCAAACAGGGAAAAAGAAAATGTTTCAAAACCTATTTTAAATGAAACTGAATTATCAAGTGTTCATTTAGCTGAATCGGAGATTGCTAATGATTTTGAAGAATCGAATGACATACAAAATCCTTTTAATGAAAACTCTGAAATTAAAGAACAGCTTGATATTGATCTCAATTCCAACCAAGATACAATTGAACAAAATGATGGAATAGAATATGATGATGCTGGAGCGTTACTAAATAATGAAGTAGAGAATTGCAGAGTAGAATCAAGTGAACTTGAAAACTCTATTGGAGGGGCTGAAGACAATGAATGGGATGAAAGACCAGAATGTGACATAAAACAGAATGATGAGCCCAATGAAACAGAAAATAATAAATTATTGGCAGCAACTGAGGAACAACTTTCTGAAGAAGCATCTTATCAAAATGTCTGCAGTGATGAAAAAAATAACTCTGAAAAGCATAAAGATGATTTTGTTGAAGATTCACCAGAACTGCATGGAGATATTAATGATGAAGATTCAATGGGAGATATGCATAAGAAAGAGATTAACTATCATGACTCAGATCTTAAAGATGAGTTGTATTCTGATGTTTTAACAGACATGGTTCACCAACAGTTGTCCGGGAAAGTTGATGTTTATGTGTCCGAGATCACCATTTCAAATGGATCTGTGTTATTAAGTGCAATACCTTATGATCTTCATTTGAAGCTTATATCTACTCTTGGTGAAACTTTTCAAAATATTTACTCTAAGAAAGAACCTGGTTTGAAGAGCTATTCAGTTTCAGACTTATGTGCTGTGTGCTCTGACGATACATGGTTTAGAGGAAAGATCCTTAGTTTAGATGATGATAAAATGGACCTTTTTCTTATAGATTATGGCATTACTAAGATAGTGGACAAAGCTTTGGCAGTTGAATTAGAACCAGAGCATAAAAAAATACCACCTTATGCTATAAAATGTGCTCTTGCTAGTGCATATTGCCCTCCAGATAAAAGTGAAGACACGAAAAACTTTTTGTGTGATCTCTTAGCAAATGTACAAGATACTGGTAAAGACGTATCTATTGAAATAGTTAAAGCAGAAGACCCTCAGAAAGTCAATCTCTTTTTGGTGAATAATAATATTTTATTTGGACTTCTCTCACATAATTTTATCATCCAAAAACTTTCTAATCCTACTACAAATCCCGGAAAATATACTGCAAAGGCATCACATATTGACATTGTTTCTGGGATCTTTCAATTACACGTCAATTTAGTGGATCAACTTGATGACTTACAAAGTCTGAAAGTTACAATGAACAATTCATATCCTTTAAATACTCAGAAAGCTTCTGCTGTGGAATCTGGGGTTTTTGCTGTTTTTCATAAAGATACTTGGCATAGAGGAAGAATTATATCATCTAATAATACGTCCTGTTTATTTCCTTGTTGATTCTGGTGAAACTATTTCTGTAGATTCAGATTTATATCCATTACTTCCAGAACATACTATGCAACCACCTTTTGCAATACCATGTCAGCTTCCAGGTAAAGTAGTAGATTCTGAAGAGGTTATATTAGCTCTCAAAAATATTTTTACAACAGATAATTTTCTTGTTAGTGTTGATGTTGATTCTGAATCTGGTAGTTTGATTGCCAAGGTCATGGATGAAGTACTAATGGAAAAATTGAAAAATGCCAGTCATGCTGGACAATCTATTTCTAGTGATCCAGATTCAACTTAAGAATATTTTCAGTAAATTTCATTTTTAAAAAAAGAAAGATATTTAATTTTATATGCCATGTATAATCTTTTTGTAATGACAAAGATGTATTGACACAATCAACTTCATTTCATTTATTAAAAATAAAACATTAATTAACATCAGTTAAGTCTGGTAGAGGTTTCATGTATGCAATATATTTAATTTCGCCAGTTTTTTGTCTTTTCAAACTTGTTTAATTTTTTTCTTAGCTGAGGTCATATGAAATGTAAATAAAAAATGGTTTTTGTACCCTATTGGTTTCTATTAATTATTGTTTTTTTTTCATATTAAGTTACATTTAAATGAATAAGTTTTGATGAATTTGTCATCAAGTTCTTTTGTGTGCCTCTTCCCCTTCATTTCCAAAATTTTATATCACATATAACTTCATCTTTCATGGTGTAATATTCTTTTTATATTAAAATTGTTTTTAACATCCGTAGGAGTATGTATATGAAATGTAAGAATAGATAAGACAAATATAAAGGTATAACAATATTTTTAAAAAGTGAAACCTGATCCGAATACTGAGTCTTTTTATTTCATAGAACTATTAATTTTGTATTTGCTTTTTACATGCACTTTTAATTCTGATCAAATAGTCAAACTTTTTTAACTCTTTAATTTGAAAATACGTACTTAATTTCTAATTGAGATTGTTATTTTAAATTAAATATTCAACTTAATCAATTGAATCCAATCACATATTGAGTTTTTCTTATGTAAAGCTAATGATTAATTAATTTCATAATTTTAATAAAATAAAATCATTCAATAAGTGATGACAAAAAGGCTCTTTTATTTAAAGTATGTGAAATATATGTTAATGTAAGAGATGAAGACTAAATGAGAATTCTTTTTTTCTATAATAGCTATTAAACTGTACTTAGTATACTGTTAAAGCCGGCGTATAATGTGCACCCATACTTTCGAGCTGTATTTTTTAATTTTTAGGTATATTCGCCGTATAATGCGCACCCCCTTTTTTTTACGAAGAAATCTGAAATATTAGTATACATTGCTATTATGTTTTGAAGTAATTTATTCAAGGTATTATCCCAAACTTTTGAAAAAATAGTATACTTCTAGAACAACAACTATTTTAGTTCATAAGGCAAGTCATTTCTTTTATATATAAATAAACAGTATTTTGATACTGTTTTTTTATATATACATTTTTTTATGTTTTTTCGATACTGAAAATTTTTTTTAATGCTCGTCTCTTTTTCATTTTTAAAGCTATCATTTTTATACTTGGCGTATAACACGCACCCTTAAATTTTCTTCTTATTTTTGGTGTTAAAAGTGCACGTTATACGCCGGATTTTACGGTATATATTTTAAAAGGACCTCTTTTTCAAAAATTCCATGTTGGAAACTAGAACAACGAAACAGTTGACTGTACTGCCAGTTTCATTCTGTGATACTGTAAAATGTATCAAATCAGCTGTCCAAGGTCTATGAAGTTTTCAAACTGCATCTTGTGAAACTCAAATTTTATTACTGGAATTCACTGTCATGTCTGCAAGCACTACCAATCTTCCCCACTAAAGTTTTTGATTACATTGTAAAATTTACTACATAAGTAAATTACACGGACCAGTTCAGGAACACAATAACTGGCATATTAATGAAATTGAACATTTTTATTGTAATTGATGATATGAGATGTATTCTTTCAATTGATAAGTTACATATAATATACATAGGTAA
Source organism: Trichonephila inaurata madagascariensis (assembly GCA_019973955.1). Taxonomy (NCBI): domain Eukaryota; kingdom Metazoa; phylum Arthropoda; class Arachnida; order Araneae; family Nephilidae; genus Trichonephila; species Trichonephila inaurata. Next base: position 41,184 of record BMAV01002359.1, on the reverse strand, counting down.
TTCACATGTAATGAAGTTGAATGTTATGATTAATGAGAAATGTAAAAGTCCCTTGGTTATTATTTTATGACAAAATATTGAAGACTAGCAAGTACAGGAACAAATAATATTTAATAACGGTTGCGTTCCACAACATTTAAGAGGACACAAAAACATACATAACACAGATCTTTCTTGTAGAAAAGTTTGTGCATATGCTATCTTCATACAATCTCGTTCTTGGGAAGAAAGAATTTTCCTCCAAAAGAACAAGTAGCGCCTCCTGGCTGTTGCTAACAGTAAAAGGAAGGTATCTTTTAAATATGTAGTAGTATTACAGAACTATGTATCTGTAACTTTCCTCTGATAGTTGTTTGCTGTTATGGATCAAGTTTAAGAATGAAAATTATCAGAAGTGACATAATATTTATAAATTCTTATGTCGGCAAATATTTTGCATATTTCATTTGGGAGCATTGCTTTTTTTACATAAATAAGAGAGGTGGTTCTAGAGAGAAAAAGTACCACTAGCAAATTTATGCAATTCATCATACTAAGTGGTAAACATAAAATTCTAAGACTAACAGGCTTAAGTATTTTTTTTAAATATCTTTATACTGCAAATCTATCATTTTAATTTGATGTTCCGAAGGAGACAAAAAATTCTGGTGTAGTTTGGAATTGTATCAAAATATGACAAGCAAGACTCAAAATTTAGTTTTGAAGTATCAAAAAATTCAATTGCAAACATATTAAAATGTGTGAAACTTCTTTTTTTCTTCAATTGTGGGATTGAAATAAAAGTTTTTTGGACAAAGAATTTAACAAAATTGCGAGAAGCTGGGTTTTTTTTTCTTGTAATTTTTATTATCATTTATATGTATAAATAAATGTTAATAAAAAATTTAACCCCTTTTAAAATTAAATTTTTCCTTTATTAAAAAATTTTTTTATCCCCCAAAGACAATTTTTTTCCAAACCCCAAAAAATTTAAAACCTGTTTTTTTTTAAAAAATTTTTCCCACACTGGTTTTGAAATTAATATCTTAATTTTACAAAATTTAATAAAAATGTTGAAAATGGCCCCAAATTTATTTTTTTAATTTAAAAGAACCCAATTAATTTTTTTTTATCTAAAAACTGAAAAATTAAAGGGGGTTTTTGGAACCCTTGGGGAATTTTAAAAGGGACCCCAAGTATTACTTCTTTTAATCAAACCCAAAATTTTAATTAAAGAGCAAATTCTTGTAAAGCCAGTTTGCTTGTAAAACTAAATATTTTATGGATAAAATAAATTCGTAAAACTCACGTGATTCAAGCATGAATGGATAAATCAGGTTCCCAAAAGGAGAAGGAACAACCTAATATATCAAAGATTCACGTCGTTTAAATTTAAGCAGAAACAGCTCCTAAATTGAAGGTTTTCAAATTGGCGCCACGTTATCATTTTAATGATTCTGCAAAATTTCTGGTTTTGTGGCAACAAAGAATATAGAAGGAAATTATCTCGGAATATGAAATGTGACTGCAGGTTTCTTCAATACACCTAGACCAATAGCGTAAAGAAAAAAATGTAAATGTATGTCCCAGTTATTAAATATGCAATAGGGTAGATGAAACCTGCAGCACAAATTAATGCGTAAATATTACTTTAATATTATATTAAAAACTTAATTGAAATATACAGTAATTTTTAAATTGTTCCAAATCTCTTTAAGTACCTATAGCATGTTGTGATCTACTTTAAAAATTATTTTAAGGTATGTTCTTCTAAGGGACCTTTTTTTTATGGGGTTTCCTGGAAACACCTTATAGTTTCAAGGACTCCGCGGGTCGACGAAGTTTGAAAACCACTGCTATAGAGAATAGCATATTTTATATACTAGCCATTTATATATACGAGTGGATCCATTTTTTTTTTATACCATAACGCTAAAAGAGCTACCCATTTATATGTTAAAATAAGAATTAATTATGTTTATGAAATAAAAACGCTTTATATATTTCGATGGAATTTGTAATGAAAATTTTTTAATATTTTTTTTTTGAAAATTTGCCCCCCCTTTGGTTCAGGGTCTCCGTTTTTCGAGGGTTTTAGCCCGGGTAAGGTATCGGACATGGCAGGCTTCCGGGGGTTCGAACCATACCCTAAAGACCCGCCGTGTGGGGGAGCGATGTACGTTTAAAACTGCGAGGCTGAAACGTCCTCCCGTTTGGGTAGTTTGGAAAAGGGGGCACTTTACCATGGTTTTTACGTGGTCCGTAGCCAAAAGCCCCTGGTACTGAACAGTTGCAACTTAAAATTTTTCTACTCCAAATTTTGCGAAGAAACTTAATAGTTTTTTAACTCCTCCCGTTTTTAAATATTTATTTTTCCTCAAATGTCTTTGCCATAGTCAGTAGCACTTCAAATTTTTGTTGAAGTTTTTTTTAGAACAGAATTTTCATCTCCCTTTTTAAAAAAAATCTGCTCCCGCGGGTTGCATAAATGCAACTCTAACAATACATACTTTTTTGGCCCCTTTGAATAAAAAAATACCTGGCAAAATCTGAAACAGTTGTTATGGTATCCAGGGCCAAAAAGAACAATTCTATATGTAAACTTTTGTCAGACAATTGAGTTAATATATTTTCTGGAATATTACTTATATACCCTTCCAAGACACTGTTTGCTGACAAAATTATGTTTTAAATAAATTTGCTTTTTCCATACACTCGCTTTTGTTGCTGCAGTCATAAAAGCATTGGTTAATTCTTAGGTGAATGGTTTACCATATTTCGCTATAAATGAACTGCGTGGAAACTAGCAAGAGTTGCTGCTTCTTGTTCAGCACATACTTCTTAAAAATTGCCAGGACTTCAGCTTGCACTTCAACGATTCGTAGCTTTCTGACCGTAGGCTTCCTTTAGATTTGAAGTTGTACTGATAGTACGTTTAGAGTCTTATAATAACGTTTTATATTGTAATTTTGAGGGCTGATATTGTTTAATTGAATATTCTTATTACTGTCTAACTCTCGGCTGCCTCCCGTACTTATAGCATTAGCACTTGAATCTTTCAGACAAGCGATTGTGCAACAGAATATGTTCTTGCACTACTTGCTACAAAATAGCTTCGACTAACCCAGGGGTGGACAATTGTTAAATCAGGAGGGAGATTGCTTGTTTAAATTCTCATTACATCCACTTCATGTACCCTGTTACAGTTTATGTCAGCCAACTTGTATCCATATTTACTCTTATTGATCCTCATGCAGGAAAGCCTGTTCACAAATGTATATCGATCCAAATATCAATAACATTTTCTCAGCAAATTTCTTCAAACATGGAAATTTTGAAGCAAAGATTTGTAAAGGTCAATTAATGTAACAGCATTAAACCTTTCCTTCATGCTGTGATCCAACTGCAAGTCAATAACTTCAGGCAGCAGCTTCTCAGGTACTGTATCAATATTAGCAATAATTAGATAAGAGAGAAAATTCAATTTCCTTAAATCCTCAAATCTTTTACCCTTTTCCCGAATTCTCTGTGCAGATGATCTCTAATCTTACAAGAAACATTTTCAGGTACTTTGTTTTCCTAATGGTAAAATATATTTTAAAAGGCAAACCCCCGGGTTTTATGGGAAAAAAAATCTCGGTTCAAAGCGGATTTTCTGACTGTCTTGGTGGCCTCAAAATAAGTTATTTGCTTACCTCTGGACTAACCAAACAAAATTGATGTTTTCACGTAACTCTGCTGCTCTCTACTAGAAATCACTATATGCTATATTTTTGTCATGTCTGTTAACTTCTATACTCTCCGCAAGGTGACATTGCTACACATTTAGTATTGACATAATAACAATGCTAAACACACAGCACCCCATGGGAATTTTCCCGTTTTCTTAAACATGTTCTTAATATTGGCTCTTTAATATTAACCGAAATTAAGAGCGAAGTGAAATCCCCCCCCGCGTTATATATAACTCCCTCACCAACTCAAAAAAAATAAAATACCTGGTTAATTAAAAAACTACTGTATATATATTGGTACAACTGCAAAAATGCTTTTTTTTGATAAAAGGGGGTTTTCTAAGTCTTGGGGGCCCGGGGGGAGGATTGTTTCTTCAGTTAAAAGGTGTGGAGATCCGTGATCTAGAAGACAATTTTTTAAAATGTTTTTTACTAAACTTCCCCCAATTAAACCCCAACCCCCTATTCTGGGGTCTCCCCCAAGTTTTAGGTAGCCGGGTGGTTTAAAGGGATCGGATCGTGGCTGGCCTTGTCACGAAATTCCCAGCCCAGTACCACTAAAGCCCCCGCCGGGGGAGCGATGCACTTTAAAACGGACAGCCAAACGTCCCGTTGGGGGGGGGAGCTAGGGGGTGCCCTCGGTGTCGTCCCCGCCATGGTTAAAAATTCTTCCGTCGCCAAAGCCCTCTTTGGCTAAACGGCAAGAAACCCTCAACCCAATTTGTTTTGTTTACCCATTTACTGTAAAAAAATATCTTTCAATTTATGCTTGTTCCCCGTCTTGGTACTTATTAGGGCGTGATCCGAAACCCCCGGCCCATGGATAAATTTTCCCGGGACCCCCAAAAAGAACATTAAACTATTGCCATTTTATTTAAAAGTTATTTCTCTCGGTTTCCCAATTTTTTCAAAAAATCCCCCCGTTAAACCCTTTTTTTATTCATTTTGGTAACTATATTTTATTCTGAAGGCATATTTTATAAAAATAAAAAAAATTGGTTTAAATCAAAAAAACAAAATAAACAATCAACGTGCCCCCACCCTCAGCGGGCCGGGGTAAAAATGATCATACGTTGACTGGTCCGGCGAAAAAAAGGTTGGTATCACTATCTAAAATTTGATTCTTCAGGCATCATGAACTGGGGAAAAAAATTTTTTTTTTAAAAAAAAGTAGAGGATAAATTTAAGTGATGATAAATTTAAAAAAGTGGCGAGAAAATATGCCTTTTTAATGCCAAGAAAATAAAGCAAGAATATTGATGGGAAAATATCTTAATGAAATACAGTAATTCAAATGTTGAAATGAATTAAATTATAAATTATGATTTTTAAAAAAAAAATTATTTGAAAAATGAAACTTTTTCCCCGAAAAATTAAAAAATTTTTTGTAAATAAAAACATTCTCTATTGTGTGTGTGTAGGTGTAATCTGTTATTTTGATGCTGAAGAAATGGAATGATCGTCGTGCACTTGTGTGTTTTCTTTATCAACTGTGCTTAGTTTATTATCAGATAGTGTAATCGACATAAGATCTGGCACAAATCCTTTTTCTATATCCCGCCTACCGGAACATTTTTATAAATTATAGTATCTTTAACTTCATTGTGAATATGCCACACAACGGTGGGATAAATTAATGTGACGTCATAGACACAAGATGAATACAACTACGTGTTTCCAGTTAGTTCGTGCACTTCCCTGTTGCCAACTCTTACAACCATACATATTTGTCAACAAGAATAACGCAAGAAGTTAACTTGATTTAAAAGTACACGCACAGTATATATATTTTTTTTTTAATTTTGAAAAACTTTTTGTAGAATCCCCCAATACTCGAACATCTTTATCAAATTTGTGTGTGTGTGAAGTTTTATCTAAATTTTACAAGTAGAAAACATGTGCAAGTCTAATGCCAGTTTCGAATTTAATGGAGAACTCGTGATTACATTTAGCCTGTGACAGTCATGAATCTCATAATCTACGAGATCTAAATCCGCTATGAATCTCTGTTACTCTATCCAACTAGGTTATCGATATTTTATATAAATCTCTTCTGAGGTTTATATAATAAAATAATGTTACGTGCAACATGTCATACGGTTTCATATTCTTATAAAACAGATTTTAGGTAATTATTTTTATTTAACCAATTATTTAAAAAACTCAGTTCCACACATATTTTTAATATATTAATGCATCTATATAAATAATATAAATATATTGGCAATTCATAAACAAAAATAAATAATCATGGATTGCTTTCTTTAAAACAACTAAACTCTCTTAACACTATACATAAACAATATTTTCATTTTAAGATTAAAAAAACCCATCCCCCTTATCTCCCTTAAAAATTATGTACCTGTGATTAATTATAAAAAGCAATGCACAGCCATTTCCTATTGTATTACTATACAGAGGAAACCCTTGGTGTCTATAGTTTCATTTTTCTTTGCAATAGTCTTTTAATGCAATTACTATAAATTAATTACTTTTTGTCAATATATAACAATGGAACGGGAAAAGTTTCTGGATCCTGCATTTCAGAAGGCCTTTAACGAGGAAATTAACAAGGACTATAGGGTATGTCACAAAGCAAAACCTTTCTATTTTGATTTAATAATATCTCTTTTGAAAGATATCCAGTTTATAGGAAAATAATTAACTTTAAAAACTTGAGAGTAATTTGGCGAAATTTCGTAATCTTAGGAGTTGTTTTAAGTATCAAGTGAAGTACCATTATATATATATATATATATAGACAAACATGGCTTCATTTTTTCTTACTGTATTACATGATCAATACGATTAGGAAAAAGCAGAATCAGATCCCCAAGCTACTAACATTATGAGCAAACAAGGCTCCATGATCCGGAAGGGTTTTGGAAAATCAAAATGGTTTCATTTTGATTCCAATATACAGAGGTATTCTAAAATCATGGGAAGGTTAAAGTGTAGTATAGAAGGGGCCACTTGACGCAGTCCTTTTTTTTTTTGGTGACTAAAAGCGGTCGCCAAGGTACTTTTTTCGGAATTATTTTAGAATAAATTCGATATCTCACCATGACATTTAAATAAAAATCGTCAAATCCAAAGTGCCCCCTTCTGTACTACACTTGAGCCCATGGGACAAACTTTGAGGGGGTGGTAGAGCTCTCTAAAACAAAAGTTTTTTTTGTATAGGAATACATGGGCGGAAGTGCGCGTTGAGGCACAAACAGAAAAAATAATACATAAACGGAAACATACAACGTTCCTTAGCATACTTAAAGCATTAGCATATATACCGTGGAGAAAATGTTGAAATAGTTTTAGAAATTGCATCCACCAACTGCCATGCATGCTTGGCTGCCTTTATGGCGAGATTGTCAGACAATATTGGTGATAGTTGAAGGCAGCAAAGAGGTATGCCAGTGATTTGCTGCATCACCAAAATTGACATTTGCGCTTGAGATTTCGTTATGGGTGATTTCACTAGCAGCGAAAAGGTAGACATGCATCTAATGTACGGTGCTGCTAATGGTAACAATTGTATCAGGAACGCTTTGCACGCAGACGCAGGCCGAACCACAAAATGTTTCAGCGATTACATCGACAGTTGTGGGAAAATGGTTCATTTACCGCCAATACTGCTGGAAGGGGTAGATCGAGCACTGTACGACAAATATACCTGGAAGAAGTCATCTTGGAGCATGTGGACAAAACACCTGGCATAAGTACAAGGGCTGTAGCATGTCGTCTACATATCAGTCAACTAACCATTTGTAGAGTTTTACTGTTGGACTGTTGGTGGATGAAATTTCTGTTGTTACTCATGCCACCTGCCCAACATAGTCAGATCGAGGCCCACTAAATTCATCGTGGCAATGGGCTAGATGTACGCCTGTTGTTGGCTTTTAGCCTTGAGCACCATACAGGTGACAGTACGATTTAGCTCGGAGATATTCCCGAAGGAACGATAGATGGCGACACCACCTATCTCCACCTCCACAATTTAATTTCTAAAACTGTTTGGTACTTAGGTATTATTGCAACAATCGCCAACTCTATTAATAACTCGTTAAGTCGGCAACTCCGATTTCCTATGGGTCTTACTCGCTGAACTGGCAACCATGTGCTTCGTTTTATATAATGTCGCCAACAGGTTGCGATAATGTGTAAGTACCAACTGTTTTAAAATTTCCTGTACGAAATCACTCGTTAAGTATGCTGCTTATGAACGTTTTATGTTTTCGTTTATGTGTTATGTTTTCTGTTTGCGGCACTTCCGTCCATATATTGTTTTTCTGTCCAAAAAAATTGTTTGTTTTAGAGAGCTCTACTAGCTCTCAAAGTTTTTCCATGACTTTAGAATCCTCTTGTACATATATTTGAATGTTATCACTGACCATATTCAAATATAATTTCTCATTTGTATTTTTACTAAATTTGGTCATTTGGTGAGAGATGAAAGTAACAAATAAATTGTTAGCAGGCTATTTCAACAATACGGTATTCATATCAGTACTGCAAATTCAAAGGTAATAGGAGTTTTAAAATGTTTTGAAAAAAGCTGTAGATAAGGGTCCAAATATTTTATAATTGCAAAAGAAATAATTGAAGAATCTAAAATTACATCTAAATTTTAGAAACAAGAAACTGAACAAATGCTGTAGTTTTCCTGCTCGACGCAATTTTCCAAATGTGCCGATTGGTCCCTTTTATATTTAGTGTTTCCAAAAAAATAGCATTTTTCTAGGGAATATCGTGTGACATAAAATAAAGGCGCAAAAAAAAAAATAATAATAATTTATATAAAAGACATCAACGCGCTTATTAGACAAAAAAGAAAAACAAAATGGTTATCAAATAACAAGCATTCTACACTAAAACAGATAAGAGTAAAATGATAAAAAGTAAAAATTAAGTTTAAAAAAATGATTTTTTAAAAACAATACATGGTAATTCATAATTCCCTCCTGGGTTTCGTAGCACTATATAATAAAGAAACTAAGACAAATACAGCAAAAAAGAACATTTGAAGGAATACAGAAACAATTCAAGCTTTATTCACATATTTTATTGGTGTTCTAAGTGTGAAAAACCTTGATTTCATTGCCCACATCAATGCGATAGTCTATAGTTCCTACCATAAATCTCAATATAGTACAAATAATGTTGTCACAGTACGTGTTATTCTTTCATGCACACACACACACACACAACTCTGCTACATCACTCGGCAAAAGGGAGTACAAAAACTCGGTCTTATGTAGAAAACCAAGTTTTCGAATAACACAGGGGGTGCGGTAGCCCAGTGGTCAAGGTATCGGATCATGGCAGACATGTCATGAATTCGATCCCAGTATCACTAAAGACCCACCGAGCAGGGGAGCGATGCACGTTAATTCTGTTGAGAGTTCAAACGTTCTCCCGTTGGTGAGGTGTGCTAGTTAGAAGAGGGGTGCCAGCTCAGGTGTCGTCCACGTCACTTAACCATGGTTCGAAATTACGAGGTCCGTCGCCAAAAGCCCTCGTGTAGCCGAACAGTGCAAAGTTAATATTCACTCATTCGGATAACACATGCTGTCTATAACGTTGATAGCACATTGTTGAGTAAATAGTGGCAAAAACTGGACTATTGCACTGATGTATGCCATGTAACCAAGATTTCACTGATAGAACACCTGTAAAGTGTGTAAATAAAATAAAAAAATGTTTTTGTATTCTTTCAAATGTTCTTTTTGGCGGTTTTCTCGTCTTAGTTTTTTTTTTAACTATAACGCTTCTAAACCATGGAGAGAATTATGGATAACCTTGTATGTAGTATTCCAAAATGGTAAGGTCTGTTGTCAATCGTTCATTGTGTGTGTATTGCTCTAATATAACATCAGAGTATTTTAAAATAAATAAAACTGTTCACACACAGAGAAAATTATTTCTTCTCTCATCCAGATACGTATCCAGTGGCATCTTAAGCATGATTCTAGTCTTAGAAAAACAGCAAGAGAAAGTTGCGGTTGGGATGATGCCCCCGATGACGATGACGAAGATTTTGTTGCTCCATATGATTTATCTCCGTCTGCACCACTTGAAGTTCCGGAAGTAGGTCTGCTGAAGCTTCGTAGAGTTGAAGAACCACCCGAAGTTGATCTTGAAGAATTAAAGAAGATTGAGGAAGAGCTGAAGGTCATGAAGCCAGTGCATCCGAAGACAAAGAAGATTATATATGAAGGTATCTAAAATAAATTTCAAGCTATATTAGCAATTTACATTTGCTCAAGAATCATTTAACTGCATTAAAATAAATTATTTTAATTAGGGAAAGGGGGTGACTGAATATTCTACAATATCCTCCTAGAGATATTTTTTACATATAAAATTTCGGTGCTTGGTTCTTTTAATGTTTCTCTTTTGCTTATTGATTTCCATATCTTAAGGGTCCACATTATAGTCAGTACCAAGTTCTACATATTCGTTTTGAAAACGTGATCAGCTGCAATCGGTTGATTTTATTGGTGAAGGGGAATATCTAGCTACAAACACTCGATAACTTATTAATCAAAAAAGGATTTGGCTGTAAAAGCATGCAAAGGGTCAATAAAATGATATACACTGAGGGACATAAATAGAACACTTTGAATTTTATCAAAAAATGGGGCGAAAAATTCTGCAATTCATTAATTTTATCAAACCAAATATTACTTAAATAATTTTTAGAGTATTAAACAAAATAACTACAAAATTTAAATTGAAATTGAGTCATTATGTATGTAAAACATTAATACAAGAGAAGTTATAATTTGATGTAGGTATCTAAAGTAATTCTTAAAGCGTAACTGTTTCTGTGTGTTTAGTTCATTGAAATTTTAAAATGGTTAGTAAGCTAGTGGAGATTAAGATTGAAGAAATAAGAACAATGATACGTGTAAAGAAAAAGAAGAAAAATGTAAGTAGAAAAAAAAATCAGTAAAAAAATTTGGTGAAATAGTGAACAGGTGTTGATACACACTAAAAACTGTAATAAGAAATCTTCAATTCTTTGTTAGTGTGATAACTACACCAAAATGTAGCCGCCGAAAAAAAGTTATTCGCAGAACGTTGTCAGCGTTCCTAGAGAGTTGTCAAAGTTGTTAAAGTGAGTCCAAAAATTTCTTAAATTTATATCGCTGCAACATTCAAAGGCGATTTTAAAAAAAGTAATTCATTCAAAAATTATCCAAGGATATTTTCATCGGGCTGGTAACCAATCTAGAGTATGCAAAAGAAAGCTATATGAATAAAATCAATCGAAAAAAAATTCGTATTTGCAAGAAAGCTTTTGAATAAAAATTTGGTCGAAAACACTGTTTTCTAACGAAAGTAAATTTACGTTCATTCGTTGGTATGGAAGGAATTTAAATTAGAGGCAATGGATAATTGAGCCACGAGAAAAGAATACTTAAGGCCTTATCACACGTACATATATTTGGAGCAATTTTTCTTTCAACCGACAATTTCAAACAATTTTTACTCGGTTGCCATAACAACGGCTTCGAACAACTTCTTGCTAGTGAGCTGAAAAAGTTGTTCGAAATTAAAATTGTGCTCCAAATTTCAGCCAATAGGGTTTTCGTCTCCTACGCGAAAACGAGATGGCAGCCTCGTTTTCGTCAAACGCAGTAACAGAAATGTACGTATTAAAATGGAACGAAATCATGGAGAGCGCTTTGATAGACAAAGTCGAAAAATTTCCATACCTATGGAATCCTAACCCCCTTCCCCCATTTCCCAAAAATATTTTTAAAAAATTAGTGAGAGCGCAGCAGTACTAGCGGGTAATTGTTTAATGTGGGGATAGAGCGCGGGTGACATCAGAGCATGTCGTTCTTTTTACAGCAACCCTTCACCCTCAGCTGCATAAAAAAATTGGGTGGAATGGTTGCTTGAAAAGTTGCGTGTGTGATAAGGCTTTTAAGCAACTGTAATACATGGGGGTAACATTGTGGTGGTATGGGGCTGTGTATCAGGTGCTGGTGTCAGCAAGTTTGAGTTTATGTAAAGGTTCGTGATCGAGCATATTTACTTGAACATTTCCAAGATAAATTTTCAATAAAGTATCCCTTATTTCCATTTGTGCTACAACTTCTTGTTCCAACAGGACAATGATTCCAAACATAAGGCATGCATTTTTGCTGCATCATACGTCAACACTTACAAACTTCCACCTTAATACCGTTGCGGCGTTGTCAAGTCATGAGTTTGAAACATAGTGCCATTGAAGACACACTGAGTAGAAGGGCTGATGCATGTTAAATATGTCGAGGCTCAAAATGCTCTCGTTGGCATGGTATGATAGTTTGGAGATGGAGTGCCTGTGTGTGTGCTCAGATGTTGTCTTTGGCACTTAACCATGGTTCAAAATTACAAAGTCCTTCGCCAGTAGCCTCGTGTTGCTTCACAGTTAATTAAAATCAATCAATCTATACACCTTAGTTCTTAATAATCATTTATGAAAAGAATTTGAGAAAAAACGATGGACCATTTTAAGGCTTCTCCCAGAAGAATAAAACAAATTTACTCTCAATCAACGAAAAAGTCGCTTAATTCCTATGCAATCTAGGTCAAAACTCTTATCAGAAACAGATTATTCGGAACAAAGAGTATTGACCACAATGTATTATGATATTTCAATCACTTCTAGGGTTTAATAAAATTTCTAGATAACGAGATGGATCCACAGTTTTAGTAAAATTACTCCTTTATTTTCACAACTTTTAATAGTAAGTTAACACACGCAACTATAGGTAAATAAACTTTACACATATAGCTATCGAATACTTTGCAGTATCGTCGTCGGGTAGCTCTTTTCCACCGGATATCGTTAAGTCCCAGATCATCCAAAATCGCTTCTTTCCTTTTTCGCTGTCTTCTCTTCACTTTCAAATCATCTCCTTAAACCTTCCGAGCAGGAATGTCTCTTGCCCAGGGGCGTAGCTACCACCGTATCACCTGCATCAATGATACGGGCCCCCAAAATGCATAAAAAAAATCGTAAAATGTTGAGGGGCCCTGAGAGAGGAACCCAAGAAATTTAGATACAGGGCCCACTCAAGACTAGCTATGCCAGTACTCTTGCCTCTTCAATTCTCTTCAAATATTAGTAGGGAAAAACATGGACTTGCACACGGCACTCTTAGACTCTGTCTCAAACACCAATCGTTCTTCCTGGACAAGGCCTAGTCTGACTTATGACCATACTGGTGCTAGATGTCGGAAGTCATATGGACTTGCCAAAAATCTACATCTTTCTTCGACGCATAGTACACAATTCCTAGTAGTTATTCCTCACAATAGCAGACCATTCTTTCCACACATGCTTTGCACGACCACGTGTTAAGGGAACAAATGAATGCAGTTGACACAGGTGCAACAACTATCACCCATTTTAAAGGAAATGCCGTGCCGTACGTCTTTTCGCCTGGGATGCCGGGAAACACGAGGGCTGGCAGATAATTGGTTAACTAAGAAGCGACATAACACACTGTACTTTCAATTTTGTTCGGTTTAAAATCTATATCTTTGCAAATTTATTAATTTAAATTTGTAGTTATTTTTATAATATCCTAAAAATTATATAATATTTTGATTAAAATAATGAGTTGCACACATGTTTTTCCATCCATATTCTGAGGGAAAAAAGTCGAAGTGTGCCTTTATTCATGTCCATCACATTGCATGTACGAATGGTGTAATTTATTTCTAAAACGAAGTTATCGATGTAATCACAATTAAGACTGCTATCTCTGCTGGGATTTAATGCTAAACAAAAAAAAAAAAAAATGTAAGTCAATTCCTACTTGGATCAACAAAGAAATTTTTTATTTTAGCTACTTTTTAATAAATAGTTACAATTAATGTAAATATAAATATTAATAATATCGTATTGTCATCCAAAACAATCGTATATATGAAATTTCAGTTCAACTGAATGCTTTAACCCTCCAAGCGGTCTGCACGTAAAATTCCGCCATTCCAGAGATGCTTTTTCTGCCTTCAAACAAGATTCCCAAAAGCGGCCGAGCCGCATTCTTAAAAATACGGCTCAACCGCTTTTGAGAACCCCACCTGAAAGCAAAAAAATATGTGCGGTGCATTTTTGAAGCATCTCCAGAATGGCAAGACTGATTGCAGACCGCTTAGAGGGTTAAAACGTGAGAAAAAAAAATCTTTTAAAGTTTTGACCCAAGTCGCCAAAAATGATGCCAACGTGGCTGTATTGGTAATTCTTTGAATAATTAGTTTTAATCAATTAATTTTTGTTAATTATAATTAAATTACTGTATTGTCATCCAAAATAATCATGTATATAAAATTTCAGCTCAATTGAGCGGTTTAAAGTGTATTTTATTAACGATTGAAAATTCCACCGATAAATAAATATATAGAGAGTGCGAGTTAATAGTAGGAATTGAAAAAGTATATATATTTTTTAAAAAATTTAATTTTATTATTAAAATCATTCGATGTAACAATATAACTGATTCCAAACAGCAGAATAAGTTTGAACAAAACAAAACTAACCTATATTTTACAATTCATTGATAAATGAAAAAATTTACCTCTTTACGTGCTTTAAATAGCTTTGTTTCATTCCAGGCATTAGTAAAGAAGACGAGGGTAGAAGGAAATATTTGAAGAAACGATACAAGAAAAATCCAGAAGACAAATTCTATTTCCCAGTCTGTACATCATGGGAGTACGGCTGGACGTCTGACAAGAACCAGAGCTCAATTTTCCAGAATTCGGGCGCAAGCAGGCTATTAAAGTATCCTTCTTTAGGCCAAATGATGTCCTATTGAAGCCCAGAGATCGAATAGACTAAACGCCTTAAATAGTGCCTTAACTATGTTAAACCTTTAAATAGTGCCACTTGTTCTCTTCCACACTATATATAATTTAATTTTAAACAGTCTAATTTCATTTGCAAGACTCAAGTCACCTGTACATAGCAAATCATAACACACCAGTGGACGCATGAATTTTCAATGCGGGGGTAGCTTGCAGGGTGAAACTACTATTCTCAGTATCATGCTAATACCACCCAACATATTCTTTTGATTTCGTCAATTTTCGGGAACAAAAAGCGGTAAAGAATTATTGAATAAATACCATTAATTAATAGATTTAAAACAAATAATTAAATTTTATGGAACTAGTTTCATATTCCGAGGCAGCGCCAAGCAGGCACTTGTTGCTGGAATGGAATCCAAGATGGCGGCCTAGCGGTAATTTAATGATACACAATAATTTTAAAGAATTCTTTGGAAATACATTGAAATGTATTTCAAATGAAGGATATAGGAAGGGACTGAGAATAACCAAGATCAATCAATAAATAATGAATATCAATGTAATATAATAAAAAATAACATGTACTAATAATAGTATTATATGCAGTATATAATATAATCTTGTAATTTAATATAGTAATTATATATAATATTCATATAGTATGATTTAATAATAATTATGTATAATAATCATATAATATAATTTAATAGTAATTATAAAAAAGAATAATCATCGTATTGTTATAAAATAAAAATAATGCATAATATTCGTATATTGCATAATTAAATAAATCACAATTATAAATAAACATAATTATAAATAAACATAATACGTAATAATATTTACAAATAAACAAAAAAACAATTATTAAAAGATTACATATAGTAATAATTGCATTTTTATTACATTAATAAAATATATATATAATTACATAATATATTAAAATTACTAATGAAAATCAATTAAAGTACTGAAAACTCGCAATATTCTGAAAGCTGCAATTTCTTTCAACGAATTTCATCGAACAAGGAACGTTAAAAAAAAAGCATTTTTAAAACGTAAAATAAAAGATTTATAGCGATAATTAAAACTATAACACTCATTCTTTTAAAAAAATATCCCAGAACTCACCCATATTCGAAAATAGCGCAAATAAAACACTGAAAATTGTTAAATTTTCAAAGAAAACGAATTGAAATAGTCTGAAAATTAATAAGGTTACCGCGGGAAAAATAAAATCAATAAAAGTCATTTCCAATATACGTTATCCCCGTGTGTGTGTGGCAACCACATCACCAGACGATAAAAACATCAAGGTAACCATCTTGCAATGTTATTGCCCATATTGGTGAACATAAACAACTTGGCGCGTGCCCCTTGATATCAAACTAGCACCAATTTTATGTATTATATACACATAGTATTATAACCAATCTGAAAAAATCAAGGGCTTTAAAGAGAGGGGTATGTGGACCCCGGGATCCCCACCCTTATTACACACTAATCCTTAGTAGCATAAACATGCAATCCCATTTAAAAGCTTCTATAATAAAACGTTTTTTTAGAAAGTGCAAACAGAATGGAGGGAAAAAAGCCTTTGCTATAATCAATCTCTGAAGAACCTTTCAGAGTAACTAGTTAAAATCTTTAAAGCGAGTTAGTATAATCATTAATACAAAGAAAGAATTGAGTTAGTGCGAATTATATTAACATCGCACTATAAAGTAACAAGAGGGCTATTGGCGACACTCTCCTCTCCCAACTACACCTCAGCAATAGAAATGCATTGAGCTTCGAAAGATTTCACATGCATCGGCGAAAGAATTTCCAAAGGTTAACTGAATAGCCAGCGAAACAGCAACATAAATAAGATGGGGGTGATAAGCATTGCATATAAAAAGTATTTTTAGGGAGTAAGGATTGTGTATATACAACTATTAGTTTAAAGTACTCGAGAATCAAGGAGAAAAAGACTGGTTTAATTTTTGTAACTGAAGCAGAATATATACATTTCATCAATTTTCAGGCAGTCTTCACACTATGTTACTAGGATGTGCAAGTTTACAATACGTTTCCCCAGAGGTATCGAGTATTCCAACATTAAATTCTAGCTTTATTATCCTATGGAGAGCAAATTTTCAACACATTTCTCATAAGAAATTTTTTTTATACCCCAAACTGAAATGTTAAATGAACCATCTCTTCACATTAACATGAAAAGTTACTCTTATGTTATTTTCAAATTTTAAATACATTATAAACAAAGTTTTAGTGTTATACAAATGTTGTAAGTGTCTTCATGAAAATCCAATGTAAAATTTTACTTAGGTTCTCGTACGTAACAAAGAAACCTTCAAATAGGTAGTCGCGATATTTCCAAGCCTTCATTTTAAATACATAAATTTCTGGATACTATTCTTATACCAAACACTTTAATGTAAAAGTGTTAGTATAGTACAACCAGAGAATCCATAATGGATTAGAATAAAACCATTAACAATCACAAAGACAACCCCCAATTTAGTTTCAAGCAATCCATAAACAGCTCACTCACCCACCCCGAGTTGCTATAGTAAACTTAAATCTGTATAAAATTTTTCCCATGAACTTTACTAATATAAAAAACTATATAAACTGCATCTGAATTATTATAAGAAAAGAGCCAGATTATAAACAAAAATTTATTAAATAACTTAACATGAGAACAAAAATTATAAATAGTCCATGTGAATTTTTGCCTATATACAAGATCCTAAGGATATGGGTGTGTTGAACATGAATGTACAGTTCCATGGTTTGATGACAAAGTAAACTTAAAGTCCATTTTGAACATCTATTTCCTAAATTTAAAAAAATAGTTCTTATAACTCATCTTTAAAGTCTTCATCTTCCGACTGTGTAGGAGGAGGTGCACCACCCTCACTATACAACTTGGAAACAATTGGAGTGACAATATCTTCAACTTCTTTCTTCTGTGCTTTTAATTCCTCAGCATCGGCATCAGGATTGCTTTCCATCCATTTGATCTTTTCCTCCAAGGCTTCCTCAACCTTCTCTTTGTCAGCATCACTCAACTTGCCACCCATCTTTTCTTTGTCATTGATTTGATTTTTCAGGGAGTACACATACGATTCCAATTCGTTTTTGGCCTCAACCTTCTCTTTGATTTTCTTGTCATCTTCAGCAAACTGCTCAGCATCTTTGATCATCCTCTCGATCTGTTCTGGAGTCAATCTGTTGTGGTCATTTGTGATTGTGATCTTCTCTTTGTTTCCTGTTCCCTTATCTTCAGCAGATACCTTAAGAATACCATTGACATCGATCTCAAAGGTTACTTCAATTTGAGGGACACCTCTGGGAGCAGGTGGAATACCAGTCAAGTCAAATGAACCCAAGATATGGTTGTCTTTTGTCATAGGCCTTTCTCCTTCATATACCTAGAAAAAATGTTAAAAGTTTTAAACTAGTAAATAACCTGCATTAAGTTAAGATCAAACAAAATAAAGCTGAAAGAATTAGATAATCCATAAACTAAAATTCAGAAAATAAGTTGCAACAAAAGTTTCGACTTGTACAGCCATACGCTAAATACAAGCAGTTCAACAGATCTAGTCTAGTACATTTTTTCTAAATGAATTAAAGATAATTACAAAGGGAACACCACTAGGTGTTTAAGATATTGGAGCTTAATTTTAATTAGTTCTAAATTATCATGTAAACGATGTTTCAATATAATATGGGTGAGAAAAGTCTCCAGTTTCCTTAATTTTAATTATCTTAGAGAAGTAATAATTTAATCCACAAGAGTTCACGGGTACTTGAGTATAAATCCTTTTTTAAAAGAAAGTTTAACACAATTTGTTTATACAAGACAATACTTTTGGTAAAAGGAGTTTACCTTAATAGTAACTGTATTCTGATTATCAGAAGCAGTAGAGAAGATTTGAGCTTTCTTAGTTGGAATAACAGAGTTTCTGGGAATTAACTTGGTCATTACTCCACCAACAGTTTCAATTCCAAGAGTCAGAGGGTTGACATCAAGAAGGACCAGTTCACCTATAGACAGTTATAGAGAATTAAAAACTTTAATATACAAGTGTTAAAACAAAAATATTATAAATAGAAAGGTACACTTTACATATGCACTTATTGTGGTTTGATTAAATATCTAGTTACCATTAAGAGTTTATATTGAAGCTAGATAAAGCAAAAAGAATAAAATGAGAAGTATAAAACCTTACCAGTATCTTCATCACCACTAAGTACTCCAGCTTGAACAGCAGCACCATAAGCCACAGCCTCATCAGGATTAATACCTCGGGTAGGCTCTTTACCATTGAAGAATTCTTTGACCAATTGCTGGATTTTAGGAATACGTGTAGAACCACCAACAAGAACAATTTCATGGATATCTTTTTTCTGAAGATCACCATCTTCCAATACTTTTTGGACAGGTTTCATAGTTGATCTAAAGAGATCCTAGGAGAGAAATATTACGATTAAATAAGTCCAAGGTTAAGTTAATTAGGATATAACGTAGTACAAGGGAATCTAATAAAACTATCCGAAACGGCCATGAACAAATAGTTTTAGATATAAAACTTTAATTAAACATTCAAATTTGGTACTTAAATTTTACTGATCAAGTGAAGCTTAGTTTATAAAATTATTTAACCCTAAAGATTTTTAAAATAAAGAATCTAATACATAAGGATATCACACTTTTATCCTATTATAAATTGAAACCTACCATGTTAAGCTCTTCAAATTTAGCCCTGGTTAGAGTTTCACTGAAGTCTTCACCTTTATAGAAAGATTCAATTTCTATTCTAGCCTGATGAGCAGTAGAAAGGGTCCTCTTTGCTTTCTCTACTTCACGTCTTAACTTCTGAACAGCCCTATTGTCTCCTCTAATATCATGGCCCGTCTTCTTTTTATAGATTTTGATAAAGTGTTCCATTACTCGTTGATCAAAATCTTCACCACCTGTACATACAAGAACATGTTAATATTACCAAATTAAGTTTAGAGAAAAAAAGTCAGTATTGCCTTTAGATTAAAATTCAATGTTTAACAGAACAAAACCTCAATAGTCTATTTCTAAATCTTATGTTTGAACTAGTCTTAAAATTCAGAATTAGGAAAAGATGTAAAATCACAATTACAGAAATCAGATATTGTAAAATCAAAACGCTTATTAAATAATCCAAAGATAGTTACCAAGATGAGTATCTCCATTAGTGGCTACTACTTCAAAAACTCCATTATCGATAGTAAGGAGAGATACATCAAAAGTACCACCACCCAAATCAAAGACCAGAATATTCTTTTCTCCTTCCTTCTTATCCAGACCATAAGCAATAGCAGCAGCAGGTTGGCTCATTAATAATTCTCATTACATTAAGCCCTGCAATAACACCTGCATCCTTGGTTGCTTGTCGTTGAGCATCGTTGAAATAAGCTGGGACAGTGACAACAGCATTCTTAACTTTCTTTCCAAGGTAAGCTTCAGCAGTTTCCTTCATTTTGGTCAAGACCATAGCAGATATTTCTTCGGGCAAAGGTTTTGTCACCATCCTTTGTCTTGACCCTGATGTGGGGCTTGCTGTTCTTTTCAATAACCTAAATAAAAATTTAGACAAGTATTAAAGAAACTGTTCAAAGATATAAGATACAAAATCACGTAATTCATTTGTATTAAATAACTTATTAAAAAATACAAAAAGACTAATCCTTTACAATACGTCGGTTTTTTAAAGATTTAGAGAGAGATTACTGTAAATTAATCATTTTTAATTGGTTATTATAAAAAAAATTGTTCAATGACATGAAGCAACTAGTTCAAAAAGTAAGATAAAGAGTATCCAAAATATATAGGTAAACTACTTGAATAGCTTTTTTATCATGTTTTATTACAAGACTAGAATCTGGATAAAGAATTTAAATCTTCTGAATCTATGTCTTAATATATTATAGTCTGTTAATAAATTTAAAAGCAAAACTAAATTTTATGTTAATTCAGTAGTGTATTAAAAAATAAAGATTAAGTACCCAGTACTAAAATTTTACTTTATATAGTTCAAATAGAACAATTTACTTTAGAAAATATATTCTTTAAAATTTGTAATTAAACTCAAGATAGAAGACAAATACAAGAAATTAAAACTGAATAATCCAGAATATTAAAATCTCAAGCATAATTTAGATTAAGAGTGTGGTTCAGTTTTTATTTCAATTGTTTAACATAATAGAGAATATATTTAGATGGTTAATATGCATGTATGGATTCAATTGTATCTGAATTTGTAGATATATTGGATAAGCTTATTTATAAAGTAGCTTAATTAAATACTTTACCAAGTAACTCTTAAAACCTTCAATTGTTTATTAAACTATAAATAGGATATATACTTGTATAATAGCCAAATTTAATACTAGAAACACCGAAATTTAATATATACCTATATTGCCCAAAAGCAGTCAAAGTGACTGCATTATAAAGGAATGATTAATGTGTAAAGAAATGTTAAAAATAAACTTTTGATATATTATTTACAGTTATAGCAAGCCATTAGTAAATATTAATAACAGTCAAAATGACCTCTGGCAATCTAGTATTAAGCAATTCAACAACTTTTAAAGTAAATGGCGATAATTGTGTATTATTTCAACCTACTGGAGACATTATGCAAAATAAAGCAGCTGGTTGCCAATTCAGCGAGACGATACATAAGAAATCATTACTGTCAACTTTGCGAGTTATTAATAGAGTTGGCGATTGTTGTAAAATTACTTCCATTAAAATATAATTGAATCCATTAGAAGATTTTATATAACTAAGGTATTCAAGTAATCACGGTTTCAGACTCTCGGCTAGCATGGTTCACGACTATACCAAGCTACAGGTTTAAATCCTGGTACAACTTGGAAGACCTATTAAGTAAAGAGAGATGCATCTTAAATGTTAGATTCAAGGTCTTCATGTTCATATAATAGAGAAGCTTTAAGGCTGGACATGAACTTACTCAGACAATACTTCAGAATGCAATGTCAATTAACACTGTTAGTAATCTAACCAAACTGGCAATTACACACGAGATCATGAGTTATTTTTTATTATTAACATTGCTATATAGCAGCATACAATTCTTAAACTCAATCATGAGACAATGACATCCAAGCTAGCATCCTTTCCTAGAAGCTACAGTGCCAACAGGAAAGCTTAGACAGATTTAACATGTTGCCTATCCGTACGTCGTGTCTTCAAGGACATTAGGATTTTTTAAACTAGTGACATACCAGCCATCAAGTTCATGATCGTAACTAATAAGCTATAGCAATTACATGATAAACCATGCGAGTTCTAAAGACTAATAGCAGGAACATAAAGCAAACTAATTAAATTCTTAAACAGGTCTATTAATTTTAAAATAATGAAATTACCCTGAAGGGGAAGTATTTTATATCTTTTTGGACAGTTGGATCCGACCATTCTCTTCCGATAAGACGTTTAGCATCAAAGACTGTATTTTCAGGATTGGAAGTCAGTTGATTCTTAGCTGCATCTCCAATCAATCTTTCTCCTTCAGCAGTAAAAGCAACATAGGATGGTGTAATTCGATTACCTTGGTCATTAGCAATGATTTCTACTCTTCCATTTTTAAAGACACCAACACTGAAATATAAAAGAAAATTCAAGTTAAAGAAAAGTTTACAATTAAAGACTACACAAGTAATCATCCAGATTATTTCCAATTTAAGACTTACAAAAATAAAGCACAATATCAACTAGACATCCCTCCGTACATATTGGTTTTAACACTTTCCTTAAAGTAAATTACTCATTTGTCAATGGAACCATTTAATTTGACTTCCTAAAGAGTAAGATCAAATAAATATACAAGACCATTACTCAATCTGTCTGGCAAGCATTAAACTAAGCCATTAGCCCCCCATTTTGAAATATTTTAATATTTCTCATATTGACATTTCAATTTAACAAGCAAGCATTTAATTTTAGCTTTTTTGCTCTATATCCTACAAAACCTGAACTGAATGCATTCAAAGGCTATTATCCCCTTGAATGCATTAAACATTAAAGTAAAGTCCAATAAGACAATTCCCCCTCCCCCCATTACACATAATTAAACCAACAGCCCTGACATTGAATTATGCAAGAATATATAACTAAATTACTTACCATGAATAAGTTGTTCCCAAATCGATTCCAATCACAGTTCCCAAACCTTCCTTATCTTCACTCTTAGCAGAAACAAACGTTATCGCAAGCAGCAGTGATGCTGCTAACCTCAAAGCAGTCTTCATATTTTCTAAAATAAAAATTAAGAGTATTAGTATAGTTTCTTGCCATTAGAAACACTATCAAAGACCATAGATTCAACATTTAATTTAGCGAGAGATCAAGAAATCTAAATCGCTGGATATAACTAGCATTACTGATTTTTAATAAATATAGGAAAACTAGTCTTCAATACCAGTGACTTACAGGTCACTAGAATTTAACAGACTAGTATAAAATCTTAATCGGACCAGTTAAGATTTCAAATAAAGAGACAATCGGAATGAAATTTATCTGTAATCAAAAGTTGGGAAACCGATATTTACCTATTATGCTTCTAGTCTTCTTGATGAAATAATACTAAAAGATTCACAAAGAACTATGTATAAAGTATCAATTAGGAAAATACCGGATACAATATAATCAGCGCAGGAACCACAAATTCGTTCAACTTTAGTAAATTCACACGTATGTCATAAACTAACAAGGTGCCGGGAGAAAAGGTTTATTAAAAGGCAAAAACCGGCGTGGCGATAGCTGATTGGTGGAGGTCAACCAATTCGGCTTACGTCTATTGGTTGGATTACGTAGAGAATTCCCGAAGCTTGTAGAGCTGACGTGTATTTCTTCTCTTGAGCTTCTTCTCGCCAAACGAGGAGAATGAAGCAGTTGAAGTCCTAGAAAATGAACTTTATCACAACTTTGGCATTCATTAAAACAAACTTCTCTCGCGGGTTTATATTTTTACCTTTGAATCTTATACCTCGGAATTTTACATTTAATTATAATTGAAATAATATTCACATTTTGGAAGCATGAATTCCCACACATTTTAAGATGCTACCAAAAAACAATTTTTATATTCTTTTGAAAATTTAAATGATTTTTCTTTCATCAAAGAAAATTTTGTTGATTGGTTAAAACACAACTTTTAAGTTCACACTTTCACGTTTATTACACGTGACTGTGAAAGTTATACTTTAACATTAAAATTTGTTATTTCTCGCATTTTTAAAATGTCTTTACATGGACAATGACTCTGAATAAAACAAATGCATTTTTTTTAAAAAAAGGTTAATGAGAAAATTTATGCGTAGTTTTTGTGTTATTTCGTTCAAAAATTAAAGTAAAAACATGGAAAATAATAAAATATTAAAAGATATTCCCCAATTATATTTATGAAAACCCTGAGAAATCGAAAGGTGAATATTAATATTTTGAAATTTTCAAAGCTTTTTAGTAAGAATATTTCCTTAAAATATGTTCGAAAATAAGATTATAAATCTATGAACACCTTAAGAATGCATAATTTCGAAAAGAAATTTTTGTAATAGACTAACCAAATAATAATTTGAAAAACAAAATAAAGTAATATTGTAAATTGCCATATCAATTATATTTTTATTGAATGAAAAAAGTGAAAGGAAAATTTTGTCTAATTTGTATAAAGGATTTATAAATATATATATATTATATATATTATTATATATATATATAATATATATATATATATATAATATATACCCCTCTTATTCACTTGTCCAGGTTATAACAACCATAAAATCCCATAGTACGCTTTCTTGCGACCGTACGCCTCCTCCCCTTTTTTTCTTGCTTTTTTTACTTATTTTACATTTGCTTCCTAAAATTACTTTTCAGTTTATGATTTTGCTCACATTTCAAATTCATTATTTATTTCGATTATTTGTTCGCACACAATATTCTTATATTTATTTTAACCACAGCTTTTATATTTTATTCTTACATAAATTTTTCGCTAAAACACTTGGAATATTTTATTAGTAGGTTTCATTTCATAATTTTCTTCTTATTTAATATTATATATTTCCCACAACTTATTAATATTATTCCTAACATTTTTTTTGTGCTTATGATTTAATATTAAATTTTTATGTTTTCGAAAGTAAATTCGTACATTTTTCCAGCTGTTACACTAAAATGGCAAGTTTTAGAAATTTAACAATAATTTTTTTAAAAATTACTATTATTATGCTTACATGTAAGACCCATCTCTTAAATTTAACATATTTTTCAGTTGTTAAAGGATGCTGACGTGTTATCGGGATTTTTATCCTCTTACTTTCAATTAAAGAAATTATTTGGAGTTGGCATCAATTGTTTGAATTCTGATTTTATATATATTTTTTTAGAAAAAAAGATTTTCCTCATAAATATGAATATGCAGATACAAAGACACTTAGAATATTATGTAAAAAAATATATATGATACAGAGATGTGGAATATTATTTTAAATATTGAACTATATTGGTCCTGATTTGTTTTAAAGTAATCTGTATGTATTTTAACATCAGTTTTTTTTCACTATTTTTTACAAACTTGGAGTTAAATGATCTTTTGTCAGCTCTGTCTTCAAAAATCAGCTCTTTCATTATCAAGCAAAGACAATTTGATTAATTTACAGTGCCACTGAAACGATTTTGCAATAAAAAACAACAACACTAGAACCTTTTTATCGTTTTTGAATTAATCACTAATGTTGAGATATTACACACATTACCATAAAAATTTGCGCACCAAGAAAAAGTCGCCAAAATTAAACGAAATTTTACATATGTAAGGAAGACTTTGATATAAGTAAGGGGTCAGAAAATCAAAGAAAAAAAAGATAACTTACTACAGAAAAAAGTACAAATGAACAGAAGTTTTAGTATTCTGTTGGACCCCATCTAGCGGGAACACACGATGCGATACGAGCGGGCATTGAGGCATACAAGTTCCGTATGATGTCCTGAATTATCCCGTTCCACAGTTGCTCTAGTCCTCTAGTTCGACCAAACTCGTAGGCTGCCCAACTTGCCATCCCAAATGATATCAGATATGCTCGATTGGAGACAAATCTGGGGATCGAGCCGGCCAGGGAAGGGTGGTAATGTGGTGGAGGCAGTCTTGTGACATCCTTACTGTGTGTGACCGAGCATTATCTTGTTGAAAAATGGCTCCTGGGAGCCCTGCCATGAGTGGTAATACATGTGGCTGAAGAATGCCGTGGACGTATCGCTGGGCTGTAAATGTGCCATGGATCAATATTAGGAGTGACCGTGTATCGTAAATAATGACACTCCATACCATCACACCAACTGTGGGAGAGGTGTGTCGCTGTAAAGTGAAGACAGGATTGAAGCATTCAAAATGGGTCCTTCACACGCGTATACGATTTTCATCACTGCTCAAATTGAATCTAGATTCGTCGCTGAAGACGACCTGGTTCCATTTCGTTGCAAGCTAATCTCGTCGTGCGTGACACCACGCCAAACGGAGGCATCAGGGGATGGTGTCATTGACAGCACACGTAAAGGGCGCCGCGATACCAGATATCTTTCAGCCAGGTACCTTGCGATGGTTCGGAAGGACACAGGGGCCCGTAGTGAAGCTGCTACCGGTGTCTGGGCAGTTGCCAATGAAGCAATTGGCTCTACGGGTACGTGACGTAAGATGTGACGATCTTCTCGATGACTGGTCTGTCGAAGGCGTCCTGAGCCTGGTCGCCATGTAAATAACGTCTCTTCTGTCCACTGGTCCCAACAACTCCACACAATCTAATTAGAATGGCCTTCTTGATGAGCTACTCTCCGAGCTGAGACCACCTAGCTTCCATCATCCTGATGATTCTTCCCTTCTCGAACTCTGACAGCTGCTCATATTGCCTTCGATGGCATGTCTACCACAGCGTTTATTTTGCAAAAGGTTTAGTTCACTCAAACAAGCTCTGCTTACCTGTTTTATACTCCAAAGAGAACGAAATTCAACGCCCTCTAGCGGCATTACGCAATGCGCAATCACGCTTACATTTCTAATCATTTGCATGTCTGCCCAACATGTACCTTCATGCCATGTTTCGTTATGATCACACAATTAGTTCTTTTGGTGCGCAAATTTTTATGGCAATGAGTATATTATATCATGTCTAAGACTGAGTGGAAATATTCCTAACAACAAAAGGAGAACTTTTAAAAAATTTAAGTTCTCCTCTTTAATCAATTATTATCGGGCGATTAATAAGTTACATCCCAAAATAAGGGTATTTCCCGTTTGTTTTTAAAATAAGATTGGTTCAATATTTTGAAATTTTAATAAAATAAAACCAATGAGGAATTTCAACAATTCCATCAAAATTTATTAAATTATTCTCATGAACATAATATTCCTTAAAACAAGAGGTCAGACACTAACCCCAGACAAGATAACAGCTGAGTAACATCTTTTATTTAAATAATTGATTAGCATACTTGAGAGGTAGAATAAAAGTGAGGCGGAAAAAATCCATTGGAAGAAAATAGAATTATAATTTATTTAATGGTACTAGGTAAAATGTTAGTTGAAAATAAATAATTCACAAGTTACAGCATTTTTTCTCTAATCCAAATTCGACACGTTTCAGGTTAAAACCATGACAACTACCGTAGAAGGATAAGCAGTTAATCGCTCTTTTATTCACCTCATTAATCTTTCCTTTCGACTGCATTCAAGAATACTATTACACATTAAACGAAGAAATGCAGTTTCTTTCCGTTGTTAGTATATTTTCGCTTACAGCTCCGTGTAACAAACGCATGTTTCGGTACTTACGTATTACCGCAACAATCGCCAACTCTATTAATAACTCGCCAAGTGGGCACCCGCAATTTCTTATGTGCCGTACGTGCTGAATTGGCAACCATGTGCTTCGTTTCATATAATGTCGCCAATAGGTTGCGATAATACGTAAGTACCTTGGTTTCTATGAGCGAGTGAGTGTTAATTAATATCGCACGTTTATTAATGTTGTGTTTATTAATGTCATCGTGTAAAGCGACACAAGTGTTATTAACACTGTACCTCGTAATTTTGAACCACGGTCTAGTGACGAGGACGACACCTCAGCCAGCAAACCACTGTCCTGATTTCCACACCTTAATAACGTGAGGACATTGAGCCTTAGCAGAATTCAAGTGCATCATCTCCCTTAAGCGGCGGGTCTTCAGCAGCACCAGGACTTGAACTCGCGAATCGACAACATCAGCCACAAGTCCATGGTCATGATTAATATCCGGCCGTGGTTCCGTATAATTGGAGTATAACTGAAAGAAAAAATAATTGATTGATTGTTATAGTTGCATTACAAAGCAATACAAAGATTATTGGAGATGGACCTCGTAATTTTCAACCATGGTCAAGTGAGGACACTTGTGCTGGTATACCTCCCTCACCAAACTTCCCGCCAACGAAAATATTCATTAAAGTAACAAAAATAAGGGAGAGGGCATTACTAGATTAATATTCACAAATTAATATTCATATGAATTCCTGTTTGAAGAATAAAAGTGCATAAATCCAAATAAAATTACTGAATAAGCAATATTTTTAAATAATACTAGTTATAACAATAAAAATATTTAATTAGAGATGTTTTACTTATAATTTCCATAATTTATGGTTTATTACTCATACAGATTCATTGAGAATATGTTACATATTCACTAAATAGATATCGACTTTTTTTTCAAATCAATATTTTGGTAGTATATGGAAAATTCAACCCATATATATATATATTTGAAAGTTAGACTCACATACATATAAGTTTCATCAAATTATTTTTATAAATAATTGTCGGTACTATAGTTCTCATTTTCTTAATATTATTTTGTTGCAACGATAAACATAATATTTTAATTCATTGTTCAAATCCGAGATACATCATGTACACGCTCTGATATTCACATACATATATTTCAGTAAAAAATTACTTAAAATCATTTACAGGAGCAGATTCTTCTAACATGCACGAATTTTCGGTGTTCTTGGAAATTTTTCGAAATACTCTAGTTCCTGTTTAACATTTCACGGACATTGACATGAAACGATGAATTTTACAGGAGAAATTATTTAATTAAAACTCTCAACAGAAATTCATGGAAACAAAGCGATCAATTACTTTTCACAAAAACACTGATCCATATTCTTCATCATATATATTTTTTTAAAACATAATAAATGAATTTTATTACTGAAATGTGTGATAAATTTGTATTTGAAAATAAAATACTGAATGAGTTCTGTAAAATTTAACTATAACTTACATATTCCGATGGTGATTTTTACTTTCTAACACAAAAAGATAGAAAAATAAATTATACATCGAACAGAAAAAGACTGTAATCCGTAAGACCGGACTGTAATTCAATACACAGATCATTAACGAGGCATTTAGGATCAAGCCCTTGATCTCTGGAATAATTAATGAACAAAATTTAATTCATAAAATAATGACAAGGAGTTCACTAATATTGTCAATGATATCAATCGATTGAAAAAATAACGGTCTCTCACAACCTCCCCCAGGTCGTGGTCATGGTCAGGAACTCGTGACTGGCGTTGTCGAATCACGAGCTTGAGTCCTGATGTCACTGAAGATCCACCGTGTAGAGCAGGGGTGTCAAACTCAAAAGCTAACTCGGGCCAAACATGCAAGGTTTAACTTTAGGCTGGCCGCAAAAAAAAATCAATATTCATAGAAACGTAGGTTTATTTCGATTAACACGTGATAATAAACATACATAAAAGAACAAAAACAAATTAATATTTACCTCCTGACACTTGACATCTCTTTTCTGCTGCTATCTTTCCAATTTCTCTCTCGAGAGAATTTTTAAAAAATTTTACAATGTATTATCGTATGGGGATATATTGTCCGGGCCGCAAAAATGTTCGTTGGTTCACATGCGGCCCGCGAGTTTGACACCCCTGGTGTAGAGAGTCTAATGCATATTGAAACTGTCGTGGTTAAACTCCTCACGTTGGCGTGGTGTGTAAGTTTGGAGAGCGAAGTGCCAGATCATGTGTCATCCACTTGACCATGGTTCGAAGTTACGAAGTCTGTATCAAAATGGCCTTGCATTGTTTTGGAGTGCGAATATAATAAACACTCACTTCCCCCTCCCCCTCCATTATGTAATAATTCTCAAAACCAATTTCTCTCCTACTTTTTTTTGAGTAAAGAAATAAACTGATTCCTGGAATTAAGGATTATTTTTCAAGATGATTCAAATGTTTGCAGTAAGGGGCTGAATTTTTACTGTATGCAATTTATGTGTTATTTATACCTAGGTTATACATTTTATAGCACGGTTATATTCTTGAGGTAACTATTTTTTAGCAGAATTGACAAATATTGGATAATTTAAGATGATATTTATTTTTAATAACATAAATAAATTTTTTAAAAACAAATTCGTATTTGAAGTTTGATAATAATGTTAATATAATACTTAATTTTTAAAAATATTCTGGTAATATGCAATTTTAAATTTCATTTAGATCTTATATATGTGTTTACACGAAATAAGTCAAATTTCATTTAATTGTTTGCAGTATTAATATATGATAGTTTACATTATTCATTGTTTATATTTTTCACCGCATAATCCTTTTATATAACTTAAGCCAAACGTGGTGACCCTTTCGATATACCTTTTGCAAAGTTTTCTCTTTTTGTCTGACTGAACTCTGCAGGAACACGCCCAATTTGCCATGAAAGAACAGCCCTGAATATGAGTCATTTGTACTCATTGTACACGTATTAGTTGAATTACTTCAAGCTTCTGTTTTGCTTAAGATATTGCATTTCATTTCAAATTTTTCTATTTGGTTGATGTTACATGTCTTGAATAAAGAAATCACTCTTGCTGAATAACATATAGATCAAGGCAGGTTTATTATTATTTTATTTATAAGAGTCATAACCTCATAAAATTTATAATGTTTAGGCCTAAAACTCGAATATTCAATTTAAAGAAAATTTAATTCCTTATTCATTATTTTTTTCCGTTTTTTTTAATAGAGGTAATAATTTTTTATTTACTTATTTCCTATAATCATTAAATTGAATGCCTTATTTCTATAGCAATAAAAATACAACAAACCAAACGATAATTAAATAAGAAAAATTTGAAAATTTTTAACAGTTACCGTTAAACGATAGAGAATAATCATGATGTATTTTTTTCTTTAAAAAAAAGGGAATAAACCCTTAAAAAAATAAAAACTTTTTTTGAAAGATTGAAGAATAAACTGGGGCCATGAACTAAATTAAAAAGCCCAAAAATCTAAAAATCTTTTATGTCAATTATAGAACCCCCCTTTTTTTTTTTAATTGAAAGTTATCTCATAATATATTTCATTGAAAAATTGATTTCTTATTCGAGAAATTATTTTTAAAGAAAAGAAAAAAAAAAAGATAGAGGAGAAATTAGAAAGAATCCCATCTAGAAAATGGAATAATTTCACCAAAATACATTTCTAAAAAATTGAATTTCGCATCTGTTTGACTTTTGTAAATGTTGTAGAAGGTTACTGTAGCAAGCTCACGTGGAACCTGTTTGAAAAAGCGGTAGAAAAATCAAAATTTATTCTAAATTGTCCTTATTGGGTCAAGGCTATGTGACAACTGAAAGGTATAGTTACTGAGAAAAAAAAACGACAACGGAAAGAAAGAAGAAAAGAAAAGAAAACCCCACTGAATAAACTAAAAGTATATATTGCGAAGTTCTTTTAGATTAAGTGAAGATATCTTTTGTCACAATAAATTTGCTTATAGTACATTCTTCTGAAGAAATGCATAGCTAAACTGTTGTTTAAGTATAGTTTAATTTTGCCATAAAATTTTCAAACGTAAGAGTGCTTTGGGAATACATTTTTATGAAGAGGGAATTGCAATGTATTTTTTGTTCTTTAATGTATTGGAATTCCAAAATTTTGTACAGTTGTGTGTTCTTGATTGAAAAGAACTTCGGTATTTTTAAAACTCAGTTATCAATCGATTAATTTTAATTTTATGTAAGTCCTTTGAAATTGTGAGTCACGAACATTTATATTTGTTATCGATTACCGTTCATACAAGTATTCGACAACATATTCTGTACAATGGTAACGTGGGGCCTACTTTTACAAGGGGGCTTAGGATCTTAAAAAACATTAGACCGGCACTGGAAGCATAAGGAACTGAATGAAGTACGTTTATTAAATTAAAATTTTAACCATATTCATAACAGTACACGATGTTTAGGAATTTCCTTTCTTCAGCACTTATTGTTGCTTTTTTTTAAAAAAAAATTTCATATTGTTTTCAGTATTTTGCACTTTTGATGATTTTTCTTAAGAAACACTCATTATAGTTTGGTCTCTATATCGCATCATTTTCAGAATTTAATATTTTAAAGATATATATTTTGATAACCAGAGGGGGAAAAATTCTTTTCTAAATTTTTGTTTAAAATTAATGCCTCATTAGAACAACTTTACGGGATTCTTAATCAACAGTCGGACAATGAAATCGACAATTGTAAAAGCATTGGTTTTACCAAACTTCAACATCTTGCCGTAAGAAGGTTTCTAGAATAAGTCATGTCTTAACGTATCATCACCATTATTTCACACCTTTAGCGTGGTGTGGTAGTTTGGAGAGGTGATGCTAACTCATGTGTCGTCCTCGTCACTTGATTTAGGTTCAAAATTACGAGGTCAGTCCCTATTACCCGCGTGTTGTTTTATTGTGCGACGTGAAAAAACTCTCACTCATCCTCTTACGCGACAGTTTTTAATGGGAATCAGATTTTAAATCAATTATCGAAAATGGCAGATGTGCCAGTTTTAAAAAACGCGAAAAGCTATTTTCGACCTTTCCTTCCTTCCTTCCTTGTCCTAGTACCTCTGAATTATTCCTGTCTGCATTCTCATGTGTTCGATATAAGTTAACCCCAATTCTTTAATTACAAAAATATATATGAAATATATTGAAGTAGTGTTGGCCGGTGTATGTGGTTATCAATTTTGGTTTTAATGACGTCTTCGGGAAAAGTTTTTCCTCCCCTTTATTTTAAAAGATCAGCAGATTTGGACCAAAATTTCGTTACATTTTAACATTGAATAGACAGCGGCATTTTGGGGACACAACACAAAGACAAAAAGCAGCAAATATTTACAATCTTACATGATGGCGGAAGCAGAGAAAAGAGCGCGATTACATCAGATTTTGTGTTTATATACCAACAGTGCACAAGCGCATGACTATTACGTAATAGTAGTTCTTTATTGGCTAGAATGCGCGGGATAAAGGGGTTTCGGTTTGGCCGATTACGATTAAGATTATAATGTTTATTTTTTAAAACCCAAAAATTAAAAATTATTTATAGATCATTAAAGAAATAATTAAAAGTATGTTAGGGGAAATTTTACACACACACACACACACACACACACACACATATATATATATATATATATATATATATATATATATATTCCTTAAAAATAAAATAATTTACAGTGAATGTTTTTATAAAAAATGTTATAAATTTATCATCTACCTAGAGAAAATAAAATTTTACACTGCAGCTGCTTTTTATTAATATTTGGGTGAGTGAGTGTCTATTAACGTCCCACTTTGAAGTAACAAGAGAGCTACTGGCGGTGGACCTCGTAATTTTGAACCAAAATCGAATAACGAGGACGACACCTGAGCTTCCTCTGTGAACTTCCACTTCTCACCAGCGTGAGAACTTTGAGCCACGGTAGATTTAACGCACATCAGCTGTTCTACGCGGCGGGTCTCCACTGGCATCAAGGCTGGAACTTACAACTCACCGATCACGAGTACGAGACCATAACCACTAGGCTACCGAGGCCTTTCATTAATATTCGGATGACAATGATAAATAATATAAGTGTATAGGCTCCGTTGGCTTAGAAGTAGCATGCCTGCTTTGCAAGCCTAAGGTTGCTGGTTCGACCCCGGCTGTGTGGCCGCGGTAGCTGAGTGGTATAGGTATGGTGGTTGGCTTTGTCACGAGTTCGAGCCCAGTACCATTAAAGATCGCCGTGTAGGGCAGCGGTGCACGCTAAATCTATCGAGAGCTCAAACGTCCTCCTGTTGGTGTGGTGTGGTAGTTAGGAGATGGGGTGCCAGCTCAGGTGTCGTCCACGTCACTTGACCATAGTTCAAAATTACGTGGTCGGTCACCAAAAGCCGTCGTGTAGCTGAACAGTGCGACGTTAATATTCACTCACTCGGCCCCGGCTGTAGTCGACAGATTTTCTAGATGCGAAAATCGTATGCACTCATGTCATACGATTATGTGGCATGTGAAAGATCCCTTGAGTATCAATTTGGCTCTAGTATTCTAGGCAAAATTAAATCACGACAATATTTAACATCTGAAGAGAGATTGGATTTAAAAAATTAATTCTAACACACAAATTTGGTAACGAGCCACCACTAGATGGTGCCACCATGAAATGGCTCTCACATTTAGGGACCTGTTGTGCCTGCAAAGGCTAAATTGCTAAAATGCAGTAAGTGTTTTAAAAATAGTGTATATATATATATATATATATATATATATATATATATATATATATATATATATATATATACAGTAGCGCACACAAAAAATTTTGAAGAGGAGGGGGGTGTCCAAGATCGAAAATCCACCATTTTGGCATCCAGCTCCAATACACCGTCCAACATATTCTTTTGATTTTGTCGATTTTCGGGAACAAAAACAGTAAAAAAGTTATTATTTGATAAATAATTAGCATTAATTAATAATGATTATTAATAACAAATACATAATTAAATTTTACGTAATACTTACATAAGATTATAAGCAATCGGAAAAAAAAATCAAGGGCTATGGGGAGTCCGGACCTCAGGACCTTTGTGTGCGCCACTGTATATATATAGTCTAATTCTCTACAAACAAGAGATAAACAACCATCAATCACATTTGAAAAACACATGAACAGTTGGAAAATTACACAATGAAGGACACATGAACAACCGAGATTAAAAATTATAAAATGGATGCTGCAGTATTATAAACAGTGCTGACTTAGGGGACAACTAATATATAAAATAATTTATGTAAAAGTGGGGTTGAACATGTTTTTTGGCCGGACAACCTTCCCCTTTTATGTAAATAATAGAGCAAAAACCTATTGAAAGTAATGGATAGGAATATATCTAAATCCACTACATGATAGAGGTAACTTACTTAAAAATTGCACTTAAAAATGCAGAGCCCGCGCTAAATCTGAGTGCAATAAATAAGTTATTGCCAGATTCTGGACCTTAATGCAGATTCAAAGCATTTGAATGGCTGAAATGTAGTACTTAACAAAAGTATAAAAAGAATAGAAATAAAAATTAAAAAGAGAGTTACAAATTACCATAACTTTAGTGACACTAGAGTATATATGAATTAAATAATGTTCTAATTTCACATTAATAACACTAAAAATAATATTAATATATAAAGATTAACAATAATTAAATTAATAAATACCTTTTTAAGTGCATTGATGACATTTAAAAAACAAAAAACAAAAATCTGGAATTACTTATAGAAATGAGAAAAAGAAGAAAATTATAATGAAAAATAGTCAAAAATTTAACCTGTTAGATAAAAATATTTGACTATCAGCATTAGCTACATAATTACAGGATCTTAAAAAGACCTAAAATTCATATGTCAAAATTCTAACATACATAGACGCAATGCAACAACATAATATATAAGAATATATCGTCTAATTCTCTACAAACAAGATATAAGCATCTATCAATCACATTCGAAAAACACATAGACAGTAGGAAAATCACACTATGAAGGACACATGAGCAATCGAGATTAAAAATTATAAAATTGATGCTGCAGTATTATAAACATTGCTGACTTAGGACACAGCTAATATATAAAATAATTTATATAAAAGTGGGGTTGAACATGTTTTTTGGCCAGCCAACTTTCCCCCTTTATGTAAATAATACTATATATATATTTAATATAGATTATAAAGGAATAATCAAAAACAGTAAAGTGGTGTTGCAATAAAATATATTTAAAAGTTTTTTGCTTAGTGCTGGAATCAAATTGCACAAAAAATAATGACGCGTCATATAAAGATACGATCAGTTGACATGACCCTGGAGCTAATACACAAATAATGAGATGATTCTCCAAATTTCAATATCACGTCATTTGGAGACTTCAAATAGACTTTGGTATACACTTAAACGTTAGATGTTAAATTTATACCAATAAATTTGATGTTTGGCATAAATTTAAACATGTAGATACATTAATGTATAAAATGTATTCCATACAAAATGCTCAGTTGTGCAAAATCTTCGGCGTTGAATTTCAGTAACATGCAATGTAGGACTTTTCTAATCTTAAAAATGTTTTCACTTAATCTTTTGTAAGATTATGGTATTTTTTTAAAAAAATTTTCATGTATATTTTAAAATCAGTTTTTTAGTATATACATTTATGTATATTTAGCAGAACTGAACATTATATTTTTATTTTGTGAAGAAGTAGAACATTTCTTTTATGAACAATAACAAATTTTTAAAAAAATTTTTTTTTCTGCTGATTTTATTATTTAAATTTTAATTTCTTTCGAACTTAACAATAAACTGTTTACTTTTAATAATTTTGTTGGTTTGTATGTGCGTTTTTCTCAAAATCATTCTTTTGTTGTTGTATTCAGTACAAAAATAATTAATTAAGGTAATTCATTTATTTTCAGGAAGAAAATACAGAAAATTATTTTGTAGTAATTCATATATAAAAAATAAAATTTCATTTTTAAACCATTGCAGACAAGAAAACGATACAAAAAAACTGGGCAAAAAACTGCAGTAAACAGCACTATTCCCAACACAGAACAAAAGCCTCAAAAGCAAAAATAACGCGATAGGGCCTCATGAAACGGAAGTACGTTTCTGACGAAATCGTGTCAAAATCGAAACAGGTGAACACTTTCCGGTTTTCTCATATTGGCGACATGGCGAATTTTCTCCAGTCAAACGTGCAGCAACCCTATTATTTTCATATCGGTTTTGCGTAGATTGTTGTCCTACATCCGCATTCGAGTGCTTTTAAAGAGTATTTATTGCAAAACTGCGCATGCCTTTTAAGTATTTTTGAATCAATTCTTTATTCTCAGCACAATTAATTTATATTTTAATATAGGTATAAATTAATATTACTTAAAAAAATTTATTTCGGTTTATTTTTGGGAATAATTTTTCGTAATTAAAATTATTTTATTTTGAAGCATGCGCAGTAGTACAATAAATACTGTGCTGATTAGATCGTCATGAGAGACCGCGACGTGTTACAAGAAAGCATTCACCCAAGAAGCTGATGTAAGGTGCTACCGTTATGCTGTCATGGACCTTTTATTATTATGGTTAATGGAATCTGATGAATTGTGTGATAATTGTGTTGTTTGTTCACATTGATAGTTTGGATTTGTCAAATTTTATGTCGCAATTTGAATATTTATTTGTTTATTCTAGTAGAGTGAAAGTAACACGTGGAATAATTTCATTTGACGGCAAGTAAATAAAGAGCATTTTATTATAATTATATGATAACGAATAGTCGGTTTTATCAAAGCGAAAGTACATAACAACTCTATTTGTCAAAACTTTTTTTTTCTTTCGATGGCACGTTATGAAATCTTGGAAAGTGAAATTAATACAAAATTAGAAATAAATAATAGTGGTGGTTTTTTAATTAGTCAAAAACGAACGTTTTTTTCTCGAATTCGACGAAAATTTATGAAAAGTAGATTTTTTTTTGTGACTAATAACGATTTTAACCATTTTTTTTCTGAATAAATATTCAGAATATAAAAAAAAAATTAAAATGCAACTGTTTTTATTCGCTCCTTTTTTTCTCAGATTGTATTTTCGTTAAGTTATTACCTTAACAGTTCTTAAGTACTTTGAGTTACTAGTGCTATTTTTCTCGAAGTTCTAAGTACGTATTTTCCGTTGTTATAATTTCTTTAAAGCAATTAGAAAGTGAATTAATTTTAAAATTTATAATTAAGTAATGCACAGCAGGAGAAAAAATTATAAAACATGAACGTTTGTATTTTGTCTATATTGATTTTAGGAGTTCCTATTTTATGAATAAATTAGAAACTTTGATGGGGAAAATCTGAACTTTTTATAAATATGGATTGGAGTTCGTTTCTACATTTAACCATAAATTGAATTCAAATATTCATCGTTTGACAGATTGTTACCTTACTAACAGAAATCAAATTGTTTTAACCTGCGTCCATGTAGCTTGAAACTCTATCGTGTGTGTAGATAATTTTGAAATTCTTAACATACTTACAATCGCATTACATTTTACTCACTTTCTTTAACTATTAGAACATTTTCCAAATTTTTAATCAAATAAAAGAACAAAAATATATCAGACGATTTGAAGCAAAACTGTGTAAGTATTATACTTTTGAAATAAAAGTTTTTATATTTTAACATTAAATAATAATTCATTTTCTTAATTTATTATAATAGGGACAACATGTACTTGAAATAATTTTTTTTTTCAAAAAAGAAAAAACCAGAACAATATTACCGAAGGATATTTTCTTAATTTTTTCCCGTTTATAAATACATGTTTATTAAAATGATATTTGAAATCTAAGGCAGCTTGTTAAGTATCTTCGCCAATTCTCTTGTTAATCTCCGAAACTAGTGTAAAGTGATAATTCGTCAAAAAATTATGTGTATAGAACATATATATATATATATTCTATATGTTACCGGCAAATTATGAAACCCAGCATTCTATACAATGCCTAGGCATTCTATAGAATCCCGCCATTTCTTACATTGCCGGTAACATACACATAGTCTCTAAACGACTCACTATATGTATATATGCTTGAATCTAATCTCGACGACATCGAAATTGTAACTGTTTTTTTTAAGAAATAAAATAATAAGTTCCTGATATGTATAACTTGTTTCTAAGGTCACTTCAGCTGTTCATATTGCTTTGTCTTTTTATTGGAAGACGTTAAGTTTACATTCAATTAGTGTCATTTAAAAGTTAAAATGGATAGACAAGGACTACGCTTGTTTAAGAGGACTCTGTACCCTTTGAACAATTTTTTTTTATTTATGTATTTAAAAATTATATTTTAACATTCCATATAAGGTTTCCATTCAAGGAAATGATACAAGATAAAAAATTTTAACATATTGTTCAGACAATTTTAAATATTTTGAAGGAAATTTGGAAAATTTTAAAATCCTACTCCTTTTGTAATTATCAATTTTTTTACCTGAATTTTTTTTTTTTGTACTATTCTTAAGAATGTTCTAAACAACTTTAGGGATCAATTTTACAATAACTTAATTCGTTTTCGAGAAAAAAAAAATAAAATGTTGATATACGTGCTAAAATTCGACGAAAAAACCAATATCTCCTAAATTTTAATTTTTTAAAAAAAAATTATTCAGTTAACATCAAAATGGATCCCTAATTTTTTTTAACATGCTTTATTATATATTACACACAGGGGAAAAAAGGAAGTGATCAGTAAATAATTGTAGAAGGAATGCACTAATGGGTCAAAAAACACGAACTGAGAAAAACCACTTTAAAGTTTATAATTCTGAAAAAATAATTATAATAAGCTTAAATAAACTTAGAATACCACTTTAAGACATTAGTTATATATTTTTCTTTAAAATAATAGCATTTTCGTATTTTTCCAACCCACACAATTTTATTAATGATCAATTTTTAGAGAGTATTAATTGCACAAGAAAATTCAAGAAATGTGTTAAAAATTTTTTTTCTGTCATGTCAGAAATTTTAGTTCTTTTTTTTTCACATAATATTGAAGTATTATACTTGTATGAAAAACATATGAGCCAATCACGCCAAAATGATCGTCTTCACGTGATGTTGGTACTAGTTCATATATAGATATCACACGCCCCCTGCTTTGCGTGAAACTCGTTATTAGCAGATTTCTACTTTAGGAAAGATG
Source organism: Trichonephila inaurata madagascariensis (assembly GCA_019973955.1). NCBI lineage: Eukaryota > Metazoa > Arthropoda > Arachnida > Araneae > Nephilidae > Trichonephila > Trichonephila inaurata. The sequence goes on along the minus strand of BMAV01002359.1, from coordinate 1,469 downwards.
CTCGTTCCCCAAATTTCAAGTCTCTAATAGCTCAAAAACGGGATTTTTTTTTTATAATTCCCTCAGGCGTCGATTTCCTCAAAACTCATTCTTAGCGGAATAACAAAAGAAACATGAGTGCCTAATTTTATATCTGTAGATCTAATAGCTCGTGAGTGAGTTGCTTTTTTCTCTTTATAAACATCGATTGGGAACCTAATCTTTTTGTATTAAAATCCATGTTAAATTCTGTTATTTTTATCACTTTTTTTCAAATATTTTTTTTCCCCTGTTCCCTTAATAACAAGGCTTTATATCATTTAAGTACTATGTCGTAGTTGTAATATAAAAGTTTCATGGTTGCATAGACTTTGTAGTCGCATCTTTTCGTCCCAGTAACTGCTTCTTTTCATTGTCAAGGCTTCCTGGTAACGTTGCTGCGACGTGGAGTAGTGGCTGTTTCTATGAAATGGCGATTTCACCGAGTATATTTAAAAAGTAATAAGACATTGAAACTTATACCAAAATGAATTAATTTACTGCAACATATTTCTTAAAAGTAATAGTTTTTACATGTCTCTAGTGTAAACATTTTAAAATCGTAATTAATTATTGAATCTAAGAAATCTCAAGATATTAAGTATATTCGGGGAAGGGTGCGGAGCTTGCAGATGATTATGTGCGCTTCTTATGATCAAGAAAATGTCCATAAGCAAACCAAAATGTTACAATTGAAATCTTCTCCATATGATCAAGAGTAATTACATACAGGGTGTAACGTCGTGAGTAGTTAGCAAACAAGAAAATTTGTCACAGCCTCATTTTAAAATTAAAGCAGTATTTATTTGTGCTTCATAGGTTACTAAAAAGTCCAATAAATATGCCAAGCCGGGCGGACAGTCTATTTCACGGGAGTTCAATCCTTTTTCCGAAAGGCACTCGCTAACCCCTTTTCTTTTCAGGGCTCCTCTCCAGTTTTCTCCATCCAGGGATCTATATCTGTCTCTCTCTAGGGCTCTATCTCCGTCTCACTCCAGGGCTCCATCTCCTGTCTCAAAATCAACCCCTTTTAAACACCAGGGAGGGTCCACAACACGCCCCTCGTCTTTCTCTTTGGCAGGCCAAAAAAGGTCTGCCCTCGTCCCCGGGCCACATTCGTCTCCTATTTGTGCGGCAAACACAAACACATTTCTGGTCTGTCTGGAATCTAAGGGCACCATAATTCTCATCTAACTTCTGAACACTCTTATTCATCACACCACCTGGGTTTTATAACCCCATTCTCTCGGCACCGGCTTTCATACAGGCTTTGCCTATATGTCAACCTATTGTCACCGGCTCTCTTTGAATATTGTAACTTCCAGACTTCATGTCGGCGTTTGTCCGAGGTCAGACAATAACAATGACCCCCATGGCCACGGTTTGTCACCAAAGCCCCTTTGGAGCCATAAAATTGATGAATAGAAGGGGGAGGTTCACCCCAATCAAGA
>BMAV01002357.1:0-10907 GCA_019973955.1 Trichonephila inaurata madagascariensis | reverse complement strand
ATAAAAAATTTTCCCAATAAAAGTTCATGTATATCAAGGAATATCATCTTCATTAATGGTCTTAGGCCCAAATAACGAAAAAAGAAGCTTGAAAAAAGTGTACAAAATTTTGCTTGAAAGTATTTCCAAGCCAATTCTCTAACTTTTTTATTGATATGCGATAAAATCTGATAAATAATGTATCGTTAACGTATCTTTTATACATAATAGACCTACTTGAGTCTATAATAAAAGTTTTCAATGGAAATCTTAAATTCAGAACGTTCAAGAAAATCAATAAACTATATTATTTATTTAAAAGTACGAATGAATAATTATAATACAAAGTATAAATGGTAATATACTTATGGTAAGTATAATAAAGTATAATACAATAGCACACAAAAATCTAAATGAAAAATATATTACACAGTGAACAGGTGGGTGGGAATTTTCTCTGAAACAAAGAAATAAAGCAGAGTATTTGAAGTTCTGGAAAAGAATAAAAACAAGCTAAACCCTATTTGCAGCTGGGAAATGGGATTTTACTTTGCCAATCGAAACTTTTCTAAAAATACCTTCGGCAGGTGGGAGTGTTTGACGTGGACCAACAATTTACGGCACCTTTTAATCATGGGATGATTCTTTTCGCTCAGAATTCGAAAAGACTATTCGATTTGATTGCTCAATCGACACTTTGATGGATCTTTTTCGGAAAAAATGACGATATAAAATGCTCTTGGTTTCTTAAAATGAGTTCTTTAAGTATTTTTGAATTTTTTATCTGAATTTAATCAGGTCACGCGCAAAGCATTAAAAACTAAATATTAAATATTAAAATGTAGAATATATTTATAGAAATATTTTAATTTTGATGTGCCTAACATTTGTAAATCAAACATAATAAATTACTTTTATTAGAATCTAATTTTATCTATACGGGTAAATTCTATCTATTCACAGACATCTGTAGCTCAATCTAACAACTGCAATAGCGTCAAACTTCGTATGGAGACTGATAATGACATGGAAAGCAAGATTTAATGAAACAAAGTATTATTCCAAAACTCACCAATAGGGGTATTTTTGGCTCTGTTGTCACTTACCAAACCTAAAATTTATATAACAAACAGGTATGAAAGCAAATTCGTCCTTATGTGACAACCACTCCAGTAATTTGAGCTATAAAACATTTAGAAAGCTATTTAAACTTAGGGTATTTTTTTTAAAACTGGCACTATTTAACTGCAATTATCGACGGTTCATAAGAAACCATTGCTGATAGTAACAGGAACCGGAGTGTAGCGTGACAATTAGATATGAACTTTTTCGCGATATGAAAAGTTTTGCGGTGGACTTTGCTCCACACTATCCATACAAAATTAGGTGCTTATATAAACTCAAACACAGTGATTATAAACTGTCTCAAACTCAAACACTGTCATTTCTGCCCAGAGCAGATTCTATTTGGAGATTATGCCCCTTTTCATCTGGATGATTCTGTTAACACACATTCCCACCAAACAGCAGCAAAGCAGTGCAAGAAACTCCAATGCATTCAGCAAAAGTAACCATTTCATGTGGCTTGACAGACATTCATCGTTCACCATTTTTAAGACTATCCCTCTGAAAGGACCAGTAAAGTGTACTGTTAATGCACAAATATACCACTACAAGCTCACTAATTTTGCTATTACGCAACTTCAACAAAGCAAACGTCTCAATCAGATACTATTCATATAGGATGGTGCATCACCACACACAGGTGTTATGGTACACCAGCTGTTTCACCATTTCTTCACAGTAGAAAAAGTCTTCAATTTCGGTTTTACAGTTTAATGGCCGCCTCTTTCTTTTGACCTAACACCATGTGACTTTTGGCTCGAGGGTTACTTAAAATTAAAAGTTTATGTTGGTAGGGTTACAAACTTAAGTATCTCAAATGCCAAAATATTACAGTCAGGGGTGAATATTCTTTGGGCCATGTTGCGGATGGTTGTAGAGAACGTTGTATAGAGAACGTACGGTGTAGTTGGTGAGAACGGTGGTCACCTTGAATGTAATATATACAGCATAACTTCGCGTTAGTTTTTCATGTGTTAGACTACCTTTTTACTGTAACACATTTTAATTTGTACAACATCATAAATAACCTTATAGGCAATTTATGGGAACCAAAGCTTTCTCACCGTAATCCTGCTTTCCATGTCATCATTAGGCTGTATAATAAATTTGGTGTAATTTCGATTGTTATATCGTGCTACAGGTGAATATGAATAGTGTCAATTTAGGAAAAAAATACCCTGTATTTTTCAGAGCATTCTGCATGTCATAGCCCAAATTATTGACATGGTTTTCACATGTGGGACAATTTGCTTTAATATCCGTTTTTTACATAAATTTTTGGCTTGTTATGCTACAGCAATGCCATAAATACTTCAACCGACAGTCTTTAAAACCAATTTTTTCCACCGAATCCTTAGTTTCCCATGTCATTAATGGTCTATATACCAAATTTGGGGCAATTTGGATTGCTACATCCAAGTGCAGGGAACTCTGAATAGTGTGAGTCTAAAAATAACACCCTGCATTTTTCAGAGCTTTATGCCCAAGTTTTATAGCCCAAGTTACTGACGTGGTTTTCACATGTGGAACAATTTGTTTTAATTTCCGTTTCTTACGTAAATTTTTGGTTTGGTACGCAACAGCAGTTTCCTAAATACCCTTACCAGCAGTCTTTAAAACTAAATCATTTTTTTCTCACCGAATCCTGTTTCCCATGTAATCATTGATCTCTATACCAAATTTGGTGCAATTTGGATTGCTATATCCAGATACGGGAAGCTCTGAATAGTGGCGGTCTAAAAAAACACCCTGCATTTTTCAGAGCTTTCTGCATGTTTTATAACCCAAGTTATTGACGTGGTTTTCACATGCGGAACAATTTGTTTTAATTTCCGTTTCTTACGTAAATTTTTGGTTTGGTATGCAACAGCAGTTTCCTAAATACCCTTACCGGCAGTCTTTAAAACTAAATCTTTTTTTTCACCGAATCCTGTTTCCCATGTCATCATTGGTTTCTATACCAAATTTGGTGCAATTTGGATTGCTACATCCAGGTACAGGGAGCTCTAAATAGTGTCAGTTAAAAAAAAACCTGTATTTTTTGGAGCCGTCTACATAAAGAATTAGTAGCGTGATTGTCACAAAGGAAATTTTTCCCCACGGAAACCTTTCCCATGTCACCATTATTCACCATATGAAGTTTGGGGCAAATGCGATTGTTAGATCAAGCTACAGAGGTGACTTTGAATAATCTCATCACCGAACGGACCTCACAATTAAGAACTTGCCGTCTCTGCAAAGGTTTATCTGCCCAAATGCTTCACATTTCTAAGAAATGTTTCTCTTAGTTTAACTTTTGTACAGTTTTCTAAAGTTTCTATATCACAGTTTCTGAAGATGAAAAGATGATTATTAGATGTAAAATTGAAAAACAATGTTACCTTGTAATCAGAATCTTAACAAAAGAAAAAAGAGAAATCAATGAAAGGAATGTAATTTTAAGTAACTGTAGTGTGAATAAAAGTTTTGTATATACTGTTGAAAGACTACACAATATTACCAATGAAATATATCAGTTAATATATGTATATGTATAAATATATTCTTTTATTAGAATATAATCATACTAATTCTTTTTTAATAAACAAATTTCAACAACAAAAATTTTAAATTTTTTTCATTTGAAATTTTTTTAATGGAAAAAAGTTAAACACAACAACATCATTTCAAAGTTAAAAAAAATTATAGAATATCTTGCAATGATGTAAAGATTTAACACAAACTAATTTCTGCGGATCAAGTACACTCAGTATCCTTGTCCTTTAATGAAATCCGAGACAGTCCCATTAAAATGAACTAAATATTTCCTTCTATTCACTTAAGGATTTCTTTTCAAAAACTTTACTTTCAAAATTTTAGTAAGATGCTAATGATCAAAGAGTAAATCCTAGAATACTAGTTCTGTAAAATTTCAGGTATGAGATTGATGTACCATCTTAAAATGAATTATTATAGGGTTTCCCACATTAACTTAAAATGTAAACAATTTAACCGTAAGATCTTCAAAAATTTCCAAGATTAAGATAGTTATAAAATGTTTCAATATCGAATAAGGGTTGAACAACTTTCGAATTAAAATCTATTTATTATCAAATTATCTAAACACACATATACTTTCTAAACTTTCCCAGAACAAGAACTTTTCTCCATTAACTACTTATCGGAATTATCAGTCATCTTTGAAAGAGCAATGCTTCTATTAGATCAATTCAAATTAAGTAAAAGTCTTCCCCTCGTATCCTACACAATTCTTTAATCCTAATTCATTTCTGAATGCAAAGGCAATTCGGAACCAGCACTCTGAATAGACAAAGAGTCACACAGTCGATATCCCAATCACAAAAGGCGACCAACTTCCGTATTCTGCACTACTTCGAAGGCACATTTAATGAAAAGTTACCTGATATTGATCGAAATGGGCTCCAAAACTTTTTGAAAAAGACAAATTCTTTGTTTGAAATTATCCAATACTTTTACACTCTTGCTCTAATTTATCAAAATAAGACAAAGTATTTTTTAAAAAAATTGTTTTTCTTAAGACGCATGTCCACCATGCACTATGTCATTGAACATTACAAAGATTTATAGGGTAAACGAATAAACAGAAATATAGGGAAAGGGTAAAGAGGGGCTATCATATAGTACTGGGTGTCGGAAAAGTATGATTACACGTTCAAATATTAAGAGGACTTGGTACGGTTTATACAAAAAATTTTCAATTAATGATTCTAAAAAATTTTTTGATTGCCCTCAATGTGTATGTATTATATGAAACAGTTTTTGTGCTCAAAATATCCTCAAAAGCTAACTATCATTTTTTTAAACCTTGTAACTCTCATGCCCGAGATAATCTCGGGCACAGCACTGGTGTTCGAAAATGTCACGCCCGAATATTACTCGGGTTAATTTTTTTGTTTTACCCGAATACATATCGGGAGACGTTTATTTCGGCTTCATCTCTTTGTCAAACCCGACTGATTATCGGGAAAAGTTAATGTGCGCTCAATTCAATAGATGGCAGCACTTTACTGAAGATTTCAAAGGTTAGAGGTTAGAAGTTCTTTGGTTCAAAAAAATTTGACAATTTGTGTACCCAAATCTTTAAAATAACTTGACAGTTAAAGAGTAAATGAAAAAGATTGACAGTTAAAGAGTAAATGAAAAAATTTAACATTTATTGAAATGATTTTAAAATACCAAATATGCTAGAAAGCTATTACACATAAATCTTTGACTTAAGGGTTTTAAAATTTTTTGCTTGTAATCTATTCAAATGTATTGCGTAAAGAAGTTTTTGTGTTTAAAATGTTAAAAAATTTAACCATTTAACTTCTTAACTAAAAATTTATGGATTTTAAAATGCTACTCCTCCTACAATAATTGACGTACGCGCATAAAATTCTATTAATAATCACATCAAACTATGAATAACAAAAATTAGTATGGGTTTTGTGGCAATCTGATTGATATTTGTAAAACGCATTTTTTCATATGAATGTTTATTGAAAATTTTCGTAAAAAAATGTATAAATTTTAATTTTAATTTTTTAAAAATAAGATAAGTATTGATTTGATATAAAAATGCATTCAAACTTTTGTTTAGTATTAATATCAATAGTCAGAAAAAATATCAAAGCATCTGGAACAATAGAAAAACATTCCTTAGCATTTTAAATGAGACAAACTAGTTATTTTTAATCTTTCTGAGATAAAACAATAAAGTTTCTTTTAGCGACTGGAATGAGAATAAAAATTAAACAAAAAAGTAATCATAATTCTTTTTTTTTTAAAACAAAAAAAATTTCAAATTTTGTGGTTATAAAAAATATATAAAGAATAATTAGAGTTAAAAAAAAATTACTTTTTGTTTTTGACCGTTTTTTGCCCAATTGAATCGCATTTTTTCCCTTTAAAAAGGTTACCCCCGACTACGTTTGGAACCGTGATTTTAAAAAACCCATAAAGGGGATATTTTTTCAAGCTTTTTAAATTGTCATTAGTTTGGGAAAACACATGTATAAAATTTGTTTTGGACACATTTTGAAAAAAAAAAAAAAATTATTTAAATACAATTTTGGGCGGCAAAAATTAACTTAGAAAAAACCCTTTTTTTTTAAAAAATGTTCTCCCTTTTGTGAAAAATGCTTCTATTATAATAAGATTTTGTCTGGTATAGATCAACCTCTGTACAGAGGCTCAACCTTTGGGAAATTTTGAAAAATTCATATTATTTTTTAAGGGTTTCAAAACCCTTGAAAAAATTTTCGGCTTTTTTTTTTTAAAAGTTTATCCCCTCTTTTAAAGCGTAAAACATGGAAAAAACCCCCCTTCTAAGTCAAAATTTAAAAAAATTCAGTTCAGCCTCTGTACCCGAAGGGCTGAGCAATATATGGCAAAAAATTATTATGATAGAAGATTTTTCACAAAAAGGGGAAAAAATTTTGAAAATGGGTCATTCTATGTTCATTTTTTTTCAAAAAAATTGCTTTTTAAAAAATTTGGTTTTTAAATTTAATTCTTAAAAAAAATTTTTTATTTTTTCCTTTTCCAATCAAGTGGGCACTCAATATACATAAATATTGTATTTTATTATTATATTTATATTATATTTTATTATTATTTTACAAAATTATGGTTCCGAGCGTAGTCGGATACCTTAATTACAAAAAAAGTAAATGGAAAAATAAAGAAATAAATATATTCCCTCAGGTTTTTCAGGTTTTTGTTTTTTCCATAAAGCAGACAATATGTTTTTTTACAATGCTAGTATTTTTTCGATTTCAGGGGCGCGTGAAGACGTAAACATGGAGTTCAGACGAGATTTCCCCCCTCGGTTTATGAAAGGGATTCCCAAAATCTGAATGACCACGGCAATTAACTTTTATTTATCCCGCGTACTAACTGCAGATTATTAACCCTTTAAAAAATATCCAAAACGTTCCCGGGAAACCCTGGTTTTGCAAAAACGTATAAATAGATAATATTTATGATATTTTTTGTTTCATTTGATTTTGAAAATGTATATTTAAAAATTTCTTTTTAAAAGTAGTATTACAACCAAAAAAAAAATTTAAGTACATTTTTTACCAAAAAAAGAACATAAAAGAAAAAATTTTCAAAATATTCTCCCCGTGAAAAAAAGCCTTTTTATTTAAAAATATTTTGCCCGCTTGCTCGGGCCCCACGGGAAAAAAGGAATTTTGGAAAAATATAACTTAGAACGGGTTTATCCATGTTTCCTTTTTTTGAAAAGAGGGAAAAAAAAAAAACGCCAAAATTTTTTTTTTGGTTTAACCAAATAAGAATTTTTAAAAAAAAAAAAAGGGGCCCTGAAAGGGCTGAGCCTTTTTTATAATAGGGAAACCTTTTTTGCAAAAAAGGGGAAACATTTTAAGAAAGGTTAAATTTTCAAAAATGTTTTTTGGGGAAAAATTGTCATTTAAAAAAATTTTTTTTGTCCCAAAAAGTTTTAAAAAAAATTTTTCCCTGTATTCAATCCCAGTGACACCAAATATCATGAAAATTATCCATTTATGCGCCTTTTTAAAATCACTGTTCCGAACTTAGTTGGATACTTTAACGTTGATTGGTTTCACATCGAAACCACACAATAAAAATATTTTTTTAAAAAATCAAATTTATTATTTTTTTATCCCAATAGGAGCTATTTTTGAATTTTTGTTCTTTTTTTCTAGCAGTAAATAGTAGAACTACGGCTATATTTTACGACTAAGGCCTCCTAAATAGAAAAATATTGACGTATCTTTAACTTTAGTAAATTCCATTATGTTTAAAAATATTAAAAAAATAGTTTTTTTAAATTATAGCATGCGATCTTACTATGAGTCTTTCTACTTATTTATTACAACTTTCAATCACTTTGATAAGTGAACAAAATAATAGAAAAATGAAATTAAAATTTATGGTTTCACTGCGAAACCAAACTCCAGTAAGAGGCGGTATTGCAAGTCTCTTGGCGCCCATTCTAAAGCGAAAATTCTCTCAGTAGCTGATTTTCCGAAGCACTATTTGTTTATTGCCTGTTTAGCAAAATATTTATTTACTTTAAAATTACAGTGAGAAATTTTTATATTTAAATATACTTATCCGCACTCAAAAATTCTGCCATCGTGTGCAGCTGCACATGGTGCACATGCCTAAATGCTACCCTTTGTGTACATAATAGATTTAAATATTCTCTCTTTATAATTTTTGATGGAAAATTTATATGTATTAGCAATTTTTTACTAAGAAATATAAATTATTTCTTGTATGTAATGTAAAATACATGTAATTTTAAGTCCAAATTTGTATTAAAAATTATAAAAATGCAGAAAATTTTTTAAAAAAATAATTAAAAACTTATAAAATTATTTTTCTTTAAATAACTTCGTTAAAATATAAAAGTTTTATGATCACAAAATATTCGATTTTTTTCCGAATAATCTTTTGGATTGCTCAGTTTGAGTAGGAAAAAAGGACCGTTACTGTTCACTGGTTTCACAGTGAAACCATAATTTTCGTGAAATTGAAAAAGGCTAAATTCTTTTTCTTTGTATATTTGTGATCACCTTCATGTCAAATAGTCATTTTGAAACTATTTTTTATTTTTTCAAAGGGAATATGTAGTGAACTTGAAAGTATTTTCACGTATCCCTACAAGAAGTCCAAGATATTTTGTCTAGATATCTAGGTGGTCACGCTATTGGACTTTCTCTTTCCATCCACTGCCCATCGAACTTTCGCACTTCCCTAATCCAGTGCGGTTGTTCCCCATTTAGGCTGTACATGTATTTAAGATTTAAATTCAATGAAACATTCAACCATTTGTGCTTTTTCTTGCGTTGAACCAGTTTTTAAACGAGAATGTTGAAAAATGACAACGTCGTGCCATATTGGTTGCATTTCATCAAACAAAAACTTTGATTTTTTTTTCTTTTGAACACAAAATTTGTAAAAGTTTTGTTGTAAAAAACTTATTCAATTGCGTAATTTTGTCCTCGAAAAGAAAATATTTTTTTTAGTATTCAATATTAAAAAAAAAAGTACAGATGCTCTCAATTATCACAAGCGTGATAATTGTGCTCTGACCCCATACGCTTGATGTTTTCAAACATAAAGAGACGATATGAATAGTGTTCATTAAATTCGCTCTTTACTTTGAAATTCGATGTCTTATGCATATAATTTACTAAATATCACGAGCGTGCACTGCCGTTCAATGACACTATCATTCCATATAATCTGCTCTATACTTTCTAAATTTCTGTTGTCTTAATTGTAAAATGCTTTAGAATCAAAATTTGAAAAATTATTGAGTGTATCTGCCTTCAACATCAATCGATTATAATTTGAGTATCTAATCAGGTTATTCTCATAGCGGTAATTTCTAGTTTCTTATCTTAAAGTTTTTCTTTCATCTTTAAAGCAATTTGCGATCCTAAGCTTGTACTGTCTTTAGTACGTGACGGATTAATGGCAGTTTATTAAGGAAGTTACTCAAAGCAATTTGATTTTGCAAATTACATCCAATTTTCCAACTCTCTCTCTCTCTGACATCTCATATATATTCAAATATAATTGTTTGTAAGGTAATAATTAATCAAAACTGTCTGGAATTGATGAACGTGAGCTATAAGAGAGAGAGAGAGAGTAAAATTTATTTAAAAACTATGATATTTTAAATTAATGTGGATCAAGTTTTTTAATTTATCAGTGGAAGAATAATGTTGATCAATATTACTTATTCGAAAAAATGGTACCATTTGCTTTCTATTCCTCAGAATATGCCCAGAAAAATTCCCAAAAGTTTTATTTTCAATTCAGGGAACACACAATTTTGTTGAATCTTTCAAAAGAAAAAAAAAAATTGGTTCTTATTGTTTGGTAAGAACATTTTTTTTATTATAACCTTTGCCTCACATTTAAAAAACATATTGGTATTTATAAAATTTTTTTAAATGCAACAAAAACTTTTTTTTGAAATTTATGGTAACATTTTTTTAACCCAACCCTTCCAGGCGGGCGTCAAAAGTTCCATCCTTGGGGCGTGACTATCTCAGATATCTTCATCCGCTTGATGATTTAATTTTTTTTGGTGAGATTGGACTTCAAAATATGTTTGATATAAAACAATATTTAAAATATAATCCGGAATTGAGATATTTATTCGAAAAAACCTCCAAAAGATGATGTTTATTTATCACCCCGTCATCATTGTTTACATTTTAAAATGTTTTTTTTATTTCCCAATACCTTACAATTTCGGGGCCCAAAAATAGGCATAGCCTTTTTAAAAGTTCTTAATGATGTTTCTCTACGTTTTTTTTCCCGAAATTTACTTTTATATGAGATATTTTTTCAATCCTGAGTTAATACGAAAGAGTCATGTGAATGTTACATTCAGACCGTCATTGGAGGAGCTCTTTGGAAAGCTTGTGACCTACTTTTTTTAGATGTGCGTGAGGATCTAAGTGATTTTGATTCCCATATAGATATTATGGGAGTTTATTCCAGTTACAGTAAGACCCCGCTTAACGCTGTTTTGGTTTAACACTATTTTATTTGAATAGTAAGATTCCCTGAAAGGGGCGCGGTGTTGGTTTTTAATATCAACAGTTTATCTTTCTTCTTCTTTCCTTCGGTATTTTATGAACGTATTCTTATCGTTTCAAATATTTTTTGACGTTTTTGTAAATATAAATTTATATAATATAACGTTTCTATATGACAAATATTATGATTTTTTAGTTTTATCATGAGTGAACACACGAAAAAAAAGCAACAAGAAAAAGCATTTTACT
>BMAV01002356.1:37015-75890 GCA_019973955.1 Trichonephila inaurata madagascariensis | reverse complement strand
AGATATAAACCTTAGCTATAAATAAATTTAACAAAGCTACGATTATTTTATATAATTTTTAATACGTTTCCTGAGAAGCCAAATTAAAGCATGAATGCATTCATTTTAAAAAGGATCAGATATCTGGTATTCTCAGCATTTACTATGTGGCCTTCGAGCAAAAATTATTTTTCTCTCGCCTCTGACTTAGAGTATGATATTTCTGAAAATAAGAATTTATAAACAAGTATTATCATAAAACTATAAACCGCCTTACTTATATAACAGATAACTTTTCCCTTATTTTGTCTTATGTGTTGTTATATTAGACAAAAGGTAAACATATTCACATTTTTAAATGTTTCTTATTAAGAATATAATTTAATGACTTCTGTTGGAATGAATTACTTTTTATTACTTTTAGTTTCTGTTATTTCTAGTATCCCTAGTAAAGAAAAAAATCTCCTTAACATTTTTGATAAATAGATACGTTCCTCTTAATAAACATTTACAAAAGGAATTTCGTTATATGTGAATATGTTCTTTTAAATTAAATACCTCACTCGTATTAAAGGAAATAAATATGATATTTCAGTTTTGCTCAAAGGGCAAGAAGTCCCCTTAAATTTATTCTAATTCATATTATTATAAATAAAAATAGTATTTCTTTTTGTATCCATTTAATTTCCAGTAATAATTTCTTTGAAAATTTATTTGGTTGGAATTAAAATGAATACATAACTTAATTTAATTTACCGTTCAGGTTAAGGTAACTTAATTCTTTAAGCTTGTAAAATAATGTATACATTAAACGTCCGGTAAAAAAAATTAATTTGTAACAAAACATCAGTAATGAGAGTGAAACATTATTTTTATAAATATCTTTTATTTAAATATTGAAGATGTTCCATCATAAAACAGTAAACGGACACGAATTATATCATGGCATTAAAAGAGTATTAAAGATAAATGAATATTTATGAATCGTGTGTACAATTAATAAACATTTTTAAAAAATAAACTGTCCTTTAAGGTTCGGAAGAAAAGGCCGATGATATTCCTTAATGTAAAAGAAAAAAAAAATCGTAAAAATTCGAAGTATTTAAGCTTTATATATATATATATATATATGTTTCATTCCATTATCAAAAATTTATTTAAAGAAACATTTTCTTTCTCATTAAGGTATCCGACTACGTTTGGAACGTTGATTTAAAACAAAAAGAATAAATTGATAATTTTCATGATATTTAGTGTCACTTAGATTAGAATACATGTATAAAGTTGTTTTAAGGACATTGTGACAAAACTTATTTGAATACACTATTTTGGCAAAAAATTAACTTAACCTTTTAGAATAACCTTTTTCTTTTCCCCTTTTAAAAAAAAATGCTTCCAAAATAATAATTTTTCCGGAGCCCCTTTTATATAAAGGAAAAGAACTTCTCCAGAGGGGTTCTAAACTAGTTTTTTTAAAAAATTTCGGTTTTATTTTATGAGTTACCACAAACGGGAAATAATTATCGGCGTTTTTTTTTAAAAAATTGAACCCATCTGTTGTCGTAAAATATGGAAAACCCCCACCCCAAAAATTTATATATATCAAAATTTATTTTTGAGCCTTTTAGAGATGTCTGAGGTATATACAGGTAAAATATTATCATATTATTAGATTTTTCAAAAAAAGGAGAATTTTTTAAAAATTGGTTGTTTTTGGTTCTTTTTTTGTCAAAATATTGAAAATTTAAATTAATTTTTTTACAGTAATACTATTCTTAAAAACCATTCTGTATACATTTTCCAATCAAATGAAACTTTTAAAATATCATAAATTTTATTCATTTATACACTTTTTAAAAAATCACGGTTCCGAATTGCATGGGTAGCAGTGCAAAAAAAAATATCGAATTTTTTAGAAAAACGCTAAAAGTCCAGGAAAAAAAAAGATTTGACTGGGAGACGTTTAATTGCCCCGGGGTTTTTAAGAATTTTAAAGGGTCGTATCGTGGGTTTTAGCGTCAAAGATAGTATAATTGAATTAAAATATATTGTTATTCTATGAGGGGGAGGCGCGATGAAAGTTATGATTGAATATTGGGTCGCGCTAATATTGAAACTTCGAGAAGCACTGCCCTACACACATACTTCACACTCTCAATAATACCTTTTTGGAATGATGTTCAGCCAGCGAAATCAATGCAGTTGGATCAAAAATGCGGCACACAGTCCTACAAAGCCTTAGGTTGTGGTACATAAAAATTTATCCCCCTTTTGTAAAAATTTTGGTCAAGAATGAAATGTACGGATTATTTTTGTACTAGAAAAGCAAAGACACAGGTGTCGATTTGGCCACCTTGTTGCTTAGACGTCAGGTTGTCTGGAACCCAATGATCCCCCTTTCTTGTAAGACCCGTTAACCAGCCATCTCTATGGCGTTGTCCGGTGTACATTGAATGTCTCCACTAATTCTTGCTCCATTGAGTTCAGGTTGTTACTTAAGGATTGGTCAATTCCGTCTACTCCGACGTGTGATGGCCGTCCACTGCTAACTTGATCTTGGCAACTTCTGTCTCCTTCCCTAAATTTAACCATAGAATACTACCCATTCGTCTAGCACAGTGATCTTCAACTCCTGGTCCGTGGACCGGTACCGGTCCGCCTAAAGAACATTAAACTATTGCTATTTTATTCAAATTGGTACATTTCTCTCGCATATGCGGAACTTTCAATGGAGATCACTTTATATTCCATGTTAAATCCCTTTTATTCATTTTGAAACCCATATTTTTTTTTTAGCAAAATTTAAAAACTAAATTAAAATTGTTAAACCAAAACAATCTAAAATATAAACAATCAACGTGCCCCAAACCCTCAGCGGGGCAGGGGTTTAAAATTATCAAACGTTTGACCGGTCCACAGTGAAAAAAAGGCCGGGAAAAGGGTCTCGCAGCCCACAGCTATAACAAAAAAACCTTTGACCCCCCCCAAAAACGGGAAATTTTAACGTGAAACTCAGTACCTTTATATTCCTTGGTTACTACATAAAAGATATTTTTTTTTCCCCAAAAATATTTTCGCATATAGATTTTTAGAACAATGTTAGTTTTGAGGTAGTAGTAACGTTTGGGAAATTTAGAATTGTCTTTATATTTTTTCCCCAGTTTTCGAGATGTTGTGATAACCTTTTCTTGGGAAAAAACCTTTGGGGGAAAACCTGGGGCTATCTGGGGAATTTTGAAAAATTTGATTGATGATGATAATTTTATTTTGGGGGATGAAGGGAAAAAGAAAAAAATTTTTTTTAAGTTCCCAAAAACAAGAATTTTTGGATAGCACGATAAATATCATTTAGAGAATGCATATGCTATATATGTACATAATACTGTTTGGAAATCTGAAAAAAGGGATTATTTTTGGGAAAAAAGTTTGCGGTAAAGCCGGAAGATCCATTGCGCCATTTTGGGTTTAAGAAACGAATAAATGCATCAATTTGCCCCGATCAACAAAAAGACAATTATCTTGAACTTTTTAAACTGGAGCAAAAAATTAAAAACCCCCCGAACTATTGGAAAAAAAAAACAGAGAAATATGTGTATTTTTGGGACGCGAAAAGTTTATTTATCATGTTTGTAGCAATGTGCGGAGAGATCAAGCTAAAATGCGGGAGATTGCCGAAAAAAAAATTTTTACTGTTTTGCTTTTGTAAAAATTTTTGATGTCCGGGAAAATTTTCCTTGTAGTATAATTTGTTTGTTATTAACTTTTTAAAATAAGCTTTTGCAGGCTAAAACTCATTGTCTGGTCGAATGGTTACCATTCTCGTGTTTTTTTGGGAAAATCATTCTAGGTTTGGAAAAAATTGGGATAAGGGTCTATTGCATCCCCCCCCATAAACATGACTGAACATGCCGTGGTTTGTACTATTCTTATCGGACCACAATGTCAAAAAACAATGTCTCACATGCTTTTTTGCTTTCCATGTTTTCCCTTTGGGGTTTTTTCTTTTTTTTTTAGATTAGTAACTGTGGGGGGAATATATTTCATTTATATTTTAAGAATCCACACGTTTGATTTTGCCGATGATCCGGTCATTACAAAAGGGCATTGGGGGGTCAATTCCATTCATTATTTGCATATTCAAAAAAGGGTAGAATTTTTTACACTAACGTGATATGTAATTCAAAACAAAAAGGGTATTGTTGGGTAGATTTCTAAACCCAAAACCCCTTTTTAAAGGGTAGAAAAAAAAAGGAATACATTTAAGATAAAAATATTAAAAACTTTTTTTTTCCCAAAAAACAACAAAAAAAAAAAATTCATAAATAAAGAAGGAAATAATGCGTACCCAAAGTATTGTTTTTTGAAGAATAAGTAAAATAAAAAATATACACTAAAATTATTATTACAGAAAAATTGTTTTTTTGGGTTTTAAAGTTAAAACCAATAAATTTAACCTTTTTTTTTATTAATGAAAATATGTAATAATTGTTTTTAAAATGTCATTTAAATATTATTTTTTTATGAATAATCCTTTGAATTAGTACATTTACTAAAAACTTGGGTTAATGCCGTTTCGAAAGATGGGTTTTGTTTCCAAAATAAAAATTGTTTCTGAAACGTGTTTAATTAAAAAAATGTGAAAAAAGGAAAACATATAACTGGGACATTAAACCTTTTAAAGGTTTTCTCAGCAAACAATTTTTTCGCAATTTCCCAAAATCACCCCAGCTTTGGTATGTTAACATAATTTCTTTTTTTGAAAAATAGTTTCATTAGAGAAACGAGTTTTTTTAAAAACCCTTTTTTCGGGGGTTTTCAGAAGTAATTTTTAAGGGTTTTCCCGTGAGAAATTTAATTTATATTGATATTTTTTTTACTTTTCCCCAACGTTGCAATTTTTTTTTCAATCCAAAAAATTTAAAATAAATTTTTCCATATTCTTTTTAAACGTATAGATGTTATAGCATGTTATTAGACAGACTGCAAATTAAGGGGTTTCTTTATTGCCAAGATGATTGTTTGTAATTGAATTCGCAAAAAAAACATTATTGTTTCTATTATTTTGGAAATTTTATCAGTGCTATTGATGTTATAATGAAATTTTAAAATATTCCTTCTAAGCCAACCCCTTTGGGGGTTAAAATTTGTTTTAAAGTTTTTGAATTTTCCGTGTTTTAAAAGTAGTCTACTTTAAGTTAAAATTACTGAAAGCTCAAATATTACTTCAACTTTTTTTTTAAATTTTCGTATAAAGATATTAATACATTAAAGGAATATTTTTGTAAAGTAAAAAACAAAAGCACTGTTAATAATTTTTTAAAAATTTTGTAAAAAGGATCAAACATTTTTATAAAATGTTTTAAACTTTCAATACGTGCGACCTAATTTTCAATCATAACTTTCATCGCGCCCCCCTTCTATACAATAAAAATATATTGAATTCAATAATAACGTACTTTGACTTAAAGTTACAAAACAATTTTAATCATAAACCATACAAATTATCAAGATATGTATTGCATTATTTGCATAATTTTATATGAATGACAAGCCCATAAGGTCACTAGAAATTATTAAACTGGTTCTTTACTTAGTATTGGTAAATGAAAATATCAAATATATTGATCAATACTGTTATTTAAAATATATTAATCGGTGAAAATTTTTTTTACAAAAAAAATTATTTTGTTCGTTTTTTTTCAATAAATTAATAATATTTTTAAAATGGTCTATTCAATTGACTATTAGCTCAGATCTTATATATTTATACATTTATTTATCTTGTTCAAATTTTCAACGTTAATAAAATATTTTTATTCATCAAATCAAGTTCAAATTTTTTTTAAACTTGTAGGGGATGGATTGATGTTAATAAGTTTTTTTTTTTAAATACTCATTCTTTAAATTGAATTTTATTTTTAAATTTTAAATTTATTTTTGGTTATTTCTCCGGTAGTTACAGTTAGCTTCAACAGATGGCTCCAGTACTTTTTGTCGGAATTGACGTTGTTTTTTTTTTTTGTATTACTTGTTTTTTTTCGATATTTTCGCACCTCCCCCGTACAAAATTTTTTCCGTAGAGGGGGTGCGCCCCACAGGGGGTGAAACTTGATATGAGAGTTATTTATTGATAATAAGTTATACCCCTGGTACATAATCGGACCCGGTGACTGATGCGGTTTAGTCGTGAGTTCAAACCTACTCCTATTGAAGACCCGTCACGTAAAGTGAATGTTACATGTCAAATCTGTAAATGATTAGCATGCATCAAAGTACCCCGTTTGTATGTTTAAAATAAACACGCACTATAAAAAATTTAAAGCCACAAAACATCACAGTATAGAGGGATTGATGTACGTTGCCAAAACCCCCCCCTCCATTATCTTTTTTTTTTTTTAAGTTTTTTTATTATTTTTATAGAATAGTAAAAATACTTTTTTTTTTTCCGCTATGATCATTTAAAACTTTTTTTCCCCCATAACCATGGATTTCCAAAGGGCCATTGTGGTCTATGGTTATGGTAACGGACTCGTGGCCAGCGTGTAATGAATTCAAAGCCTTAGAGCTACTGGCATACCAAAGTGTTCAAGGTATGATGCATGATAAATATGTATACTCAAAGTCATTCCGTAGATGGGATGTGGAAGTTTGATGAGAGAGTGTCAGCTATGGTGTATTTCACATCACTTGATCATATTCAAGATTCCAAAGTCAGTCAAAATTAGCTCTGATGTTGCTTCAAAATGCAACATAAATTAAAATAAAATACCATCAGTATTTTATTCACAGCTTATTCTTATGTACATAATCTATGTATGTAATCATATATATGTAATCATCATCATCTCCCAAAGAGAATGTTGAAATAAAAATTGAATAAGTTTTCCAATATTCGCTTCTTTAGTCTAATACTTTAAAATTGACTTAAGGTATCCGACTACGTTCGGAACCGGGATATTGCAAAAGCGTATACATGGATAATATTTATGATATTTAGTGTCACTTAGATTAGAAAATGCATATAAAATTACTTTAAAAATATTATTACAATAAAAAATTATTTAAATACAATATTTTGACAAAAAATGAACATAGAATGACCCATTTTCAAAATATTCTCCTTTGGCGGAAAATGATTCTATTCTAATAATATTTTGCCTGTATATATCTCAGACCTCTGTACAGAGGCGAAACTTGAATTTTTGAAATATATAACTTAGAAGTGGGTTTATCCATGTTTTACGAAAACAGAGGGGAGAAATTTTAAGAAAAAAAAACGCCGATAATTATTTCAATTAGTTGTATCTCTGAAAATAATGTGCATTTTTTTAAAAAAAATAGTTTAGATTCTCTGGAGAAGTCATTATTTATACAAGAAAAATATTATTATTTTAGAAGCATTTTTTACAAAAGGAGAACATTTTGAAAAAAGGTTATTCCAAGTTAATTTTTTGCCCAAATATTGTATTAAATAATTAATAATTAACAAGTAAAAAAAGGGAATTTTTTAAAAAATCATAGTTGAGCCTCTGAAGGGTCTGGTATATACAGGCAAAATATTTTTTTTAATAGAAGCATTTTTAAAAAAAATTTTTGGAAAAAAATTTTTTGTAAAAATGTCCTTAAAACATTTTATACATGTATTCTAATCTGAGTGACATTTTATATATCATGAACATTATCCATTTTGCGTTTTTTAAAATCACGGTTCAAGTAATCAATACCTTAAAAATTACTTGAGAAAATAAAATATGACATTTAATTTTCATAAATTTTTCATTTTCTTAAAATTTTTTCCCCATTAAAGTAAAAGTTTAACTTTTAAGTGACTCTTTAAAACATTAACTGTTGCTAAAAATGTTCATGCAATTTGTATGTACCATTTATTGCAATTTATAGATTGCTTAATAATGTCGCACTTTGAAGAAACACGTGGATTATGGTGACAGACGCATTTTAAACTAGAACCATTGATGAAGATGATATTCGAGTACATCCTTTTAATTTTCTGTACCATGTCAAATAGGATTTTAAGTCTCGATATTCGGGTGGGCCCCAAAAAAAAGATTGATCAATAAATCTTCGTACTTACAGAATCGATTCCCCGGCATTATCACCTTCGGTTTTCCCCATCAGCAAACACATATTTGTTTCGGTGCTGCATTGTTGGTAAAAATTTTGGGTTCGGGTTTTTGGAAGTCCTTTGGGGAGACTTTCCGTTTTCCTAACCTTTTGAACTGAGGTAAAATGGGTTTTTTTCAGCTAAATTTAACTGTTGGAAATAAAAAAAAAAAAGTCTCAGGGGCCAGATCGGGGAAAAAGGGAAAATTCCCCATAGTAGTATTTTTTTGGGGTTTTTTAAAAACGTTTACAGATAGGGCCAGGGGCGGCTGCATTGTCTTGGTGCAACAACGATCCATTACCTCCCAATTCTGGCCTTTTTCCTTTTTTTTAACGAAAGCTTTTTAACACTTGATTGCAGTAGTGTTAATTAACAGTTGACCACTGATGTGCGTAGGAATTCTATATCACGATTTTTTTATGTTTTTGGTCTGTAATCGCGACCTTGGTCCCCACAGATTCATCTTCTTCTGCACTGCCATCCCCGAAAACCCTTTTGCCATTCAAACGCATATGCACTGACAAAATTTCACCTCCAAAACCCCTCGGTTTATCTGAAATGTTTTCGTGGTTAATTTCTTAAGTTTCACCAGGAACTAGATGTTGATTCGACATTTTTCCAGCAGAATGCAGTTGTACGTGTTCACTCAATGGCACACTTCTCTGAAGTAGCGTGATAGATTAAGACGAAACCGGTCACGTGGATAAAAGAGGTAATTGGGGGTGTTCTTAAACAACCAAAACAGTTGTTATCAACTCCACTTTTTTCAAGTTACACACTTAATCTTGTTTTTTTTTGTGTGTGTCACACCTTGTATAGAGCAATTTAAATAAACATTTGGTAATTTATTTTTTCCCAATGGTCGCATTGCATTGAATCCAAATTTCAAAATACTTGAAAAAGATTGAAAAGTATATAAGCTTAAAATTCAATTAAAGTTCTAATATTCTTGAAATATTCAGGAGTCTTTTACCAAAGGAAAATAGTTCTAGTGATTCCTTAAAAAAAACTATTTATTTAAAAACTGTTACCTTACAAAACTACAGATAAAGGAAAAACATTCGTTGGAATGACATGAATTCAAACATCATATTTATAAAAAAAAAAATTTTGATTTTGAAAAAAATATTCATCAATGCGTTTTTTTTAACTCCGGGTACCTTGGTTACATGGAATCTTGGTTTTCAAGTGCTCCCAAAAATTTTTTTACTTGAGGGTAAATATAGCAAAGTAAACACGGGTAAAATCTAACGCAGAATGGATTTCATAGCTTAAGGCTTTAGCAACTTTCAAATAAATTAGTACTTTTACTTCTTTTTCAGAAAAGTTTCAGGTAATTTTTCTTTCTTTCTCCTTTTTTTTTTTTTTGAGGGGGGGGGCGGAATTTATTACTGCATTTGAAAAAAAAAAAAATTGAATTTTCTACCATCGTTTTCAATAACTATGCATTATATTTTTAAATAAAAGTTTGAAGAGATCCAATTTTTTAATGGCATATATTTTTCGTATGCAGCGGAATAAAAGAAAAACTATTTTTAAGGAACCATTCATACTCAAGTGTTTTGTTTTGTGTAATTTGTTTCTCAATGACATTATAATACAGAAGATGGTTAATGATTACATTATGTCCACAATCCACAAGCAAGAAAATTCTTATATTTTCTTTTATGAAACAGACATTTTGCAATGAAATTCCTGGATTTCTGACTAAATGTTTTTTTAAATATGTAACAATAGGTTTTTTTTTGTAACAATAGGCTATCCACGGGGTATATCCTCTCTTTCTCGAGTTTTCTTCCGTCCAAACCATTTGGTACTTTAAGCAAGAACAACGCCTCTATAAAACTGAATACCACTACCAAACAGTTAGTTAGAACAGTGCTTCTCAAACTTTCAACATTTGCACCCCAATATTCAATCATTATTTTCATCGCGCCCCCCTCCATACCATAACAATGAATGGACACCAATAATACTATACTTTGACACAAAACTACAATGCGACTTTGACCTCTTATGTACAATTGACGTATATAAACGTCTCTCTAAGCCAACACATTTATTCTCTGAACGTATATATACGTTTTTCCGAAGTAAGATCTTTTTTGTGCACTGCTATCCATAAAATTATACCGAAGGCTTTGGAATGCAATAAAATGATCTTGGCAGTGTTTGAGAAGGATTTACTTACTTCAGAAGATTTTGCTTATTTTTCCATCTCTCCCCCCCCCCCCCTCCCAAATAAAAACATAAAGATACGCGCGTCCACGTGGAAAACGATGGCATTGGGCAGCGAAAAGCGTAAATTTTAATCGGCAGTTAAGGAATTAATTATAAACCGTGCAAATTATGAAGATAAATGTTAATACAAGCCCATGGGGTCACTGGTAATTATCAAACTTGTTCTTAGTATTGTTAAATTAATAATAAAATACATTGCACAGTACTGATACATTTATAAGTGTATAATATCAATGTAAAAATGTGTATTTTATTATATTAGAAAGTATTTTGTTTGTTTACTTTCAGTAAATTAATAATTATTTTTAAATAATCTTTTGTTTTCGACTTTTCAATATTCTCGTGCCCCCTTCGTACAGTTGTCACGCCCCCAAGGGGGTGCGCCCCACAGTTTGAGATACGCTGAGTAAGAGAAATATAGAAGGATAATTATGGAGGGTATTTTGTTATTTCTATTGGGGCTGCGGATTGGTGTTCTACCATTGCAGACCCAGAAGCTGGTATCTATTTTTAGTGCGGCACCATATAGGTGAAAACTAATTGCCACAGGTAAATTTGACGCCCAGAGGGAGCCACCTGAGTTCTGGCGAAATCGTATTTGCAGAGAGCTTCCAAACCAAACAGGCACCGGAAGGATCTGTTACTTACCCCATAATCACATGCGGCATGACCTCAGTCGATTTTCTGCATCATGAAAATCCATTGACTCAGGCCGGGTTCGAACTCGCAACCTTGGGCGTACAAGCCCCGCAACAACCCAACTAGGCCCCCCCCCCCAGCCGGCCTTTGGACGTTATTGTTACAGTGAATTGTGATAAACCCGGTGTGTTATATTGTTCGTATTAAAGATTACGGGGATTTTCGAGTTTACAAGACCAAGGGGTTACATGCCATTAAGATAACAACAAATTGATTCTTGCTTTTCAGCTTACCTTGTCTGCACGTCACGTCGTCATCTCTAGTAATTGACTTAACGGGATGGTGGACCTTCACATTGTCAAACTTTGGTCAAATACGATTTTGATTTTTTCTGCTAATAATATTCCTTATAATTCATAGAATAGTTCTGTCAAAGAATTGAGTCTTTTTGATTAACAATCAATGAATTATTGTTTTTTTTTATTTTAATCAAATAAATGTTTAAAATATACTTTTTTAGTTCGTAAGTTTTCCTTTTTTATTGTACGTAAAATGCTCCTCGAATTTCAAATTACGTCATATCTCTTTGAAATTTTCACAACTTACGAATGATGATATAACTCACAAATTTGTGCATTGGTTTTCTAAAATATTTAACGGTTCATAATTTGTTTTGTTTTCACTACCTTAAATGTGTGATAATTGGTGAAATATTTCATATAATATTGAACATTTATCTTGTTTTCATCAGATTTTATTCTGAATTTAAAATCCACGCGCAGATATATTTTGTTGTAGTTCATCCATATTTAAAACAAAAACTATATACATATCTTAAAAACTAATGCATTAGGAGCATTTTAAAAATAGTTTAAAATATTTGATTTTTTTTTTTTTTAAAAATACGTTTATATAATAGGTTTTTTGTAAAAAATCTATTTAAATTGTGGGATATAATAACCATTTATTATACTGATTCCCCATTTTCAGCTAACTAAGCAAACAATATAATAAATTAGTTTTAATGGTCCACCGACCCCTTGAAGAAAATTGCACTTGATTGTCATCAGATTGAGTTAGATTCAACTGCTTCTCCACTTATGCTGCATTCTGATCTCCTTGAAATTTCAATACTGAGCCAGATCTTCACTTCAACGAACATGATGAAAATGTGCCGTGAAATCTTTTATAAGTGTGTCAATAAATAAACAAAACACGTTTTTACAATGTTTTTTTTTCTTTCTGAGGATTGCAAATTCCTTACTCGGGTGCTTCTCAAGCTTTTCATATTTGCGACCCAATTTTCAATCATAATTTTCATAGAGTCCCCTTTCATAAATTACAATACATTCAATTCAATAATAATGTACCTCGATGCTAAACTACAATATGACTTTATTTATAAACGGTGCAAATTATCAAGATGAGTATTAATTTTTTATATGACAGCCCATAGTGTCACTCATAATTATTACACTTATTCTTAACTTAGTGAAGATAAATAAATGTTCAAATAAAGCGTGAAGTTCTGATACATTTATAAGTATATCATATCAATTGAAATGTGCATTTCATTTTATTTTGTTAGAATGTATTTCATTTCGTTTCTTTTCCGTAAATTAAGATATATATATATATTTTTAAATAATCCTTTTAATTTCTGCTTTTTGATATGCTTGCGCCCCCTGGTAGGAATTTGAACCCCTCCCCGCCCAGGAGGCACGCCTCAAAGTTTGAGAAACGCTGCCTTACTCTGATACAGTATGAAGATAGTGCTGGCAGATTCGTGTAATGATTATTTCCAGCATAAATAATAAACACTCATGTTAAAGTGAATGATATGACAAATTTTGTATTCAGATATTTTCCTAAAATTTCATATACGTATTTTCCCCCTTTCTAGGAGTCTAATTTTTTGAACAAATAGTAACGACGCATCACAGTATAGTTAGTTAAGTTGTGAAATATATACCCTATATATCAAATTCACCAGAAATTATTTTTATTTAAGGAGTTTTATGGTGGCGGGTCTAACAGTTTTATTTACCATAAAATCCGGCGTATAGCGCTACAATGGTGTATTATGTGCTACTATACATTCAAGCTGCATTTTTTTTTTTTTCATTTTTAGGTATATTCACAGTATAACCCACAAAGTCATTTTGCAAAGAATCCTAAAATGTATTGTCTAATGCTTTTATATTTTGAAATCATTTATTCAAGGTACTATAATAAAATATTTAGAAAACATAGTGTACTTCTAGAAGTACCAGCATATAAATTTTCATAAGGGTTTGCCCATTCATATTTCGATATTTGTAGAAGTGAAACTTTTTTTTTATACTCATCACTTTTTTATTTATGTTTAAAGCTTTCATTTCCATACCCGCGGTGTATAACGCACTCACTTATATATCAATCTTATTTTTTTATGTTGAAAGTGCGCTTAGTACGTATAATTATACTGCAATTGCCTAAGAAAATCTCGCAAACACATACTGACTTCTCAACGACACACAGGTGATCTATACGAATATAATAATTCTTACAAAATAATAAAAAGTAAAAGGTTTGTTATTTTCATTCGAAATCTGTTTTAACAAAAGGTTATTCTTCACTGGAGACAAGTTTTCTTGTATAATGTACAATGCGCATTATTGAATAACACCAAAAACTAATCGTTGAATGGAACGTGTGGGGAAACTTTCTGCTTGAATCAGAAGTTGTATAATTAGGATGAAAGAGAACTATAAATCACTGAATGGAAAATAATATGAGCTTACTTTATCCTGTGATTTATAATGCATTATTTTAAGATGACAATCAAATACTAATTATTGCATTAGAAGGCTTTTTTCGTTTATATAAAAAGTGAATGAATAGTAAAACAAACAAATATTCATCATGGAACACTATAGATAAGCAAGATGCTATGAATTGTAAACACTTATTGTTGATTCAGGACTACTATTTAAACCAACGTTTCTCAAACTGTGGGGCGTGCCCCCCTTGAAGGTAGTGACGACTCTACGAGGGGGGCAGGAGCATATTGAAAAGTCAAAAACAAAAGATTATTTAAAAAATAATTAATGTAATGAAAGTAAACAAACAAAATATATTCAGACAAAATAAAAAATAAAATACGCATTTACACTGATATATTACACTTATAAAGGTATCAGGGCTACACAATGTATTTTATAATTAATTTAACAATACTAAGTTAAGAACAAGTTTAATAATTACCAGTGACCTCACATGGGATTGTCATAAATAAAATTATATACAAAAATCAACACTATAATTTTTACGGCTTATAATTTATCCCTTAACTGTCGATTAAAACTTACGAGATTATTTTCCACGTAGGAGCGCGTATGTGGTGTATAGTGGGGAGGGGGGAAGAATAAAGAAGAGCAAATAATTTGAAATAAGTAAATCCTTCACAAACATTGTAAAGATCCTTTTTTTGCATTCCAAAGCCTTCGGAATAATTATATATATAGCAGTGCAGAAATAAGATCATACTTCAGAAAAACGTATATATACGTCCCAGGAAATTAACGCTTTGACTGAGCTAGACGTTTATATACGCCGGAGGAACTTAAGAGGTTAAGGTATTGTAGTTTTAGCTTCGAAGTATAGTATATTATTGAATTTTCAATACATTGTTATTGTATGAGGGGGGCACGATGAAAATTATGATTGAATATTTGGTCGCGAATATTGAAACTTTGAGAAGCACTGATTTCAACCATATATGAATTAATTCCTCGCTTAAATAAAGCAGGATAATTTTTATACCCAAGAAATATTTCCTACTCTTAGCTTATATTAGCCTAAACAAAATGAAATGGATTTTTCTTCATTACTCTTTCAACAATAAGTTTCACAGGATTATTTTTGAAAACTTTACTTTAATAATCATAAGTAGGGAAATGAACTATAGAGCTAGAAGGACTTTTCATAAATTAATAAAAAATATATTAAAACGTATTTATAAGCTGTGATGAATAATATAAATGAAATCATCATATTTATCAATGAATCTGCATTCATTTACAACTTTTTTTGTAATGAAAGAACATATTGATTTCAAATATGCATTGCTTGAGTGTTCTGTGAATTA
Source organism: Trichonephila inaurata madagascariensis (assembly GCA_019973955.1). Taxonomy (NCBI): domain Eukaryota; kingdom Metazoa; phylum Arthropoda; class Arachnida; order Araneae; family Nephilidae; genus Trichonephila; species Trichonephila inaurata. The sequence continues at coordinate 60,780 of BMAV01002356.1, read as the reverse complement.
ATTTTATAACAAAGATAAATCATTTTATTTTCTGTATTTGGTAAAACAGATGAATAAATATTTTTATCTCTCTCTCTCTCTCTCTCTTATTATTAAAATATTCTAATAACTTGAAGTACCAAACATATTATTAAATGATATCACACAACATATATACTATTCCAGGTTCCAGTGAATACTTTGATTAGTTATGGGAAATAAAATACTTCTAATCACGTAGCTTGATTTATGAATTATACGCAGTAATGAACATGTGACAAACGAAATAAGATGAGGTCAAAACGGAATGGCATGGAGTTGTTAATATTTAAGTTTGAATTTGTGGAATTTCTTTGAATTTAAATATATTCAATGTTAAATATTTGGTATCCATAAAATAAGAGACAGGCATTTTTAAATGACTTTAAATTACAGTCGGACCGCAATTCAATAAATGCTTTGGGACCGAACATTTTGTTCTTTAAATCAGTGTTATTCGTTAGATCGGGATAGAAACACGGAACGATTTTCTTGCATTTACCTTTTGGAAATTCTAAAATAAGCAATTCCAAAGAAAATATCAATAGTTAGAAATTTTACACTTTTTATTCAACAGCTAAAAATACTATTAGCGAATTATTACGCGTCAGTTAATTGTAAATTTTGAAACACCACCGATCAATATGTTAAGGTATCCGACTGCTTGCGACAAATTTTTTTAAAAAATGGAGATATGGAAATTTGTTTGTGGTTTTTAGATTTATTTAGTACATTTTAAGGAAAAAAGGCTAAAATTAAGACGAGAAAAATACATTATTACTACTAAAACGGGAAAAGAATGGGTAGAAATTGACAAAAATTTACGCAAACGAGGCCCACTCTATACAAATAGTAAATGAACAAATTCTCAATTTTTCAACTTTGATGTATTCTTTAGCTATTAATTTTTTAAATGACCTTCAGGAAAAAGATATTTTAATTTTTACAAAAACTAGAGGCCTTTTTCTTAGTGATTATATGAAATTGCTTCAAAAAACAGTGGTTATATTCACATAAAGAACAGTAAATTTTGTAATAAAGCATTGTGATAAATCTGAAGGTTAAAACACTCCTACTGTTACACAGGACATACACAAAAAGTTTCAGCAAATTATTTTCAAAACTTTTTGAGCAATCGCGGTCGCCGTGTAAGCATTTCGAAAAAAACACATTTCGAGTAAAACGCATTGTAAAGTTTGACATCTTATGTAAAGTAACGACATCTGCTTTTACTAAAAAACGTGTAGTTTTTGTTCTAGTGAATGGAAAATAAAAAAAAACCTGGTATTTCTATAAAGTAATAAGATGGCCTATAAAATAAAATTTTAAATTTTGTTAATTTTGGAAAAAAAAACACATTATTTTAGGGTAGTCGGATACCTTAAATACATACTATGTTTAAAAATCCTTTTGATTCCTGACTCGAAAGATTTCCTTTTTCGACATTATACAGAGAAGTAAATACTGTATCATTTACGTCCTGCTGCATAATGTATGTTTTCAGAATTTCAAAACAATGTAAAGCATTAAAAAATGCAACAGTTTTGCTTATAAATTCATTATTAATTTCTGAATCACAATTGTTATTCATTGGCTTTGACAAATCAACTCTTTCCTGAAATTCCGTTGCACTGGTAGGCAGCTGGTCATCAATTATAACATATTCGTTAAAATTTTTAAATGTTCTCCTGCGTTGTGAAGTGAGATGAGGAAAGAAAGGAGTTGCCCCTGTCCTTTTCAAAAATCACACCATAGGTTACACTCGTAACTCATCGACCGTTATTAAGTCTAATAACACTATGCACCATTAGCCATCGAAATTTGTTACTTATAAAAAAAAATTTCCTGATAAAAAGGATATCTCATTTAAAAGTAAATCCATTTTATTCTAATAAAAACTAATTCAAATATTTTTTCAGTTAATGAACTAATTCTTTAATTTGGGGTTTTTCCTTTCATTTTAATTAGGGAAAGAGAAAATTCGCTAAATCACGAAATTCGTTAAACAGGGGTTCCCTAAATCGAGGTTGGACTATACTTTCAATGTAAATTTAAGATATACATTTATCGTTATATATTCGATTGATGACAATATAACATAATTAAAATGGAATAAATGCAACACTTACTGTTTTGTTACTGCAGAAATAGTCTTTGATTGTTAATTTAAAATAGAAATGTTCTTAATCGTATGTACAAAATCTAGAATTATACACATATTTGCTGCCTGCACAACAGGAATGAAGTTTCAAGTAAATGAGCCTTTTTGAGATAAAAAGTAAAAGTAATTTTTATTAAGGTATCCGACTACATTCGGAACCGTGATTTTTCAAAAGCGCATAAATGGATAATTTTCATGATATTTAGTGTCACTTAGACTAGAAACTGTATATAAAATTGTTAATAGTATTACCATAAAAAGTTATTTAAGTACAATATTTTGACAAAAAATGAACATAGAATGACCCATTTTCAAAATATTCTCCTTTTGTTAAAAAGTTCTTCTATTATAATAATATTTTACCAGTATATAGCTCAGGCCTCTGTACAGAGGCTCAACTAGAATTTTTGAAATATATAACAAAGATGTGGATTTATCCATATTTTACGACAACAGAGGGGAGCAATTTTAAGAAAAATACGCCAATAATTATTTCAATGGGTGGTAACACTGAAAATAATGTGAATATTTCAAAATTCTAGTTGCGCCTCTGTATAGAGGTCCGATCTATGTACAGGCAAAATATTATTATAATAGAAGCATTTTTCACAAAAGGAGAACATTTTGAAAAATGATTATTCTAAGTTAATTTTTTGCCAAAATATTGTATTTAAATAATTTTATTTTGACAAAATGTCCTTAAAACAATTGTATACATGTATTCTAATCTAACTGACACTAAATATCATGAAAATTATCCATTTATGCGCTTCTTTAAAATCAAGGTTCGAATGTAGTCGGATACATTAAAGAAAAATACATTCTTGTACTTTTAACATTTATAACATTTATTGCTGTTAAAAGACACCTACTAAATAATTACAAGAAAAAACCTATCAGGTACATTTAACATCTTAAGTATTAAAGTTTTTAAAAAGTCCATGAAAAAGCGAAAAACATCTACTCTTGTATCGGATTGATTCGATCGGACTAAGACAGATAGCAAAGGCATGTGCAATGTGCATTGTATATACTCTTCACTACTCATTACTCATATATTAATAATCAGTACCAGCAGCATTGGTCTGGCAGCTTTTTGTGGGCCAAGGCCTTCATCAGAAGCTTTCCCCATTCTGCCCTGATCCCAGCAATTGATATCCACCTCTTCACTTTTAGAATGGAGAAGTCTTCATCAGCGCAATCTTTCCATCTTCTTTTGGGCCTTCACTTTGGTCTTCTATTAGAGGAAGTTGCATTAAAAATTTTCCATGCTGTTCGTTCTGGGCACATTTTTACTATATACCCTGCCCATCTAGTTCTACTTAGTTTTATGGACTTAATAATATTAAAAATCTAATATATTTCAAAATTATATATTTTTCTCCAACTGTTATTATCGAGAACAGCACCACATGTGATTCGCAGGACCATCCTTTCAAAAGTCGCCAAGATTTTCTCTTCTTTTTTGTGAAGGTTCAGGTCTTTGAGGCATAAGTCAAAACTGATTTAAACAGTACCTTACACAACAAGATTTATGTGTGTCTTTCTTTTTATTAAGTGAGACTTCTGTAATGATCTTAAAATAAGGAAACAGTGACTAGCTGCAATAATTCTCCTTCTGATTTCAGGATTCTTGTAAATTTGGTAGTTTATTTCTGATCCTAGATTGGTAACCTTTTTTACATATTCAAATTTAAAGGAGTCTATTTCAAACCAATTAGGGATGGTTTACAACCTACCACAATGCATGTATTTTGTCTTCTCCACAAGGGAAAATCATAATTTTGTATTATTAATGTTGTATTTTCTTTAGTCTAAAATCCTCTAAACATTTTTTTGTTTGTTTCTTTTAAAGAAACAATCCCTTTATGGCAATATTGAATTTAAAAAATGTTTTTTATAATTATTTTTCTCCCCTAATCTCTATAACATAGAACATCTTTTCCGTGTAGTTATGTTCTAATTAATAATATTTTGTTCACCATATCGCAGCAATCCACCCTATTACACAGCCTAACACAAAAGGGGAAGAAATAAATTAGAACGAAGATGTTTTTACAGATCCCAATTTACAATTACCCCTAGAAATTTGTTTACACTCGATTTGTGTTTTTTTCTCTACTTGTAATTATTATTGAATTATTAAGGCTTTGTAATAAGTCATCAAAAATAAGTATTTCTGTTTTTAAGGGGTTTTTTTCTTTATAATATCACAAAGGAATTCATTCGAAGTCTTTCTTCACTATAATTCATGAATCACGAAATAAAATAATAATAATAATAATAATAATAAACGCTAAAGATCTCTGGAAGTTTTTCGTATTCATTATCTTGGAATCGCTTATTATGATCAGGCAAATATATGCTTGATGAAAAAAGTGCAAGAGACAAAATTTTTATTTGGAAAAATATTTGTAAGGGAAGAAAAGTTTTCCATAAAAATAAACATCCGATGAAAGGAAGTGAAAAAGCACATATCTTCAGGATGAGAAAATAAGCATAAAGCCTCAGAATGAGGTATCTAGCAATATTTTTTGTTTGTTCCATTAGTGGAATTTTATCATTCTTTTTATCTTCTTTTTTGTGCACTCAATTTTCAATGGTGCCTTTTTTTCTAGTTTGGTAAGCACAGTTTTCCATCCTTGAATTTTACGATTAATTTTCAGGGTTCTGTTATTCATTAAATGAAGGCATATTGGATGGAAGTGGTGTTACTAAAAGTTATTACCAGGAAATTGTAGAACTGTGTATACTACCGTAAACAATAATAGAAAATAACACAAAATTAATGAAGCATGATTAAATCAAGAAACTTCGGAATAAATTACTTAAATATCCTTTAGATATAAGAATTATCATAGATGAGTCTTGTATTCTTCGAAACAGAACTTCAGTTTCGAGTTCTGACACCAATGAATATTTATTGTTGAAATATAAAGAATATTTTTCAGTTTCTTTTAACGTTGTTAAATTTATTCATATTTTAAATACACATACTAAAAAATGCAGTGCTTCTTTTTATGAGCCAACACTGGTTTTCGTTAAAAATTAAAGTAGATATCACATAATTCTTTTTTTAAAAGAAAATATATATAATAATCAGTTTCTATTACTTTGTTTTTAGTTTAATGAAATTTACCACGTTAAACTAAAGAAAGGAGTATCTGTTACAAACATTATAATTATAAAATGATTTGCGTGAAGAGAACACTCAAACCTTTAACACGTGGATTTAATTATGAAAATAAAACGAAGTCATTATGATACATATTTATAAAGAACAAGATATTTTTTGTGTTATACAAATAAAATTATTAAATTTATTGCATAAAAAAATAAGACTAATATTAATTTAAACTAAACATACAAAATTTTCCTTTTAAAACACATACTTTTATATTTTTTCATAAACCAGTATATATATAAAACATATATACCAGTAATAAATATACTTTATAATTAATGAGATAATGATAGTAGAAAGTAGAAAAAAATAATATTTTAATCATTTTCCAAACATTCAGAGCAGACTGTATACAAATGCTCAACTTCTTGCGGGAGTTCTCTGCCCCCCCCCAGATAAACTTTTGAAGGTCATTACATTCCAATCTTTCGAGAAAGAGATATTGCATCAGGCCTGAAGGTTCAATGACCTAAAATATGCAGCTACAGAAAACATTGGGGTTCGGCGCATTCATTTAGAATCCTGGGAGGATTTTCTTGTTGCTGGGGTGTACAGAACACCCCGCGCGAGTGATCGCGGGATAATAGTGCATTTTCTTTTTTGGATAAAATATATACAGGGTGTTCCCGAATGCCGAGAACAAACTTAGAGGAGAGGTAGAGAACATCGTGAGGAGCCATGGTTACATAGGAAAGCATGGGCGGAAAGTGATACGTGGTGCTGTACGTGAGTTCGAAAGGTAGACTTTTCAGACATGAATAGCGTATGATGGACATGAATCGTTATACGAACGCCGAATTGGTAGATATTTACTTCATATGAGACCTAGATAGCTGAAATGTGGACGTTTAGCTGTTTGGTTGTATGAGGAAATATATCTAACGAGGCGGCAACCAAACCATCAAATGTTCATTTGAGTGCATCAGAACTTGACTGAACAGGATCTTTCAGAACCACGATTGAAAGTACTGGACGGCCGTGAACAACACGAACACCCATATTAGAGGATGCCTTGGCGAAATTCCGGTTCAAGTGTACAGACGCTTGCTTTTTCAACATAAAGATCTCAAACATTTGTTCATCGTGTACTTTTGGGCAAAGCCTTACTTCCTTTCCATGTACACAGAGTGCAGTTATTGCAACCAGATGATCTTCCACGACATGTTGTGTTTGAGCAGTGATTTGTTAACCAATGTGTGAGAGACGTAACAATCCATGTTGTGTCGGTGTTCTGTGTGCATACATGCCAATGCCCGCAATTTCGAACACCTCCTGCGATTCTTTTATGTCATACTTTTTATTTTTTGTCTTTCTTTTGTTGTAATAAAGCGTTTTGCACTACGTTCTGTGTCATGGATATACTGACTTTGTGTCTCATTATCTCATTAAGGTTACGTTTCCGCCCATGCTTTCCTATGTAATTACGGCTCCTCAGGATGTTCTCTATCTTCCCCTACTAGTTTGTACACAATATTCGGGGACACCATGTACGCGATATTTTTGGCTCTAATTTGCACTGAAGCATTGAGCGGTCCTATTTGCCACGTAGTATACCAAGACTTTAGACACAAGAAATAGCTAGAGACTAAAGAAACATTTTCTTACAAAGGAGCTAATGTGCATGGTAAACCTTCAAGCAATAGTACTAAAGCATCAGAACGCTCTTAGCGGCCACATACGATTTCTATTCGCCTACGACAGATATTATTAACCACTGTGGCGTGGCACTTTTGCGTACCGCCAGATTTTTTTTAACTCATTAGTTATACCCTGAGAAATAAAAAATAAAATCTGGTACCGGTGTGATGATTGTGATATTTTTGTTTTTCACGGCTTCGTTTCTTATTACTCAATAGCCTTGAACAAAATTCACAGCAATTACCAATTTACAGTACACATCTTTTGAGTACAATTTTTTTTTGTTCACTAAATATTATGACGGACATTTCTATCAACATGCAAAGAAGGATTATTTACTCAATAAACATTTTGTTGTCTGTGTCGTACATATTATTTTATTTCACATTAGAAGTTGCTATCACAAACTATCTCATATACTCGTAGTGTAGTATAGATAAGTAAAAAATATTCCTTAAAACTTATTTTATTGTTATTGAGCCGACAAATTTTGAAAGTATTAAAAGTGTACCGCAAAAAAGAAAAAGGTTGAGAATTATTTGCCTGCGAGAAAAAGTTTTGTCTTTGAAGAATCTTTCAATCGTAAAAAAAACCCCGTATATGCTCAAGGAGTACCCATGACGTTAAATAGGAAAACGAAAGATGTGAGCTCATTACCAGTTCCGAAATGGATTGGTTTAGTGTCAGCAAAGAAGGCGTCTCCCCGATTCATTTTTGCAAGAGAGAAATGAAACATGCAGCAAGAGTTTATCAAAACACTATCATAGAACTAATGATGTGTGAGTACCCCTGAACATAAACTTGTAATGTAAATTTTATATTTTATTACGTCAGAATGTTTTTTGTCTATTTACTTTCTGCAAATTAATAGTTTTTCTTATAAATAATATTTGGTTTTCAACTTTTCAAAATGTTTGCGCCCCCTAGGGGGGAGGCGCCTCACAATTTGAGAATTTCCTGTGTGACTACAAAGATCAATTTGAATAAAAAGTGCCTCATGTTAAGTTTAAATGTAAAGTAAAACTAAAAATAGTTAGCCTTACATTTCTTTACAAAGTATTTTATTTTAGCTCATTTAAAATTGTTTCAGAACATATGACATGAGTAGGTATGTATACATCAATATTGGTGTACAGTGATCACGATATATTTGATTCGATACAAAATATTTTTAAAAAGATTTTCGAGGAATTACTTTTTTAAAATTGAACAGTCATTAGTAAGGAATATGCATACATAATTAACTTAGCATTGCTATATTGTAAATTATCAAACTCATTTTGCTTTTTGGTATTTTCAAGTTGAATACTGAAATGCAATGGAATTAAAGGTAAAAAAAAATGAATTCAAAATTACGGTGTTGATTATTTATACTAAATTTCCTGTTTTCTTATATTTTTTACAAAAAAGTTTAGGTTGCCAAGTTGATCTTATATTTATATAGAATTTAAAAAATGATATGACAGTAATTGCATTTAATGACATAAGAAATTACATTGAAAAAGAACATTTTACATTGAAGAAAACATGGTTTAATAATTTGATTTATTTTATTTTTCAATACATTTTTAACAAACCATTTACATCGTAATGTTTTAATTTTAAATTGAATCACTTACTCTTTTAATGCCCTAGCAAAACACCTTCTAACTACTTGGAAGTACGTTCTAAGTTAATCTACTTACTGAACAAAGTGTCAATCATAAATAAGCAAATAATCTACGAATCTCTCTCTAGACTACCTTTTTGTTACTTTACCTTTATCACTCCTACTAACCTCTTTCTCTCTCCTAACCTGAAAGTTAATCTTTAAGTAAGCCTTGATTTGCATTAGCCAAGTCTTCCTCTTCGAGAGAAAGTTTTCATTAGATTAATATATTTAAAAAGAGACAGTTTTTCCCCAAGAGGATTAATAGGACAAGATTTCACATTCTGCTCTTTTTTCTATTTTCAGTACTATATAACGTACTGTTTTATTCAAAGGCTCGAAATGTATTCACGTATCTAATCATTGTGATTACCTAATAAAGAACTTGAACAGTATAACATTAGATGAAAAAGCGAAAACCAATTAAAAAATTAGTTGCCCCCCAATATATGCAAAATTAAGTTAAGAGAAAAATGAAGACATCTATCTTAGGGAAATTTTAAGGTATCCGACTACGTTCAGAACCGTGATTTTGAAAAAGCGTATAAATGGATAATTTTCCTGATATTTAGGTGTCACTTAGATTAGAATACATCTATAAAATTGTTTTAAGGACATTTTAACAAAAAAAAAATTATTTAAGTACAATATTTTGAGAAAAAATTAACTTAGAATAACCTTTTTTCCAAATGTTCTACTTTTGAAAAAATGCTTCTATTGTATTAATATTTTGTCTGTACATATCTCAGACCTCTGTACAGAGGTTCAACAATGATTTTTGAAAAATTCACATTATTTTCAGAGTTACAACCCATTCAAATAATTATCAGCGTTTTTTTCTTAAAATTTCTTCCTTCTGTTGTCGTAAAACATGGATAAACCCACTTCTAAGTTATAAATTTAAAAAATTCTAGTTGAGCCTCTGTACAGAGGTCTGAGGTATATACAGGCGAAATATTTCTATAATAGAATCATTTTTCACAAAAGGAGAAGGTTTTGAAAATGGGTCATTCTATGTTCCTTTTTTGTCAAAATATTGTACTTAAATAATTTAATACTATTCTTAAAACAATTTTATATACATTTTCTAATCTAAGTGACACTAAATATCATAAATATTATTTATTTATACGTTTTTGCAAAATCCCGATTCCGAACGTAATCGGATACCTTAATATACTGTCATACACGCAATGTATGTTTATTTCATTTCTAATATGTCTATTCCCAGAATCTACCTTTTAAAGCTCATTCATTCCTTTTCATTTCATACTATTCTTACACATTTTATTTATCACAATTTCTAAAAATTCAGACGTGTCGAAGTTTGGCGATTATTTACTTCATTTGGCTTTCTTTTCTCAGATGTGTAAATGTGTGACAAGTTAAGTAGAATATATGAGCGTAAGTTATTGCCTGGCAAAAGAAAATGCTTGTATGTACTAAAGATGAGCCACAAATCACGTAGAAGTTAACGGCATTTTGACGAATGAATGCAGACATTTGGCGCTAAATAATGTGAAACAGCTGTTATGTTTCCCTGGTGCATTTTTCTGCATTGCTTTCATCATAAAACATATATTCTTGTAGTGAATAATGGTATTTCAAAGCTTCGAAATTAATTCTTAAGCATTAATCTCACAATTTCAGTTCTATGCCAATCGAAATACGTTAAAATTTCAATATACATTGTTTCTGATGCCTACGATTTTAATTTCAGTTTGGAAGAATCTCAATCTATGAATATCATAAAATAATGGAATCAGTTATTTTGTTACGAATAAACCTTCCACATTAAATTATATAAAATATTTCAAGAAAGGCTTTTTCAAAAATCTAAATTAAACAAAAAAAACAAAAAAAAAAAACAAGAAAGCGTTTTAGAAAGCATTTAACCAAGAAATACATATTTTCATACTCCTCGTTATTCTGTTACATCATTTGTATAACAAAAAATCATTAAATAAGAAAAAAAATGGGCATATGTTTTCAAGAAACAGCTATAAGACATGTATTTTGGTAATATTTTTTAAGCATGCATTTGTATCGAACAAATCGTAATAAATATCATACAATATTGTAAATTTTTTAAATTTGTAAATGTATGTATGTTATAAATGTATATATTTTGTGAATGTAATTTGTAAATGGATGTATTTTGTGATTGTATGTATTGTGTAAATGTAATTTGTAAATGTATGCATTTTTTTTTCAAAAAAATTCCAGCTAAACATGTCTTTGTAATGTACGTAATACATATTTAAAATCTACCTGCAATTCTGTCAATATAACCACAGTTACGGTTTAAATACCGTACACGTTAAATACGTACGTTTCATTTTAAACACTCTGTACTACAAGTAATTTGGCTTCAATGACTTTAGAAATTCTTATATATAAGGTTTTTAAGAGTTTTCTTATTACTAAAAAACAAACTAGAATTTCACGAAAGAAAGATGAAAATGTTAGGAAAAGAATATATACGTGAGACAACTAGTAAAATCACGCACAGCTTGAATTTCCTTCTATAAATCAGCAATAAGTAAAATAATAAGAGCAATTGTTAAACAGTTTTTTAATGAAGATTTTAATTCTTAAACAAGAAATCCTTAAGGTACATTTGTTTTTGATGGGAGTGTCTAAACACATTTTCTTGAGAACAGTAATTAAAAAGATGCGAATGATATGCAAATAATTCTACCTCTCTGGTTATTTTTGTACTTTATTCCCATTTATCAGTCCTGACTCTCGTTCTTAGAACAGACCAGAAAAACAATGACTTTCAGAAGGCATAAATTGGTCTTTCTAGTTTTTTATTCTTAGATCTGCATCGAAAGGGTATTTTGCTTTTAAAAAAGGAATATACTCAGATTGATTTTGCCCAGAAATCCGTAAAATTTAAAAATGAATATATATACTTGTTTTCAAAAGTTATGGTACACTCTGCTTTTCTGCGTGATATTTTAAAATATGTTAATAGAGAAAGAAAATTTGAAACATATGTACAATAATTTTTTTTTAAAAAAAAATTATTAAATGTGACAAAGAAATTTGCTTAAGTTTACCAAAAGCATAATGTGCAAAAAAAAAGAAATTGTTTGAAAAATCTATTTTTAGAGAAAGCAGCACAACTCAGTTTCATGAGGAAATATATCTTAGAACAGTGGTTCTAAAATTCCAAACAATTGCCACCAATTTTCAATCAAAATTTTCTTCCCCCCCCCCCCACATTCAATAACAATGTATTGAATCTAATAATATAATGTACTTTGACCTTAAAACTACAATACTATCTTAATTATAATCCTCTCAAATTATCAAGATAAATATTAAATTTTGTGTATGTTACTCTTTCAAATAATAGATATTTAAAGTAAGTTATTTTTAAGTAATAGATATTTTAAGTAAATTATATATTTACTCATAAGTAATAAAACAGGTCTTATGTTGCTTTTCTTTTCTAATTTTTAAATTGGAACATATTACAATAAAAGTGCAACATGTATCTTTTTATGTCAGAATGTGTTATGTTTTGCTTCTCCTTTAAGTAAATGTTTATAACTTTTTAAAATAATCTTTTATTCTCGACTTTTTGACGTGCTCACGCCCCCCTCGTAGGTTTATCTCGCCAACCAAGGGAGGCTCGCCTCACAGTTTGAGAAACACTGTCTTAGAAGCATTGCAAAAATTAGTTCTAATAAGGAATGTGTCTATTTCTAATAGTGATGTACTTACAGACATTGCTTCTAATTAAATTGTCGGATTTCTCAAAATTAAAAACGAAAACCAGACGCAGAGTAACGCTTGTTCCAGTACATATAACGGCATTAAACTAAGGCTTAAAATAGCAACATATGCGAACAGGGACGCCTTGCGAATTCATGAGGCCCTGGGACTCTATGCAAAAGTAGGCTATACCTGCGATATTTTTAAGTAGAGAGTATACAGCATAATCTAATGCCAAATACTTCCGTAAAAGGTAACTCGTAACAAATGCGCCGGTTCACAATCTCAAAAAAACCGACTACGGCCTTTCGACTAAATGAGTAGTGATAATGCACAGTGGTAAGACTAGGTCTAGACACAGGTGACGGAAATAGTTCAACAATCAACTCTTGCCAATGTCACCAGTTAGCATACAGTATGAAATTTTCAGGTTTTCGAAGAATAAGTCTTGGAATAACATTTGGAGAATAAAATTATGATCTTATAGTGGTCAAGTCGGGAATAGGGCAAGGCTCCCTTCACCCTAAGGACAAGGCCCTGGGCCTGGATCCAGTTGATTTTTGCCTTAAAATATCCCAGTATGCTAAGGGAGTTCCTAATAATCTGTACCAGAATTATTAGTGCATTATAATCCCCAGGAAGAACACATTACCAACAGATGTAGTATATGATTGGACATATATATATATATATATGTATTAAGCGTGTTCAAATGAAAGGGATTTGAAGCTCCACATGCGAACCATTTTCAATGTATTTTCGTGAAACAAACCCGATAGTAAAGGTGTATTTACCACGCACCTGCTGGGACAAACATATTTGTGATAACTGCATTCATAAGGGCGTGACATTCATTTAAAAATAACTGGTATGGATACCACTGCGTCCCAAACGGATCAACAGGCTGTAATAAAGTTTTTAACACTGGAAAACTGTGGAAGCCAGAGTGGGCTTGAGTTTTCAAATTTTGCTGCGTTTCAGATATGAAGGTGACGACTTCTTGCAGCACATAGAGGCAGAGAATAAAACCTGGTCTCACCACTTCCAGTCGGAGGTAAACTAGCATGCAATGAAAAAATTCCGATTCACATGGGCTCTAAAAATTCGAAGCTCAGCATGCATCCAGAAAGATAATGTTGACGGCCGAACGAGTCAACAATTTCACTCCGACGATGGCGTAAAGGATGCAATTCTGCACTTGTTTCAGGATCAACTGACATCGTTCCTCCAGAAAGGAATTCGTAACCTTCCTAAGTAATGAGACAGCTGCCTCAACGTCATGGGTGATTTCTTTATTAAAAAAATTGTATGTATTTCACTAATTAAATGTTGTTTCTGTCACTGAATTTGCCTCATTTCTCACCATCAAGAGAGATCCTTGCCCAAGACATCATTCACCACCGATGTAAATGAGACTTTCAATCATACTGAATTGGTTTCATCTGGTGTGTAGTTCTCTTTAGATTAGTAGACACATCTGGAATCGTTATCCATTTCGAATCTGCACTCAGTTTCCACTGCTGTATGGTCCAGGAAAGGTGGTTTTTCCACACCAATGAGGGGAACATATCTATCTCATCAATCACAAAACGTACACATTAAGCTGCAATAGTTTCAGTTTTGTACAATTTCTTCCACTCCTACATAAACCTCCATTTCTGTAACATTTTTTATTTTTTGCATGTTTTGCAAAGAAATTTTACATAATTTAAGTAATTATTATATAAAGTACTTATTAAGCTTTGAAAAATAGTGTAAATAACGTAATTGTAGTAATATTAGTTAGCGTATGTGATAAACTTAAAATATTTTCTCAAGTTTAACACAAAATAAAGAACAAAAAAAAATAATAAAAAAGAAAAAAAAAAAGAATAGGTGAACTCCTACTTAGGTCAACAAAGAAAAATTTTATTTTAGCTACTTTTTATTAAATAATTACAATTAATATAAATATGTATACACATATGCCAGAATCACAATATTAAGTGGCAATTAATTTTTATTAATTACCACTCAAGTATCGTATTGTCATCCAAAAAGTCGTGTATACACAATTTCAGTTCAACTAAATGCTTTAAAACGTAAGAAAAAAATCTTTGTTTTTTCCACCCAAGTCGCTAAAAATGAAACCAAAGTGATTGAATTTGTAATTCTTTAAATAATTAGTTTTCAGTCAATTAATTTTAATTAAGTTATTGTATTGTCACCTAAAACAATAGCGTATAGAAAGTTTCAGTTCAAATGAGTGCTTTAAAATGTGAGAAAAACCTGTTAAAGTTTCGACACTAGTCGCTAAAAACAATGCCAACGTGGCTATATCGGTAATTATTTGAATAATTAGTTTTAATCAATTAGTTTTTATTAATTATAAATAAATTACCGTATTTTCATCCAAAATAATTGTGTATATGAAATTTCAGGTCCATTGAGCGCATTAAAATGTATTTTATTAACGATTGGAATTTGAACAAGATATAGGGAGATTGTGAACGAATAGTAGGAACTGAATAATTATAATTTACTCACTCGCCTTAATTTTACATTCCAGACTATTATTTATTTTCAAACCATCTGCATCATTTCTTTGAAAAATGAATAACATATCTAAAAACTGCTTCTTTCAATTCAGTTACGTATTAACATTATTGGAGTAAAATGGTAAAATTAGAATAAGCATTAGACAGAGAGAGAGAGGGTAAAAAAAAATCTCTCTCACTCCCTCTGGATTTGAAAATTTCCAAGCAAATTTAGCGAAAATGATTAGTACTGATATGTTTTAATTTCGTAATATACTTTAAAAAAAAAAAAAACATTTGCAGACTAGAAATTTGTATTTATCTTCGATTCTGTGCTCGATTATTATTTCTAATTTAACATGATGAATTAAAAAATATTTTTAATGAGATAGTGATGGTATTTATTCTGGTTAAGCCAGAAATAAATCCTGATTTTTTTGTAATTCTTAATTTTGGGCTCTGTAAATTATAGAAAATGTTAATCTCAAGGAAACATAGTTAATTAGATTTGTCTATGTATTTTCTACAGACTTTTCTTAGATTTTGCATCGCAATTAAACTATAATTCGAGTTTCCTACATCGGTATGAATTTTAATGAATTTAATTTGAATATTAATTGCTTTACTTTTTCTATCTCCGAATGACTTATTTTAAACAAATTAAGAAGTGAAATTTTAGGAAATGCTATGATATTAATACTTTAATATTTTTATAATACTAGCGATTACCCGTCATCTTCTCTGGGTATTTTAAGATGCTGTGCGAATATATACTATTACATACTATCGAATGTATTAAAAAACATTCTTATAACTCTAACCTCTTGATATAAAAAGAACAGGCCTAGAGTTCCTAAAGTTGAAGTTGAATGATCTTTCACGCTATCATAACACTCTCTCTCAAAGTGGAATTACGCAAATCCCATTTTAAATGGATTTCTGCTCAACAAAATAAACAGGCATGCCAAATTTAAAGTCTAAATCTAACAGTTGGAAAATGGAATTTTTTTTATCGATAAACCTCGTGAACCCCTTTGAGAGTTGATTTCTTAAGGACCTATTTTTAGCAGAATTCAATTCACCAGAAAAAAAGAGGAAAAAAAAAAGACACGCAAACCAAATGTTATTACTGTAGGTCTAGGTGCTTCAAAACGAGCATTTTTTTTTTATCTAAACACTCCAGTAATTTTTCGCTCCCCTTAACATACAAGTTGATTTCCATGGAATCATATTTTACCGAATCTCTATTTATCAAAATAAACATGTTTACAAAAAATTTCAAGTATGTTAATCTTACAGTTCAAAAGCAGAATTTTTAAAAATCTTTAACACCCTTCTTTAAGCATTTGCAATTCCCTTTGAGGATCAATTTTTGCAAAACCCATCCTTAGAGAAGCCCTACTTCATGAGAAAAACACGCCTATTAAATTTCGTAGGTCGAATAGATTGGAAACGGGAATAATTATCTATATCGCGCCCCTTGAAGATTGCTTTTCGCAACATCTATTCTTAGCAGATCTCTACTTCTTTAAAGGAGCATCCATACCAAGTTTCAAGTCTGTAGATCTAATAGTTCTGGAGATATCGTGATGAATGAGTAAGTCGCTTTTTTCCCTTTATACATGGAGATAATCACTGTGTATTAGCTTTTAAAATTAAACCCTTTAACTAGATTTGAAATATTAACTAAAAAGTAGTTTGTTTATTTTAATAACGTGATATAATTTACAAATGGTATTGATATTTAGAGTTTTTTGTTAAAATAATGTGATCTTAGTATTTGCTTATTAAGGTGACTTGATACTCTTTGAATTATTTTCTTTCTTTATGTATTTAAAAATTATATTTTAGCATTTTATATAATGTTTATATTCAAGAAAATGATACGAGATGAAATTTTTCCCATTCTATTGACACAAGTTTAAAAACTTAATTTTTTTTTGAAGAAAATGGGGAGAAATTTAAAATCGTACTGCTTCTGTAATTATTAATTTTTTGACATGAAATTTTTTGTAATATTCACAGATATGTTATAAACAACTTTAGCGATCGATTTTAAAATAACGTAATTCGTTTTAGAGAACAAAAATAAAATGTTGATATGCATGCTAAAAATCAACAGAAAAGCCAATATCTCTTTAATTTTTCTATTTTAACTTTTTTAAAAAAAATATTCCGTTTACAACAAAACGGATCCCTAATTTTATTACATACTTATGCAACACACAGGAGAAAAATGAAAGTGATTGGTATATACTTGTGGAAGGAGTAGCATTTTAAATGCACTATTGTTTCGAAAAACACAAACTGAGAAAAACCACTTTAAAGTTTATAATTCTGAAAAAAATATAATAAGCTTAAATAAACTTAAAAACCACTTTAAAATATTAGTTATATATTTAAAATAATTGCATTTTCGTATTTTTTCAACCCATACATTTTTAGAAATGATCAATTTTAAGAATGTATTAATTGCACAAGAAAATTCAAGCAAAATGTTAAAAAAAAAATTTTTTTCTGTCACGACAGAAAGTTTAGTTTTTTTCTTCTCATATATTGAAGTATTACATTTGTATGAAAAACATATCTGGAATAAGAACTGAAATTATGAAATTATTAATACAAAATGTGCCTTAATTCAAAAATATTACATGCACACATTTCACAAAGAAGAAAAATTTCATTATTGTATTGACTCGGAAATATTCTGCTTTATATACTACACATTATTTTTTATAGTTATTAATTCTCTTTATAAAATAGATTTTTTTATTATAACGCTTTTTTTTCTAAACGTGGCCGAATTGCCTTGTTTGTTTTCAAATGAAGTTTTATTTAATTTCTAACTTTTCGATTTTCACAACTGATATATCAATCGAAAGATAATAATATAAAGAGTAAGATTATACAAAACAAAAACAAAAAAACGGTAGGTAAGTCATTTTTGGAGTACCGAGTCACTTTAATATATGAGCGTTTTGATATAAACTATTGATTTTAAGGGCCTGAGAGGGAACCAAGTACTTTATTTAAATTAATTGTTCAAAAAAAAATTTTTTTTCCAAAAAAAAAAACTCCATAACGTTTTAAAGTATGACACTAACCACTCAGATTCAGATTGTGTGTGTGTGAGGTTTCTTTAACATCTAATAGCTGTTAATATTTCGATCTTTTAAAAAGCATCACTTTATCGATTGATAAATCGTTTATCGATATATTTTACCTTTGATAGGTAATCGTAAACGAAACAATTTATTCCGTTATTTTTGCCTTATCGATTAATCGATCTCAAACTAGATTAAAACCTTTGTGTGCTGACTGAATAATTCAGAGATTACATTCCAAACCTTTAATGATAAAATATTGAGTAAACTTTTATGTTACAAATTTTTTCAAAGCAAGCAAATAAAATAATTCATGTTTTTGATTTCGGTTAGAGTAAAATATGTATTGTAGAATAATTACTATCAATAGTAAGTTAACAAAGTCTCCTATGACATACACAAAACCTTCACAATAATGTAAAGCATAAATTTAAGTCAATTTCAGTAAAATATTGAAATATAAATGAAAAATTGGTATGCAAAAATAAAAATTGTCAAATAAAATACTATGAGATTTTACTCAAGGATTAATCTTATAATAAAAATTATTTTTTTCCAATATACACTCATTGCCATAAAAATTTGCACACCAAGAAATAATTGCGGGATTATAACAACACTTGGCCTGAAATTACATGTTGGGCAGATATGCAAATGATTAGAAATGCATCTTGATTGTGCATTGAGTAATACCACTAGAAGACGTTGAATTGTGTTCTTCTTGGAGTATAAGCTGAGCAGAACTTCTTTGCGTGTACTTAACTTTTTGTAAAGAAAACGCTGAGACAGACATACCATTACGCCTCCATCGAAGAAAAAATGAGCAGCTGTCAGTGTTCGAAAGAGGAAGAATCATTGGGATGATGAAAGCTGGGTGTACCGCTCGGCGAATAGTTCTTCATTTAGGCCGTTTTCATTTGACTGTGAGGAAGTGTTAGCACCAGTGGATACAAGAGACATCATTTATAGGCAACAAAGGCTCAGGATGCATTCAATAGAGTAGTCGTCGAGAAGACCGTCGCATCATACGACAAGCACGGGTACATTCAACTGCTTCATTAGCCGCTGTCTAGCCACAGGCAGCACCTTCACTACGGGCCCCTGTCTTTCCGAACCATCGCAGGGCATCCAGCTGAAGGATTTCTGGTATTATGGAGTTCATTAAGTGTGCTACCAATGACCACCACCAATCGACGCCTCCATTTCCAGTAGTGTCGCGCATAAAGGGATTGGTCTGCAACAGAATGGAACCAGGTCGTCTTTAGTGATGAATCTAGAATTAATTTGAGCAGTGATGACTACAGTGTTTATATGTGGAGGCCCCTTGGTGAGCGCCTCAATCCTGTTTTCAGTTTACAGCGACACACTTCTCCTACAGCTCATGTGATGGTATGGGGTACCAGTGCTTACGATACACGGTCACCCTAATAGTGATCCATGACACAATGATAGTTCAGCGGTACATCCACGACATCCTTCAGCCACAAGTGTTGCCACTCATGGCAGGGCTCACAGGAGTCATTTTTCAACAAGACAAAGCTAGGCCACACACAGCAAGGATCTCACAAGACTGCCGTCCCCACATTTCGACCCTTCCCTGGCCTGCTAGATATCCAGATTTGTCATCAATCTTATCTGGGATCGTTTGGGATGGCAAGTTTGACAGCCGATATGTTTGGTCGAACTAGAGGCGCGTTTACAACAACTGTGTAATGTTATATTCCATGACATCTCATGGAACTTGTATGGCTTAATGTCTGCATGTATCACATCATGCATTCGTGCTAGATGGGGTCCAAGAGAGTACTAAGACAACCATTCATTTTGTGACGTCTCTCGCGTCTTTCTGATTAACATAACTCCTATGTTCTTTGACGGCCACGATTAATGGCAAAACCTTTCCAACCCAATACCAAGAAGAGAAACGGATCGAATATGTAAATGAGATATACTATAAAAGGATAGCGCGGCAAACCTAGCAATAGCATAGATAGCATAGCGTAGCAGGCTCAGAGATTGTAGTGTGGAATCATTCTGATCAATAGCGTGACAAAGCTTAGTGTGAAATCTTGCGGACCAAGAATAAGCAGTCAAGAATTAGCTGCATTGCGGATCAAGAATCTTCATAGATAAAGTTATAGATTATATTCTCTAGGTCAAGGGACCAGACTGGAAAAGGTAATATTAGATATAAGTAATTAGATAACAGGATTATTTAGGATAATTGAGATAGAGAATCTAATTGCGTGATCTGACTTAAATACGTGATTTAATTTGGGCTCGACTCTCACTCTAATTAATAAGTGTCAAATTAGAACTTAAGTATTATAAGTTACTCTTAATAAAAGTTGTATTAAGAATTATGTCTCATCATTTTGATAATCCCACACCTC
Organism: Trichonephila inaurata madagascariensis; assembly: GCA_019973955.1. NCBI lineage: Eukaryota > Metazoa > Arthropoda > Arachnida > Araneae > Nephilidae > Trichonephila > Trichonephila inaurata. The sequence goes on along the minus strand of BMAV01002356.1, from coordinate 40,392 downwards.
TAGCTTACGCGGAACCGGTAAGACATGGTCATCACAGGATGGCAATGTCTCAATTTGTACTTCTCCAGTAAATGGTTCTTTTTCTTTGATTTTCTAATCACTTACTTATAACAAAGTAGTACTTAATGTGCAAAATTTCATTTCATTTTGATGACTTTTTTCTTGGTGCGTAAGGTTTTATGGCAATGAGTGACATAAAAAGCATATATCGATATATTTATAATTAAAAATATCGTTACTGAAAAACTTTTAAATAAAAAATATGGTACACTAAACTTTGACTATAATAAACTCATGGAACCGTAAAATACGAAAGGATTTAAAAGCAATTAATATATATTACAATCTTTTTTTTCTAAAGTAACCTCACCTAAAAGTTACTACAGAAGTTCACAATATATTTAATAAATATAAATTTTATATAGTATATTATGTATAAAGGAGATGCATTTGTTTTTAAATAAACGTTTAGATAGTATACATCAATGAATACAAATGAATAAAACATTTCATTGCTAATATAACTATCAAATAAGGTAAATTTTTATAGTCCTTTGAAGAATATAAATAATAAGGTAAATATAAAAACTAAAGGGACTTAATGGTATTTCTCTTTTCAAGATTTTCCACGCCACTAATATTCATGAAAGATGAGGGGTAAAATAAAAAAAATAAAAAATGCATAATAATTTATTTAAATACTTTTTACAATAAAAAGGACCGAACAATTTTATGAAAAATAATCTTTCTATACAATACTTCAAATTCATAAATCAATTAAACAATTTTTTTTAAAAAAATTGGATTCAATTTTATGCAGTATTTATTATTAGTTTCCTCTATTATTGTTATAAATTTTTTAAAACTGTCTATTAACTGTTACTGGTATATTTTAATATATCTAATTAAGTTCTACCGCAAAATAACAATAACATTTAAAGTTTAAAAATATTTACAAAGACTAAGGTAATATCCTTATTCTACGGTTTGCATATAAAAATTGATATATAGAGTCACAAAAATGGTTGCAGACTAGGTTTTGATATTTTTCACCAGACTTTAAATCCTCAAAGGTAACGCTAGAAGATTTTTTCATTGTTCCTAAGAAACCCAAAAATGTTGAAACTGCATAAGATATATTTTATATTCTTTGTTATTTTTACGTTTCTTCCGGATGAAAAACCCTTGACTGTGCTCCTTAGTATTTCCACCAAATAACATGTTCTTAAGGGTAGTTGGTGATAGTTACTTTGGGCATAGAATGACAGATATTTGTAGAGTTTAAATCTCAAGCGAAATTAAGAAACTTATAAAGACAGAATGTAAGCAAAGACATGAAAAGACAAATTTTGTTAACTGTGTTTACACACACACACAAAATGCTAACACTTATTCCGCCTCTATACAGAAAAAGTTATTTTGTTCTTTACTGTATCTGAAGCTCGAAAAATACTAACTTAATTATAAACTGAGAGTTAGATTACCGATCCAAGCTAGAAAATTAAATGTAATTTTAATTTGTTATTAAATGAATAACATTTTTTTATAAATATTTTACTACTTTCTTTTGCAAAACATTTGTCAAAAATAGTTTAATGATATACATTGCTCCAAGTTAAGCTGGAAATTATAGAGTAATGTGATTGGTAAGCAAACATACACAATTCTAGTGAAGAAAAATAATTTCTACAACTTAAGCTGCTGGATACACTTTGAAACATATTGTCTTTCCTTAATTATAATCCACAAACCAGACTTTTAGAACATCTTTTCTACAGATTTAAAGACAGTATTTAAATTTCATATGATAATTAAAGTGCCCTTGGGTCGGCTTGTGTGTTGCTATTTCTTATTACTGTATTGTTTTTGTCTTTATCTTAGTCGTTGTTAAACTTATTTTTCTTCGTACATTTTAATGGGGCTTAAGGGTACTTATCATTGTTTCGTAAATTTGTGTGACCTATTTACATCATTCTTCATTGTTGTTTTTATCGGTACAGAAATAAAACTGTGCTTTAACTTTCTTCGATTTTTAAACAAATATATGTGTATTTATTAAGTAGCTTTAAGCATTTTTCAATTTTTTTTTTCTTTCAAAATACTTTTTCAGTCTATGTTATATACCTGTGTCGTACAAAGATTAAATGGAAGTGGTTTTACGATAAAATAAGGGAATATATTTTTGAAAAAAAAAGTACCATGCTAAAAAAACTCATAAAAATAAGGATAAAAAGTATCAAATATTAAAAAAAAATGAAAATTTACTTTTAGATATGGTAAGCAATAAAAAATAATAAATGCGGGTAGTTTGATTTTTCCGCAATACTGTTTAACTGACCATTATATATTATTTAGATTAATTTTCAATATTAGTCAGTTACATCTTATTGACTCCAAATACATAATTAAATGTTTATTAGTTATGATTTTTATAACTTAAAGTTTAAATTCCAATTGAATTTATAAATGATAGTGACTCAAACAAAATTACATATTTGTGTGTTGGGAAATAAAACAAATGACATTTAAATGGAATCTTTAGAAATTTTAACCTCTTATAAGTGCAGGTGTTATCATATGTAATAAAAAATAAATATCTTAAAATGATCAATAAAAGTAAAAGCACATCATAATCAAAAGATTCAAAACATGGCTCAAACGTAGGGAGTGAATTGTTTATAGTAACTTGCAGATTTTTCAATCTGTTTTTAATAAAATTAAAGTATTTACTATAAATAAACTTATTTGCAAATGTTAAGCATTTTTTTAATCAAATAATAGTTTAATTTCGTAAAGAATCAAATGGAGGACAAGAATATGAAATCAAAACTACATAGACACACTACAGCCTTTAAAGATCGATGGACCCATAGTAACTAAAACATGTATTGTAAGTATACATTATATAGAACACTGCCGAAAGAGGCTTTATTGTGACAGACTGACGCTAAGAAAACATTGTCTTTCTTTGAGGAAAAACAACAGACCCTATTTCGTGAATACAGCGTTTCTTAAACAGTGAGGCACGCCCCCTGGGGGGAGGGGTGTGATAACTCTACGAGGGAGGCACGAGCTTGGAAAGTTCAAAACAAAAGGTTATTTTTATAAAAATTATTAATTTACTGAAAATAAATGAACAAAGTGCATTCTGACATAATAAAAAATTAAATACGCATTTACACTGATATAATACACTTACACATGTATCAGTACTGCGCAATGTATTTTATAATTATTTTAACAATACTAAGTTAAGAACAACCAATGACCGCATAGGCTTGTCATATATAAGATTATGTACAAAAATTAACACATTCTTGATCATTTTTTCTACGGTTTATAATTAATTCCTTCACTGCCAATTAAAAGTTAGGCTA
>BMAV01002356.1:11227-21244 GCA_019973955.1 Trichonephila inaurata madagascariensis | reverse complement strand
GTAACTACACTCAAGACTAAAATAAAACATCTCCTGTGGCTCTCTATCTACCAAAAACTCTTATTAGCCGTGTTGCCTTTCGGATATCTGACCCCGGACCAGGTATGGGTGAAGGTCCATTGTGACCCTGCTCCGGTAAGGGGAGAAAGCCACTAGTGAAGAATGCGCAAACCTATCAAATTTCATGTATTAATTTATACTCGCGCCTCGAACTCTGCAAGTTTCAACATAAAAGAAAACTGTCTTTTAACATACAGACTGCAAAATAAGGAAATAAGATACGTTAAATGGAATACCAAATCAACACCCAAAAATATTTCATTAACCCACGATCAATCGCGAGGAGTGTTCTGTACACCCCAGCAACAAGAAAATCCTCCCAGGATTCTAAAAAGAATTGGCAGAACCCCTATTTTTTCTGTAGCTGCGCATTTTAGGTCATTGAACCTTCAGGCCTGATGCAATCCCTCTTTCTCGAACGATTGTAATGTAATGACCTTCAAAAGTGTATCTGGGGAGCTGAGAACTCTCGTGAGAAGTTGAGCATATGTATACAGTCTGCTCTGAATGTTTGGAAAATGATTAAAATATTATTTTTCTACATTCTACTATAATTATCTCATTAATTATAAAGTATATTTATTACTGGTATTTTCGCTTTACTAGTTTATGAAAAAATATAAAATTACATGTTTTAAAATGAAAATTGTGTATGTTTAGTTTAAATTAATGTTAGTCTCATTTGTGTGCAATAAATTTAATAATTTTATTTGTATACTACAAAAAACACCTTGTACTTCATAAATATGTATCATAATGACTTAATTTTATTTTCATAATTAAATGCAAGTGTTAAAAGTTTTCGGTGTTCTCTACACCCCGCGAGTAACGAAGGTATCAAAAACAGGGGAGAGTGACCGCGGGTTAAATAAATAAAACTTTTTGTAACAAAAAATTTTTTTTTTTAAATTTGATTCAAATGTTACCCCCTTAAGGTATCCGACTACGTTCGAAACCGTGATTTTAAAAAAGCGCATAAATGAATAATTTTCATGTTATTTAGTGTCACTTAGATTGAAATACATTTATAAATATGTTTTAAGGACATTTTGACGAAAAAAATTATTTAAATATAATATTTCGGCAAAAAATTAACTTAGAATAACCTTTTTTCAAAATGTACTCCTTTTGTGAAAAATGCTTCTATTACAATAATATTTTGCCTGTGTATAGCTCAGACCTCTGTACAGAGGCTCAACTATGATTTTTAAAAAATTCACATTATTTTTAAAGTTACAACCCACTGAAATATTTATCAGCGTTTTCTTCTTAAAATTTTACTCCTCTGTTGTCATAAAACATGGTTAAACCCACTTCTAAGTTCTAAACCCACTTCTTTCAAAAATTCTAGTTGAGCCTCTGTACAAAGGTTTGAGCTTTATACAGGTAAAATATTATTATAATAGAATCACTTTTCACAAAAGGAGAATATTTTGAATATGGGGCATTCTAAGTTCATTTCTTGTCATAATATTGTACTTAAATAATTTTTTATTGTAATTCAATTCTTAAAACACTTTTATATACATTTTCTAATCTAAGGGACACTAAATATCATAAATATTATCCATATATACGCTTCTGCAAAATCACGGTTTCGAACGTAGTCGGATACCTTAAAATTTTCCACTCCGGGCAGGGGTCCGGTTTGTCCGGCCCTAGAGCCTCCCCTGCAATAGCATCCACTCGCTCCATTTTACGTACATGTTAAGATTTGTGACTGAACTACATATGAACTGGTATATCCTAATGATTTCTAGACATGTTCCTACTTATAAGGCAATTAATCACACTAAAAGCATGTTTAATGGTATATTGAACAACATCAAAACTATTGTAGGTAAAAAATGTATAATGTAAGTTCAAGTGCCTATTACATTAAAATGAATGAGTTATCTAAATCTGAAGATTCATTTAATTTTGATTATACATTAAGGGTACAAATAACTCCGGTTTCTTCAATTATACGGCTATGCTTTTTTTGTTAAAATAAACCAAACATTTGTCACATTGAAATAAAAAGCAAATAAAATTTTTAAGACAGTTGTTATGCAGTAATAACTTTTAAAAATAAAACATTATCTTTATTTTTTAAAAAAAAATTGTTAGAGCTTTAATTGTTCAAGAAAGTTTAAAATCTAAAATACATGTAAGAGTTAAGCAAGTATTTAATGATATTTTCTTATGAATATATTCTACTACATGCAAAAAAAAAAAAAAACGAAAGATTTATATAAAAAAAATCGAATGCCCTATTAATAAAAAGGAAATTATAAATATTTTCTTTTTCTTTTTTGTGCCGTTAAGGGGAAAACAAAAGATATTTTAAGTAAAAAAAAGTATCATAAACCCCTGAAACTATTCTTGGACAAAAACAATTTGAATCATCCTCTTTTTCAGCAGGTTGTTCTGAATTTATTTTTGAACTTTTGCTTTTTATTTAATTGAAAATTTAATTTTGAAGTTGAACAATATTTTTTGAGTAACTCTATGTTAAAAGGAGATTTTTGATTAAAAAAAATGTCCAACTTATTTTACTTTTAATGCTTTATTAACTCTCGTTGGTATTTTTTGTCTAGTAATACAATTTTAAAAAGCCAGAACGTTTTCTCTTTAAAATATTGAACAAATATGTTGAAATTTTCTCTCTCTCCGTAAAGTTATTTAAACCCTATATCGTAATATTTATTTGAATAATTGATTTACTATTTATAATTTATTCCTCAATTTTTAACTATCACGGATTTTATTTATTATTTTCACTTTGTTTTGTTCATATTTTAAGACAAGGTAGTGTTAGTTTGAATATCCTGTTATTTCAGCCAAATTTAGAACATTTCAGCTCTTTAAATTTAGCTGTTGATAGAGGGGTAGAGTTTTTACTACTCAGTGTAACATCTGCCCATTAGTAGAGCTCTCCTTAACAATACTTGTTCCTGATTGACATATGGTGTGACCAAGTTGTCCAGATGGGACATTGTATCTCCCGAAAGAGACCGGCTATTCTTTATTTATGGCTGGGGCATGACACATGTGAGCCGATTCGGAAAAGGGTTTTGACGTCGCCACACCTTTTCTTTCTCCAATATCCAGCCAATCTTTAGTCTCAATGTTCTGTAGGAAGGAAGCTCAGGTAAACAGCATCACTAATGTTGGGTTCTCTTCCCACATGTGCAATGACTTGAATGAAGGATAATGTCAGCCTGTCGTGACAAAGGTGCACCCTCAGTGTCAATATGATAAGACGATTTATGGTCCTCAGTTGTAGAACAAGATACAGAGTGTCGGGATTGGGATCAGACACACCGGCCTATTGTGCCCAAGCACCAATGGAGTGGTACTGAAGTGAAGAGAGCCTTGTGCACGTCTTGTGAGCAACTAGCACATGAAATTGCTCCATCAGCGTCTTTCCTACCTAGGGGTGTAGGAGGAATGAAAGCAGAACCATAGACTTCCATTAACACAGTTATTCATTTAGAAAAACAACTTAACCCAGTGCTTCTGAAACTTTCAATATTGGCGACCCAATATTCAATCGTAATTTTCATCTCGCCTCCCTTCCTTTTAATAACAATGTATTGAATTCAATAATACTATACATTGAAGCTAAAGCTACAAAGCGACTTTAACCACTAAAGTGCCACCAGTGTATATAAATGTTTCACTCATTCAAAGCATTGATTGCCCGTATATATACGTCTTTCAGAAGTACGATCTTTTCTGTGCACTGCTATCCTTAAAATTATTCTGGAGGCTTTGGATTTACAATAAAAGGACATTGATAGTATTTGCGAAGGATTTATTTATTTCAGAGAATTTTTCTAATTTATTTCCTTTCTCCCTCCCTCCCCCCTCAATACATGACATACACGTACCTACGTGGAAAATGATGGCATTGGGGAGCGAAACGAGTAACTTTTTATCGGCAATTAAGGGATTAATTTTAAACCACACAAATTATCAAGATAAGTGTTGATTTTTGTATATAAGTTCATATATGGCAAGCCCATGAGGAAACTGGGCTTGTATACTTAACTTAGTATTGTTAAATTAATTATGAAATATATTGTGCATTACTAATATATTTATAAGTTTATTATATCAGTGTAAATATGTATTTTATTTTTTATTATGTCAGCATGTATTTTGTTTGTGGGCTTACATTCAGTAAATTAATATATATTTTTTAAATAACTTTTGTTTACGACTTTTCAATATGCTCGCGCCCCTCTTGCAGAGTTATCACGACTCCCTAGGGGTACATCTCACAGTTTGAGAAACGCTGACTTAACCCACATCAAACTATTCTCTAAGTGAATGTCAAAGAAATAGCACGGAAAAAGCAATGCATATTAATCAAATATGCGTAAGTAACTTATTTAACTCAGCCTAAACTATCGCTGATTACTAACCTCAAATCCAATAATTCAACACAGCCTGCAAACACCACTCTTAATCTTCACATGCGAAAGTAAACGTTATTCAATCTCACCTGCGTAGCGATCAGGTTGCAAACTAATTATACTATAATTACAAAACTCTGACTTAATATAGTCGAACTAGTGTGAATATCATGGTTTCTTCTTGAGAGGGATGGCTGGGAATTAAACTCGAATGCTACCCCAAAGATTCCCCAAGAGGATTAGTCAGGCTCCCAAAACACCAAACGACTCCGATTCATTCACCATCAAACTTGTCTGATCGACCAGGATTCGGCTTCGTAATTTCCCGCTCAAATAAGCCAAGATTCACTTCCCGCATTCACACCAACCGAAACCGGTTCAATCCGCCGTCATTCTGACTTATGCGGGATTTGGCAGGTCAGATTTTGTTCCCTCATTCACCAGAAGCCGCGGGAGCTATTTCTTAAAGAAAAAGCGGATTCAAACAAATAGAGTGTTTATTTTTATTGTTTTTTCTGTTACTAGTGATTTTTTTACATAAAGTTTCTATTAAAGGAACTGATTTCAGACATTTGAAGATAATGAATTTCTCTAATAGGGTTAGCATGAGTTTGTTTTTATGCCAATAGAATGAGCTTATATTTTTGGTATTCATAGTATTCTTTTTCATTATGTAAACTAACTCTAGTTCTTGTCGCCGAGCGTGTAGGCCTGTATTTTATCCCTGATAATCTTGCGCAAATAATAAAATTAATTTTGCATTTGTTATTTTGTTCTATTTTAGAAATTCGAAAACTTTATTCTTTATTTTTTAATACTTTAAAGCAAAATGTGTGTTGTTTTTTGCCGGGGGGAGAGGAGGGAATATTCTGAAGGATGTTTGAAATAGCTTCAGAGATCAATTTGATAAGAATTTATTTAATTTTGGGAGAGAAAAAAAATTAAATATTTATAAGAATGCTAAAATAAAATAAAACACCGATATTGTAGGTAATTTTAATTTTTTAAAAAGATTCCATTTTGTTACTACATAGATCTCAAATTTTGTTTTATGAAACAAACAAAATGTAAATGACATGTAAATTTTTTAATGCATTAATGTATTAGCAAACCATTTTTAGATACATAATCAAAAAAATAGTTGTTATATGCTACAAAAGCTATAGTATATAACAACATATAAAAAAATGCCTTTTAAAAATATTAGATATATTATTTGTAAAAGTGATTGCATTATAATATAGTTACAATGCATATTTATTATTTGTTACTACTTTTCAGAATACAATTACACTTGATACTAACAGGCAAAATATAATAAATAAATAAAACCGTAATTATATATTTTGTTTTATGTATTTCAATTTGAAAATAAATGAATAAGGATACAGTTGTGAAATTAATAGCTTGAAAAGTGAATCGTCTTAAAACATAAAAAAACTGCATCCATGTTCGACAGCAACTAATGGAAGAATGATTGACTCGTGGCGGTATGAAGGCAAATCTTTGTTCATTCAGAATCGCTGTGAATTGGAAAGATCGCTACAGAAACGGAATCGTTCGGTGTGAAGGAAGCCTTAGAGGACGCGTATAGATTCGTCACAATCTGTTACGCTCTCCAATCAGAGGTTATTGGGGGCGTGAAAGTGACCGGTGCAGGGCGTTCAACCCTCTCGTTGCGTAGTTATTTTCCAAAGTGGGTTCACAAATTGGGTACTTTTTTATTACGTATTTCAAATCTACATTTTAGAGTTAAAATATAAAAAAAAATATTGTACAATGATTTATTATTTTAAAATATGAAATTATATCATAAAAGCATAAATAAAAAAATAAGCAGGTTTGCGCAAATTTTACTACATCTACGTTGACCGTGGAAATCGTGAGATAAGGAGCAAGATAGTTAAAGGTTTGGCTCAGAATTTAAAGGTGACTCTCGATCTCCTTCAATCCTGGGAAGTTCTCCATTCTTTAGATTTAAGATTGCCGGGGATGGGGGTAGCCGCACCTCAAGAGCAACGGGAGATGAACAGTGCAGACTTTTGACAAACGACTTAAAAAATAAGAAAAAATGTAAATTCACAGCATATTTAATTCATTAATTCAAAGTGTTTCTTTTGGACCTAAGGATAAAATGGAATTGGATTGCTTAGAGAAATATAAAGCTTTGAAAGAAAATAGAAGCACTGCAACAATATTTTCTTCGTTTTTTATTTAGGTATTTTACAAAAATACCTAAATAAAAAAAATTACATGAAACAATAAAAAACTTTTGTGCAAAAGAACATGACAAATATTTATGGGTCAATTTTATTGGATAAATTCAAAAAGTACAGCAAGTAAAAATATTTATATAAATGTTTGTTCTTCCGATTAGCCTCACTTAACTCTCTCTCTGCATTAGTTTTACTAATTTTATTCCTAAAATAAATAAATAAATAAATAAAAATAAATATTATTTTGTGAAAATAAAACCCAGACTAAAATTAGGCTAAGATATCTGAGAATCCTTCCATTATAAAACTTTACAGATGCATTTATTTTCAAGAATTATTTTTTAAAGTTAATTAAGGTATCCGACTACGTTCGGAACCGTGATTTTAAAAAGGCGCATAAAATGGATAATTTTCATGATATTTAGTGTCACTTAGATAAGAATACATGAGTAAATTTGTTTTAAAGAGAGACACAGTTTGACAAAAAAAAAAATTATTTAAATACAGTATATTTCGGCTAAATATTAACTTAGAATAACCTTTAATCAAAATATTCTTTTCTTGTGAAAAAGACTTCTATTATAATAATATTTTGCCTGTACATAGCTCAGACCTCTGTACAGAGGCTCAACTATGATTTTTGAAAAAATCACATTATTTTCATAGTTACAACCATTTGAAATTGTTATCGGCTTTTTTTTCCTAAAATTTCTCTTCTCTGTTGTCGTAAAACATGGATAAACTCACTTCTAATTGATATATTTCAAAAATTCTAGTTGAGCTTCTGTACAAAGGTCTGAGCTATAGACAGGCAAAATATTATTATAACAGAAGCATTTTTCGCAAAAGGAGAACATTTTGAAAATGGGTCATTCTATGTTCATTTTTTGTCAAAATAGTGTACTTAATAATTTTTTTATTGTAATACTATTCTTAAAACAATTTTATATACATTTTCTAATCTAAGTGACACTAAATATCATAAATATTATCCATTAATACGCTTTTGCAAAATCACGGTTCCGAACGTAGTCGGATACCTGAATTGTAAAGTACCATAACGCAATTTTTTAGGATAAAAATACTTTTTCGCGTATCGTTAAAATCATGCACAACCATACCATACATAACATTTTTATCTATTCTAAAACGGGAAACGGTATGGTACACCTGAATACGTTTCCCGTTCAAAATTAGAACGCAACGCTTTAACAATTATTGACGTATATTTATAGCTACAATGAATCACCGTTGCTGGGAATCATTTCACATCAGTGATCTCTAGACACGTATGATAATTAGTTCTTAAGGGCATGCCAAAAGTTTGAAATGCACTGCCAGAAGATTAGAAATTGCAGGCTATTTAAAACCTGCTCTTTGCGATGGAAAAGCTTTAACTTTGATTCGAAAGGCAGTGAGTATATATAATGATGCATTTTCACAAATAACTCTTATGGCTATCAATCACATATGATATTAGAAAATCAAATATTATTACATTATAATGAAAATCATATTCAAATTCTGTGAAATTTAAATTACATTTATTATGAGATGTGGTTTAATTATATATATAAGAACATTCATATAATTATTTTGAATTTTATTGCAATATTTATTGCGTTTGAAACATAATTCTATTCAAAAATGATAAAAATTACATATTGTGATTGTTTTTTAATTTATTTTCCCCTTGGTGTATAAATTAAGCATGTTGATGACCATTAATGGAAAGTAAACTACAACCTCATATTGTAAGTTTTTATTCTGAGCGTAGTTATATTTATGATTAAATTCGGTGTTTGCATATTATACCATCGCCAAATCAAAGTACGTTTTCAATGTACTAAATTTATAGAGGTCACATGATAAAGACAAACACGTGCTCTATATTGAATTTAAAGCAGACATTAAATCTTTGTGTTTTTTATTCTATTCGTAAAACTTAGATAAAATTTCAAATTTCATAATGATTTAGATTATCAGAAAAAATATTTTAAAATTTAAGAAAAATTCTTGTTTTATACATGTACTTTTAAACAAAGTGACAAATATTACTTTTTTAAAACAAAGTTTATGTAAAAAGCATAATTTGACAACAACGAAGCGCATGAAATGATTAGCTTAAAATAGATTATTACATTTATTGTGTCTATGACGGCACATGAGTTTTTGATCTGATTGGCTAGAAACACGTGGTAGCCGTTATCATGTGACTACGACGTCACATGAGTTTCTGAACTGATTGGTTAGAAATACGTGGTAGTCATTTTCATGTGATTACGACCTCACATGAGTTTTTTTAACTGATTTGCTAGAAACACGTGGTAGAAATTATCATGTGACTACAACGTCACATTAATTTTGTCCATTGTTAGTACGCGCGAATGAGATTATTTTGTTTTTGTACATAAGCTGGAATGGTTTCCACTTTTGGTTACATATTTCAGCATTTGGTGACGTCTTCTTATTTGACTAATTAGTCGATGGTAAAATACGTAAGTACCTTATATTTACTTTGCATTTTATGATTAATATTTGATTCAAATAAAATGAAAGACAAACACTAATTTGATTAAGGACATGTTTTAGTTTAATAATATTCAAATTTCATGTTTAAATTCGAAAAATATCTATAAAATTTAATTATTTTTTAATGACTAATTTCTAATAAAAAAAAGTCCACGAAAACTGTGACATTATAGTAATAACCTTTCGCTTAAAAACCAATACAATGTTGTATCTAATATTGTACATGTCATAGGAAGAAAAAAAAAAATAGATTATCTAATATTATTTTATTTTTATGTACTGAAACACTTTTATAATATTATACAAATCCTTTAGTGAGCTTGCATTGAAGAAATGGAATTGAGGATATAAAAATTTCTTATAGTAATGTAGATTAATTAAAATTTTTATATGTATTTTACTTTAAAATGGATATTGTTGTTTTCATTGGAATTCATAATTATTAAATAAACTATGCTTCGATAAAACATGAACTTTAAAATATCAGGAAAAATGTTCTTTCACTTTGGTATTTGATGTGCTATTTTTTATTATTATTATTATTATGAATAGCATTTGAATATACTACATTTTAGATTTTTCTTATAATTTGAAATTTGAATTATCCTGAGATTACAAATGCAGTTTCTCATTTTTTTTTCTATGTTTGGCTTTCAGAATAAGTTAATCAACAATTGAATCAAAACTATAGGATGTTGTTGCTTTGATGCTACTTTATCGATAATTTCGGATCAAAGTCCATTAAATTCATCTAGACCAGCGATACTCAACCTACGGCCCGCTGGCTGCATGTGGCCCACCGGGCC
>BMAV01002355.1:0-25589 GCA_019973955.1 Trichonephila inaurata madagascariensis | reverse complement strand
AAAAATTGTGTAGCGAGGTAACGACAAAACCTTTATTAATATAAAACAGTAATTTGTCAGAAAGACATGAATAAAATATCACCTTTTGAAAAGAAACCTGTTTTAAAATGTTAATGCTATCATATGAATACAATAGTTAACCATACATTCACATTCTTTAAGCTAATGACCTTTATATTGCTTGTAGATAAAGGACTTTTCATTTTCTATCAATTAATGCTCAATGCAAAGGGAAATACATTAAGATCAATATCTAATTACGAATAGAGAACATTCTTGCACAATTCTTATCGCACTTTATTTATTGACTTAACGAATAAAACAAAACAAACTTAGATGAATGGCATTCGTTTTTTCTGAGTTTTTAATATATTCAGAATCTAATTACTAACCTGATATTCCACTTCATAAATGAAAGAACGTTTAAGAATTTTTTTTTTTTTTGAGAGCTTGAAAAAAATGTGGAAGAAATTGGTGGAATTAACGTATTTAAACTGTGGCATTTAAATCCATATTCTGAAATACTGAAATCTCGCAGTACTTTCTTTCTTCTTTTTTTTTTCTTTTTTTCTTTCTTTCTTTTTTTTTTTTGTAAATATTTAAATTTTACTTTTTAAAAAAGAAAATAGGTTAAAACTGGTTAAGAATTTTTTTTAATTCTAATTTTTTCTGTTTTTTTGCGTAATTATGCTAAATTTTACGCAACAGAGATTTTGGATCTTAATCCCTAAAAGTTTTGACGATATTTAAAAAAATAACTATCCCCTTTTAACAGCCACTTTACAATTCCAAAACTGGACCATTTTTATGCCTTTCCGAAATACTTCCATTCTTATTTTAAACAATTTCATTCAGATGCTTGGAAAATAAAATGTTGCACATTCTCCCCCCTTTCTTCTTTCATTTCAACATCCTGTTATCAGTGAACTATTGAAAAAGTAGCAAATGAACGAGAGAAAGTTGTTACGAAGTTGCAAGTCAGCTATTTAATTTAATAACATTGTTATTTAAATGATGTAAAATAGAGTATTCAAAAAAAAAGTTTCCAGATAAATGTGGTTTCGGTCCTCAGTTTCATTTTAAGTGATGTATTTTCAAATAATTTACGGTTGAATATTTCCATTTAAGTTTTTTTGTATGCTGCTAAATAATAATATATGTACATATATATTTTACTATTACGGAGTTATGGGTTTTGTTTTCGATTAAAACATAAGTTTATTACATTAAAATATTTAATTGCACACTTGTAGGTCAAATATACTAAATCCGTTTGACGTCATTGTCACATGATAAATGCAATCATGTGTTTCCAGCCAGTCAGTTCTATCTCTCCTTTCTTTTTTTGAATTTACAGAAACATTTTTTTTGAAGCAAATTTTGCTGAAAATTAAAAATTATTCATTAATTTTTAAAAAATAATTATATTTTTTTTTTGTTTTCCCAAAAACAATGGGTTTTTTGGCTTTTGTATACATAATGTTTTAAAAATTTAAACACCATTTACAGCTAAAAACATATGCTTAAAATCGATAATCGAATGAAAAAAAAACTTCAATATAAAAAATCCACATAAGCTTCTGATATAATCAAAATCCACAAAACGTAGAACTTTTATGATTAAAAATGCCTTTATCCCCCCCTTATTTACAAAGTTATATTACAACAGTCATTATTTCACAGGTGTAATACAACTCCTTCTTTAAGTCTGTGTTGGCAATTTTTTTTTTTTTTTCTGATTGTTAAATTTGAGTCAGTGAAGTATATTCCTGTAAATGTGGAAATAATTCTATGATGAGAAGATAGCTTACATCTCCAATGTTTGTGAATATAATATACTATAATCTTTTTTTTTTCTTTTCTCTTAAATTGTCCTTTAAGATCCTAGGCTTATTTTTTAAACCTTAATACTGAGCAATTATTCATATCATCCCGCAATAAAGTTTATAGAAAGCAGTAAAATGATAAGATACTCCGACAATTAGAAAAATAAAATTGAACAATACTAATGCTTCACGCTTTTCAGATAATAGAACATAATCGTCAAGCTATAAAATATTGCTAATCAGAAATTATCTTAAATAAAGTACTTTTCTGTGAGCCGGGCGTATGCGATAAATCGCCATATGCAGACGAAATAATGCCGATTGCTATACTGCCCGTCGATCTTTAGAAGTGATTTAAGTAAAATTTGTGTGTGTGTGTGTAACATCTAACAGTAAGAGTAGCTTTTATGTGTACATATTTTGTATGTCGTTGCCAAAAATATGCGTTTGGTGAGAATTTCACCCACCAAATCAAGAATAAAATGTGTTTTAAAATGCGGAATGAGTACAAAATTTTTTTTTTATTTGGATATCTTACCATTTGTAATGGTTTTAAAAGTGAAAATACTTTAAATTTAAAAGTTAATTTTAAAAAACAGATGTAAAATAGGCAATTAGAATAAAAGGTTAAGATCCTTTTAGCGGAACCGTGTTTTTAAAACCCATAAATGAATTTTTTTCATGTATTTATGTCACTTAGATTAGAAACACGTAAAAAAATTGTTTTAAGGAAATTGTCAAATTATTTAAATACAATTTTTTGGAAAAAAATTAACTTAGAATAATCTTTTTCAAAATGTTCCCCTTTTGTTAAAAATGCTTCTATTATAATAATATTTTTCCCTGTACCTAGTTCAAACCTCTGTACAAAAACTCCTTTGTTTTTAAAATTACATTATTTTCGGGTTACAACCCATTGAAAAAATTTGGTTTTTTTAAAATTTCTCTCCTCTCCCCTAAAACATGGATAAATCCGCTTCTAAGTTATATATTTAAAAAATTTAGTTGACCCTTTTTGTAAGAGATCTGAGCTATAACAGGCAAATATTTTTAATAGAAGCATTTTTCACAAAAGGAGAACATTTTGAAAATGGGCTTTTTTTTTTTCAAAATATTACTTAAATAATTTTTACTGTAGTACTATTCTTAAAACCCCTTTTTATATACTTTTTTTTAATCAAGTGCCCTAAATATATAAATATATTTTCGCTTATAAAATCACGGTTGGACGCAGGATATTTCAATTACGTAATTTAAGAGTTGTTAACCAATATAAAAATATTGAGTACGTGATGATTCCCATAAAAAGAAATGAAAAAGTATTAATATTACTCATAACTGGAAGTTGTGGCGTCATACGTACAAAAAAATGTAAAAAATAAGAATTGTGCAGTCATAACTGCTTCCTCGTTAAAATCATTTTACAATAATAACATACGTCTTTTGTGTTTAGTCTATATCT
The DNA here is from genome assembly GCA_019973955.1 of Trichonephila inaurata madagascariensis. NCBI lineage: Eukaryota > Metazoa > Arthropoda > Arachnida > Araneae > Nephilidae > Trichonephila > Trichonephila inaurata. The sequence continues at coordinate 22,301 of BMAV01002355.1, read as the reverse complement.
ATTAATGTCCACCATTACATCTTTTTTCTGCTCCCGAGATCATTTAACGTGCTCCTGGAGGCACGCGTTCTACATGTCAAGATACGCTGTTCCAAAGCACTAAAATTTCATACTTAAAAGACACATCTGACCTCTATAGAAAATTTGAGCTTTTTTTTTCAATTTCCTCATCAGTTAATTTGATTTCTATCAAAGAATTTTATTACAATACGTCATTCTTAACCACCTACGTCATATACGCCACGATACGATTATCCAGGATTAATTCTATCAATGATGATTTATGATACATTATTGAAACTCAACACTGAGTAGTAAGATTTCGCAAGTTCATACCGGTTCAGCCGAACTATTTCCAAGAGCCGTTGTAATGGGTTGTGAAATTATTTTTTAAAAGTGATGCCAAAGTCGTATTTACTATGTTGCTTCAGAAAAATATGATTTTTTTCGTACTATTTTTACTATTCTGTTCCTTTTATGAATTTATAATGCTATCAGCAATACTCTAGCTTAAATATGATTACATTCATTTTGATTGCAATGAAGAGGTCTGTAGACGTCTTTACTTACACTTCGAGTAAAATTATAGTAAACAAAAAATGCTTTAGAAATGAACTCATCATTCATAAACGCATAAAATCGAGATTTCCAAGTAATAAAATAGTTATCGGAATATTATTTCGTAATATTTTTCCAAGAATACGTAGCATTGTTGTCTTAAAATGAATCTAACCTATTACTTCTTCACACATTGAAACTCAAAAGTATTTGGAATTTAAAAATATATTCATGATAGATTATGGACTGACAAATTGTTCTAAGAATACCTCGATATATTCTAAAAAGATCTGTGGCTCAACAATTATTCAAATGTTCTACGAAAATCGATGACTTAAGAATATCTTGAAGTAAGCGTCATTAATTGAAGCACAGAATGAAAAATTAGATGCCTTATTGGGAATTAATAGCCCTCGAGAAGCTTAGTACATAGGCTTCAAAAGAGATCCCGCAGACAACCGTACCAATGTGGTACACGTTTTTCTGTACCTTCCGTGAGGCAGGATATATGCTTTATCATTATACCATTCTCCCACTGACCGCAAATGAAACCCTGTTTAAGGGACTAAAGACCAAACACATGATAACCCAAAGGTGTACCGTAAGCCGGGTGATTCAACCTTTTCCGCAACAGAAAAAGGAAAAAAAAAAACACTGAGAGTCCTGTACTACGATTGGCAGGACGCGGCCTTGCGTTATTTTAAAGCAAAAACACACCTGACGACAATTTGCTTCTCCATGTACAGTTTCCATTTTAAGACAAATTTCACTGGGCTCAATTCATGACGGTCGGTCACATGATATAGACAATCACGTGTTTTCCATTAAACAGACTTAAAACTAATTGTGTGCTTGTTGTTTTATTAGTAAAATTTCAGATTTTACAATAAGGTAAAGGTGTGCAAATGTTGCGAAAAATTTTTTTTCCAAAAAATCTTATTTTATGCATGTATTTTTAAATAAAATGCATTTTGTTTATTGTTTGGGTTATTATTGTTGACAAATATGTACTTTTTAAGAGAAAGTTTCTCCTTAAGAGCAAAAGTTGGCAACAACGATGCGCAAGAATGGATTAGCTGGAGACTGATTATTTCCTTTTACGTGTGACTATGACGTCACATGAGTTTTCGAAATGATTAACTAGAAACACGTCGTTGTTATTGTCATGTGACTATGACGTCAAATGAATTTCGCCCATTACTGTCAGACCTTCATTACTGAAAAATTGAATAATGTCGAGCTGTACCTGTTTGGATCACACATCTCTGCTATTACAAATAGTTGTCATATGTAAGAAAGTTGTTCTACTAGAAATTCACTTGTTATGTTAGTTTATTCGGTCACAAGCCATCTGGGAATCAATGATAAATATTCTAGTGTTACAGGCTCACACTTGCAAGACTTTCATATACAGAAATATTTGTAGTTTAAAAATATTTCAGAATATCTAAAAGTAAATAGGACTGAAACAGCATACATTGATTTACAATTTAAATGTGAAGAAAAATTTTAGACACACACAACTACCTTAATCTAACAGAGAAACAGATTTCTATAAATTAATAAAAATATTACTATCGCGTGCTCTAATGATGAAAAAAAAAATCAGAGCTTTTAATTTCGGTTTCCATGTCAGAATTAAACAAATCTCAGTTACAACTTTGTCACTATGATAAAAAAAAATTAATAAAATGAACACGAAATTAAAATTAACAATTGGGGTCGATTTAAAAATTAAAAGATCTAAAAAGCTAGCGTTCTTAAAATTTAAGTTTATAACATCAATATGATTTTTAAAGAAAAATTTTTAGCTGGATTTTTTATCTACTTCTTAGGCGCGTTCTATTTATTTTAAGTATTTAATCATTTAAATTTGTTATCTTATTTTTTGACTTATTAAATGCCTCCTATTATTATTTCTTCAGCTTCAACAAGCTTATAAGCATTTGAAATTGGTCAGTTCTCTAGCTTTTCGTAATTATGAGCCGTTGTCATTTTTATTAGTAAAAAAAATTCAAGCTCACGCACTTATTAAGATTAATGATAATTATTTTTTTTAATTTTGAATGTTTTTTTTAAACGTGATTAAACCAACTATCTAGCACTGTTGATCCCAGATAAAAGCAGAAGTTTTTTTTTGGGTGGTTTTATTTAAAATCAAAACTAATCCAAAAGAGAGAGTGAGTGAGTGGATTTCTTTTTATAAAATATACCGTAAAATCTGGCGTATAACGTGTATTGTTTAAGTTGCAATTTTTTACTTAGGTTAGTATAATGCGCACCGCCCTTTTTACAAAAAATAAAAATAACAAAAATTTTTTTTAAGTTATTTTTTAAAAAGGGTTATCTCAGGATTTTGAAAAAATAGGATACTTCTAGAACAACAACCCTTTAAGTTCATAATAAATGTTATTCCTTTTAAATAAACCGTATGTCGATGTATGTAGAAGTCTAATTTTTTTCTATGCTCATCTTTTTTTAATTTTTAAAGTTGTAATTTTTATATCCGGCGTATAACGCACACCCGTAAATTTTGATCATTTTTTGTGTCAAAAGTGAGCGTTATACGCCGGATTTTATGGTATTTAGGAATTTACCGCAACAAATGCTACTTAGGTAAAAGCAAAGTAAATTTTGAAAAGAAAAATGTACATTTTCTCAGTTAAAAAAAAAGGAAAAATAGGTTTTTTTAAATTTTTAAACAAAATATATAATTTTCACTGATGTACCATATGTAATACTATTAAATATACATCTGTTTTTTATCAAATGGTTATAAGAATATTTTTTTATCGAAAGTGAGGGTAAAAGAAAAATGTTTAAAAATTTTCTACAAATGTTAAAATATAATTTTTCTGAAAGAAACATTTATAAAATCTGGATATTTATAATTTTTGAAAGTATTAAAATGTGAATGAAAAATAAAATTTCCACAAATTTGTACCATATGCTTAACAACTTTTTCTTTAAAATTTTTACAAATTTTAGAATTTAAAAGTTATTCTGGAAAATAATTTAAAAATCCTGGCAACGTAGCATAACATTTTAAGCATTCGTAACGAAACGAACAAATGATATTTAAACCAGTTACGACCGACGAAAGAAATTTATGACAATAAAATTTTTTTTATTAATAAAATGCAAAGGAATCCGGTCATGAAAAAAAGGCTATGAACTCCATTTCGAGATAATACAGGAAGAGAAAGGGGGAAAAAAAGAACTATTTAGAAAGCAAAACTAGGAAAATAAAAAAAAGAACAATAAAAAGCAAACAAACGATCCGGTGTGGTGTGATAGAAAATAAGCACTCACACCATATCGCGTGTTTATCTGTCCAATAGGAGTATCACGCCGGTACAGAGCGGAAGTGACGCAACAAGTGAAGCACAACTTTAAGGATTAAACCTAAAACTACAATAAACCGCGCCATTTTAAAACGATCTAATTCCGGAATTCGCGTATCAAAGGGCGGATCAAAAATGGCGGCATTCTGTCAACTTCTTGTAGGATGCACTTCCGTAACTTTGTCTCGTGTCTTGCAAGTGAGTAGGTATCACACTTTCTCAAACGTGAATGACACACATCGCATCGTTTTTTTGTGGTTGGAAACACACAAAAACTATTTTTTTATGCAACTTCATTCTTCGTTGCTTGACAAATGAGTAATTGTGTGTTGCCAGTTTTCTCTCTATTCTTTCGTAAGATATTCACAGAATTGCGATTGTGGGTTTTCGCGGATGCCCCATTACTTATAAGATTAGTGAATTTTATTGTAAGAGACATTTATTAAAGCGGAACTGGAAGTTATAAATTGATTTAATGTATATTTCTGAAAAAAAAAAAAAAATATTTGTCATAAAATGACGAAGTGTATGTTTCATTAAGTAAGAAACACTGGTACAGTACACTCACCTTCTGTATTTCTGTAACAAATCGAAACATTTGTATTAAAATGTTGAAAAAGTTAATTTTTATGCTCTACGAATCCAATTTCATTTTGGAAATTTCAATCTTTTTATTTTTGAGTAAGGAACTGTAATTTTCTCTCTTTCATAAAAAAAACCCATTAAAAATATTTTTATATTTGAATGTTTCAATACATTCCCATTGCGAAGTTTAGTATTAGTATTCAATCAGGACAGAGTTATATGTATATACAGTCGAACCTCCATATTACGAGCATCTATATTGCGAACTTTTTCCTGGAATCAAGAGCATTTCACGATTTTCTTCGTAAAATAACCTCCCAACAGCGTGCATTGGGATAATAAGTGCATTTTCTATATTACGAACTTTTTCTTTTGTGATTCAGTTTTTTTTTTTGTCCTATTTCTGGACATTTCAAGTTTTTTTCCCCCTTTTAACACATTTTATGGTAGTCATAAATCTTTAACTGATTTTATTAGATGCCTAACTCGCCGAGAACAATAGAATTTTGGATGTTTCAGCCAAGAAGTGGAACCCTTAACACCCATTGTCTAGTTCACTGGAAACATCTTCGATATCCCCTTTCACCCTCAGTGGAGTTATCTCGTGTCCCCGTGCCCTTGAATTAGTCTCCGTTTATTTGAGTGTTGATCAGTCGTACTAGGAACTTCGTTTCTTATAACTCGAAAATATTAAAACGTAAGTGCTTGTGCATAAAAGAAAGAGAAAAAAATCTTCAGGAAGTGGATAAAGGCGTCAAGAAACTTTCTTTGCAGTTCTTGCTAGTTTTTCTTTCTTTTTCTTTTTTTTTTGATAGGTAAGGTATATAAAATAAAAAATATATATACAGTTGGACCTCTATATAACGAAGACGCTAAATCCCGGAAAAAAGTTCGTAAAATGGCAAATTCGTTATATAAAGATTCATACTTTAATATACTTTATAAACCACATAAAACAAATTTTAAATTCATAAACACTACATATTAAAAAAATTATTATTTACACCTTTTTTAAAATTAATATATGTTTATGTTATATATCTTAACCATCAAAAAAGAAAGAAAGAAAGAAAAACTGTAAGGAAAACAAGAAAAAAGAATGCGAAGAATTCGCTGTATTTTCAGTACTAAGAAAATAATTTTATATTCAAATTAATAAATTTTAAGGATATTTTATAATTTAAAGCATACAAGTGTGTGTGTGTAATATTAAACATACATTATTTTATAATTAAGACACTGAACAACTAACTCCACTGAGTGTGAAAGAGGATATCGAAGATGTTTCTAGAGAACTGAGCAATGGGGGATAAAAGTTGCACTTCTTGGATGAAACGTCCAGAACTCTATTGCTCTCGGCGAGTTAGGATCTAATAAAACCAGTTCAAGATTTATGACCAACATAAAATGTGTTACAGAGAGAATAACTTGAAATTTTTTCAGAAATACTTTAAAAAAAGAGAGAACAAAAATTGAATCATCAAAGAAAAATTCGTTATATAGAAAATGCACTTCGCTATAGACAGGTTATTTTACGAAGAAAATCGTGAAATGTTCAAGGTTCCAGGAAAAAGTTCGCTAAATAGAAAAATTCGCAATATAGAGGTTCGACTGTACATTAATTTGCAAAAAAAAAGTGTGAATAATTACATTTTTTAATAATATAGAGTTTTAGGAATTTAAAATTTGTTTTATGTGGTTTATAAAGAAAATTGAAAGATGAACCTCTATATAACGAATTTTCTATATAACAAACTTTATTTGGGATTTAGCGACTTCGTTATATAGAGGTCCGACTGATATATTCCGTACATCAATGAATGAGTGTTAAGAGTTTATTAACGTCCCACTCTCTCTCTCTCTATATATATATTAGGTAACACAAGTCTCCTGGCGAGGAACTTTCAAGTGACGGGGCGACACCTGAACTAGCACCCCGTCTTTGAATTTCCACACCAAGCTAATGGGAGGACCTTGATTCTAGAAATATCTAACGCGCATAAGCTGTTCTGTGGCAGTAGGGCTCGAACTCATGACACACCGGCGACGAATCCGTGGCCTTGACCACCAGGGTATTGCCGCCTCAGTACATCGGTGAACCAAGGGATGCATAGTAAAATGAAAATGTCTCGAGAGAGAGAGAGAGGGGACTTTTCAAAAAAATTCAAATTAACACGATTTGCTCTAACATGCTGATCTAATAATTTTTAACAGCCTGACTATCATAACCTTAAAGAATCACTCATTTTCCTGAGAAAAGTGGCATTACATGACTAGGGAGAAAGAGCCTCCTGATTGGTTGGTTCGAAAGATGGTGCTGTCTGATTGGTTGTGTGGCAGGGAGTAAGCAGAGGATGGCGCAAGAGCCTGAAGTTTACTGAGATGAAAGAGTTGATTGGAGAAGGTGCACTGTGGAAATAAGTGAGTAGCCTCTCTATTGGCTCTACTGAAGTTAAGTAGAGATGAATGAGTGAGTGAATATTAACGTCGCACTGTTCAGCTACACGGGGGCTTTTGGCGACGGACCTCGTAATTTTGAACCATGGTCAAGTGGCGAGGACGACACCTGAGCTGGTACCCCCATCTTCTAACTACCACACCACATCAAAGGGAGCACATTTGAATTCTCGACGGATTTAACGTGCATCGCTTCCCTACACGGCGGGTCTTTAATGGTACTGGGCTCGATCACGCGTGACATGCCTGTCATGATCCAATATCTTAACCACTGGACTACCGCAGCCCCGAGTAGAGATGAAATAAAGTAAATAAGAAGGCTTGACTGGTGAATACCGAAATTGGGCGCAGCAGTATTATAAATTAAAGAATAAAAAGAAAATTAGAATTTTAAAAATTAGTGAATCATTCACCAAAAAGGTGAATGAGCAAGATAAAAATTATGGTGAGTTATAAGAGTCTAGGAGAATTCTCCTAGGTCTTTATGATTATCGAAAGGGGTGTAATTTTCCAGACTGAGAACGTTGATGTTATTTACATTTGAAAGATTATCATAGAATTTTTTAGCAGGATTTTGAATATGTTTTTAAATGGGGGAATATTTAAGGCTTTTTTGTAAATTTTAGTGTATCTACAAGCTTTTACAATACTTCTAATAATGGAATTTTGAGAGGTTTCTATATATAAGATTTTAATATTTGAATTTGCTGCGTATCCCCACACAGGACAAGCGTAGATTAAGATGGGCCGCGAAACAGCAGTGTAGAGAAGTAACTTGTTATATATATGGCGTAGTATGGAAGTAAGTAGAGTCAAATTCTAGAGTCACCATCATTATACACATAAAACTATGACCCAATGCTTAAGGAGCAAATTCGTTTAGGAATAGGCTTACAAGAAATAGAACAATATTTGGCTGGACAGCGTAATTCATTATCAAGTGTCATAAAAACTTAAGAAATAAAAACTAATGATATATTTTTAATAGAGTATATAAGGGATCAATAGAGATCAATATGAGTGCGAATTGGCAACCCACAGTCTTTATATACGATGCGTATTGTGGCCACGGTAGCCTAGTGGTCAAGATACCGGACTTGTCGCCGGCGTGTCATGAGTTCGAGCCTAGTACCACTGAGGATCCACCGTTAGGACGATGCACATTAAATCTGTTGAAGTTTAACCGTCCACCCGTTGGTGTGGAAATAAGGAGAAAGAGGTACCAGCTCACAAGTATCGTCCTCGTCACTGGACTATGGTTCACAATTTCGAGGTCCGTCGTCAAAAGCCCTAGAGTAGATAAATAGTACGACGTAAAAATTCACTCATTTATACGATGGCTATTTTAATTTAGGTTTTGACCTTCCTTTTTAAAATCATTGGAGTATGTTATTTTTTGTTATTTTCTTTGCTCCAAAAGACATACAATGTATAAATCTTATTATGTATATTTATAAAAAAAAAGGAGCCGTTCAAAGATAAATGAATGATTGCCTTTCTTTTCCTTTGCAATTGACAATGACAAATTAAAAACGTTGCTAATAATTAAAATATTGTTTTTCATCCAAAAGAAACAAGTATCAGTATAACAGTAATTGAAGTGTTGGATTCATTTTCCTTCAATATCAAAGTATAATTCATTTAACATTATTGCTATATCTTCTTTTTTCTATGTTTTTATTGGACTTCTCAGTCAACTCATTTTAAGTTTTCCTTCCTTACGATAAATTGCGAATTCATAATCAAAACTTCAGCAACTATTGTGAAAAAATAACACTTGAGAAATGTCACTCATTATATACTTCTTTAAATATTTTTCCCACTAGAAATCATTCATAGGTTTGTGATAGAAACTAAAATATATTTCAGCGCTTTTGTTCAAAATTGTAACAGATTAAATGAATTGTTATTAGATCAATTAATTTTACGATTGTGAAAGTTACAAGGCATAAAATTTCTTTTTACTTCCATTTTTGTGGTATCATATGCCATGCATTTTTTTCTTCAATTTATAACATCAAATGGAAGGCTAATATATACTTACGGATTAAAAAATAACGATTTTTTAAATATTACTATCTTCTATCATTAACTAGTCATTAATCACCCGTTTCGCCAGATATTTATGATGTTGTATGACTATATAATGTTTTTAAGTTACTGTGTGTGAGGGAGAAAGAAAGAGAACTAAGTCCTGTGGTATTAGGATTTCGATTGTATTAAAAAATATCCTTATAGCCCTTGCTTCTTGATTTAAAAAGGGTAGAACTTGAAGTTCTAAGATGAAATCATTTTTATATTTTATGCTCCCGTAATTCCTTCCATCAGAACCTATTCTTAGTGGATCTCTCTACAGGGTGTTTCCGAATTTGGCAGACAGATTCAAAGAGGGGGTTATAGGCAGCGTAGGGACGACAAATCATCAAAGCCCATGGGGGTCGTAAACCACGTTTAGTCGGTGAAAATCACGATAATATGAGGGCTATTTTTTAAGTAAGGTCCGTTGGCGAATATAGTTTCTTAGTTCACGCATACGCCGCAAAGAGTCTCTGCGTCACTGACCAGCATCCTTTGGGAACACACTCGCTCCATTTCTAGCTCTGTAGCAGTCGTGTCAGCTACACAGTGCGTCTTTAAAATGTTTAAGGTGATTGAATCACTCGCCAAGTGTGAGATGCGGTCTGTTATCCGTTTTTTGACTGCGAGAAACATCTCGTCTGCAGACATGCAACGCCAGATAACAGCAGTTTATGGCACAGAAGCAATGAGTGACAACAAAGTTCAAAAATGGATGAGGAAGTTTAAAGATGGGTGAACAAACGTCCATGACAAGAACGCTCAGGCCGGCCGTCTGTAATCACTTATGATTTGATGCAAGCAGTTGAAACAAAAATTCGTGAGAACAGAAGATTCACGACAACCACTCTTCCATTGAATTTCCCGACGTTCCTCGGTCGGTGGTGTACAAATTGTGACTGAAGATCTCAACTTTAAGAAATTGTGTTCTCGGTGGGTACCCAGACTACTCACAGCGGAACACAAAGAGAAGAGGTTTGTCATTTCATTTGACTTTTTAATTCGTTACGAGGAAGAAAGGGAATGACATGTTGAGTCGAATCTCTCTCTCGTAAACTGGAGATGAAACATGGGTAATCCATATCACCCCGGAGTCAAAGCAAAGTCGATGGAATGGTAGCACCGTTCTCTCTCGTCAAGATCAAAGCCAAACAAACGCTGTCAAAGCGCAAGATTATAGCAACACTGTTCTAGGACCGGCACGGTGTTCTGCTGGTGGACTTTATGCCACAAGGAACAACAATCAACTGAGGTGCCTACTGCGCAACTCTACGAAAGCTCCGAAGAGCATTGCAAAACAAACGACGTGGCATGCTATCAAAAGGTGTTTTGCTCCTCCACGGTAAAGGAAGGCCTCGAACCACTCGGGAGTTAATCGAATCTTTTGGCTGGGAGGTTTTCGACCATGCACCATACAACCCCGACCTTGCTCCGAGTGATTTCCAGTACCTCAAACACAATCTTGGCGGGAAGCATTTTAGTGACAACGAAGAAGTGAAAGCGGCCGTGAACTCTTGGCTGTCCGACCAGGCGGCAGATTTCTTTGAAGAGGGTTTTAAAAACTTAGTTCTAAGGTATGGAAAGTGCATTAATAAACTCGGCAATTATGTAGAAAAATTGGCAAAAGTATGTACAATCCTTAAGTAAATATTTTTTGAAACAAAATATTGTCGTTATTTTTTTAAAAACAAACGGACCTTACTTAAAAAACTGTCCTCGTAGTAGCCGTCGGGAGGACGATAAGCAAGACGAGGGGAATGGCCAATCGAATACAGGGATTTGGAGCGCCGTGGTAGGATTAAAGAAACCTGCACGTATGTAATTTTACCATTTTTTCCGGAGTTTCTGCATGGAATACCGGCCACTATTCACCAGAACGTGTGGTTATTCCACGATGATGAACCAGCACATTTTTCCATTGCGGTGCTTAACTACCTCCATGCTGCATGTCCCGGGATATGGATTGGACACTGCGGACGTTTTACTTGGTCTCCAAGCTTCCTGGACATCAATCTCTTTAGTTCCTTCTTATGGAGCTTCCTGAAATCACTTATGTATGAGACACCGGTAGCTACAAAGGTGGGTCTCAGGGCACGGATCTTCGTCGTTTCAGTTTGAACGCGTCCGACAACCTTCGTCCTTCGGTGTCAGCTGTGTTAAGAACTACGCGGCCGCAACTTCGAGCAAATTCCTGTGGCAATCATTTGTCGTTGCATTTCTAACGTCAACCTGGGATGCATTGTTCGTTTTGTAAACATGCTTTACGCCTCACAATTGTATTTCTTATTTCGTATTGCCCCTTTTCATTCCACTCGACATTTCATCCTTCACAACTGTTTTTGTGAATTACTCCGACTAAACGTAGTTTATGACTTCATGCTGTATGGTGATTTGTTGTCCCCATTCTGCCTACTATCACCCTTCTGAGTTTGTCTGTCGAATTTGGGAACACCCAGTGATGCAAACAGGAATTTTTCAAGGGAGGGGAAGGGAATAATATTCCCTTTGTTGTTGTAGGTTCTTTGTTTTAACTGAGATTCCATTATTTACCAGCACAAATAAAGTCCGTCTATCTTTAGTGGCTAAAGATTTATTGTTCCATATACAGCCACGCACATACACAAAATAAGCACAACATAAAAAACAAACTAACTACGATACATTACGTTTAGTTAAAACAACTTTGTTTCAACACTCGCGAGAGTAACCGCCATTCTCCTTTCGTCTCCATGTTGAACTGTTCTCTTCTTTCGATTCCGATAACAGCGCACCTATATAGTTTTTTTTAACGCTAGGCGAATCTTACGGGGGGGAGTCCAGGTTTGGAAGTCCACCATTCTCGTATCATGCTCCAATACACCGTCCAGCATATTCTTTTGATTTTGTCGATTTTCGGGAACAAAGACCAGTAAAAAAAATAATTATTGAATAAATAATTAGCATTAATTAATAAAATTAATTATTGATAACAAATACTTAATCAAATTTTATGTACTATATACATAGGATTATAACCAATCGAAAAAAATCAAGGGCTTTCGGGGGTGAGGGTCCGGACCCGCTCCCCCCCCTTGTGTGCTCAACTGGAAAAAACACCCAGTATAACTATCAACATATGTATTCCATATATATTTGTATTCTATCAACAAAAGAAACATGTTTGTCAAAATTAAAGTATGTAGCCCTAATAGTACAAAAACGGAAATTTCGTTTCTATCTTCAGAGCAACTCCCCTACCCTTGGGAGTCGATTTGAAAAACCTAGTTTTCAGTGGGTCTCTATTAAACAGAGAAACATGCTTACCAAATTTCAAATCTGTAGACTTTATACTTAAAAAACGGGGATTTTATTTGTTATCGACCGAATCTGGAGGAAATAAAATCGAAAAGCAATTTTCCAATTTCAAAGAATGTGAATGAGACCCGACGCTTTCTTGGACTTGGCTCATATTTTTGAAGATTTATTAAGAGAATTTATTATAAGACTGCACAATTGAAGAGGCTGTTAAAAGGCAATATGAAATTCAAATGGGATGTTTCGGAGGCCACAGCTTTTGACAATCTGAAATGGATCAGTTACTTTTGATCCTGCATTAGGATTGTACGACGAAACCACACCTATAGAAATTCATACGAATGCCTACGGATACAGAGTTTGAGCAGCGGTAGAGCAAATATAGTATAAAGCTGAAAACATAATGGAATACGCTTCTAGAATCAAGGCAAAAAACCCGAAAAAATTACTCAACTACTGAAAGAGAATGTCTTGCGGTCGCAGTCGTCAACACATTTCGACCTCCCTTTTTAGTAAACACTTTATTATTGAGAGAGATCATCATTCACTTTATTAGCTCATGAGTTTCATGGATTCTTCTGGAAGATTTGCTAGATGGCCCTTCGACTCCAAGAACTCGACTTTTCCATAATATATAGAACTAGCAAGAAGCATAAAGATGATGACACTCTCTGGAAATCCAGTCGAAGAGAAAGTTTTTATTTCAGAGAAATTTATGAAAATCCTTAAAATTATGAACATTGCTGTTGAACAGAAGAAAGATTCACACCTCCCCAAAACAATTCTTACTTTAACAACCCCATTTGCAGTTAAGAGTTTGAATTAGTTGGCAAAACCTTATGTAAAAAGAATTTGGATTCAGACAGTAAAACATGGTTACCAGTCATTTTCAAGTACCTCGAAACAGATATATGTAGAGATATTTTCCTGGCTCTCCTATAGCTGGACATTTTGGACTCTCAATTTATATAATAGCATTCGGTAACAGGACTTGAATACGCAACACGCTGTCTTCGAAATTTCGGCCTACTCCACTAGGCTACAACGGACACTGGAAGCCCAGTAAAAGAATTGTTATCGATACGATTCTAAACATGTCTTATGTTATTGGAAATCTCAAATTGATGTAAATACCTGCCCGAAAAATTGGCCATTTTGAAAGACTTATGGGGATATTTTAGTTTATATCAAGTATTGAGCCATTTATCGAATGTAACACATAATGAATTTTGTGTGATCGGTCTTCATGCAGAAGAAACTAAAAAAGATGTTTATGCTTTTGCATGGGGCCCCCTATTCTAAACCCAGACAAAAAAATTGTCACTTGACCGGGTTAAAAAATTTAAGGTCATTCCCAAGAAACCGTCCCCGTTGTTTAATGGTGGGCTTAAAAGAACCCAGATAAACAAAAATAAAAAATTGAATTGAAAATAATCGCAAACAAGGCGCCCTTTATACAAAAAAGAAAAAGGGGAGAGAGAGATTTTCTCTCTTTTTCTCTTTTTATAAAACTATATATACACTTTTTAGGCCATTTCCCGGCATATAAAATCTGAGATTTGGGCAACAACATTTGAGAGTGGAAGAAAATCTAAAGGCATCTCTTGAGAAAAAATTTTTGAAATATACTTGGGGTGTAAAAAAAAAAATAACTGGGTAGAAGATATAATCTTGAATTATATAAAATTTTTTATAAACAACGGGACATAGAATAATTGGACGGGCCCATAAAATTTCCCAAAATGACAAAATGCCCAATGTTTTTAAAAAATGAACTGCAGTTCAATGCCCGGGGATTCGTAAACGTGGAAGCCTCAAGGGAGAAAGGAAACCAGGGGAACGATTTTTTGGTTACAAACGAAAAAATTGGAAACAAATGTAAACAAGAGGCCATTAGGGAGGAATCTTCAAAGAAAGGCTTTTTACCCACGAGGGTCTGTCTTACCAGATATGATGATGATGTTATAGTTTTATTAATCACTACTAGAAAGACAAAAACGATTTCCCACAAAAAAGGAAACAAGCAGATATTGGAATTTAAAATATGGATCCTGCAGTGTTATAAATAACGCTGACAAGACGGCTTTTAAAAATTTAAAATAAAAAAGAAGGGTTTTTTACCCAGTTAAAATTTGATTTCTCTCTCTCTATATATATAAAATTTAATCTAAAATTTTTTTAAAAAAAGTATTTAAAATTTATATATATAAGAATAATTTATCGCGCTAGCTGTTACATTTTCGCATGAAATTTAAAAAACAATCATTTTTAACAATTTTATTCTTTTATATTTTTCTTTCCCCAAAGCGGTACCTTTTTATAGCCCCTTTTGGCACACACCCCAAAAGTGATTAACCTTTTTCTTGAACTCCCCCTGTGGAATTAAAATTTGAAATTTCCCCCAAAAAAAAGGATCCAAATTAAACATCAGAAATAATGATACCCTTGGGGGTTCACCAAATTGAAGCATACAGAAGAAGAAACATAAAACGTAAATACACCCAAAAGTAATTGAAGGTTGTGTGTATAACCCCTTAAGCACACTTCGCCCAATTTAAAACAAAAGAAATACTGAAACATATTTTTCTAAATTTCCAAAAAAGTTTCTATTGACGTCAATGCTATTCAAAATTTTTTCCCGTTTGACCCTTTGTTGTTTGGTAATCTCTTACATCATAGCTGGTATTAAAAATTTTTTTTTCTGGGTGGAAAATTTTTTTGTTGAACACCAGGGAGGGAGGGGGCAAAAGGGTATCCCCCGAACAAGAAACATCAATTCAAAAAGGGGGGTCGTTGGCACCTGTTATCCATTTCTGGAATGTGCAAAAGAGACGGGATTGAGACGAAAAAAAAAAATACAAAAAAAAAGTACATGAGAAGAAAATTTAAAAAAAAAAATTTTTCTTGTACACATCTTCTCCAAAACCCTTTGGGACGGGGGTTTTCCGCTTTTTTGCGGTATATCTGGTTTTGGTTTTTTTCGTTCTTTTTTTTTTTTACAAAAAAAGTGAAAGTCGTTTCCCCAAAAAGAACCCTTTCCCAAAAAAAGATCGATCAATTAAAAGGGAATTTTATTTACCACAAAGACGTGCTTCACTTAAATTATTGAGCATGAGATTTTTTTTCCGTAACAATATAGAAAAAAGGAAGTTTTTAACAAAAAGAAAAAAAAGGCAAAAAAAAAGGGCTGATAATTTAATATAAATGCTTTCAGGATAAAGAGAATGAGAAATTTTTTTTTAGTGAGTTTAATGGAAAATATATAGGGGAAACCCTTCAGTTATTAATGGTTTGATAAATTAAAAAATTTTTTGTTTTATTTTTTTTTTTAATATAAATTTTTTTTAAAAAAAATTTTTGGGTTTATAAAAACTTTTTTACTAGAAAAAAAAAGCTTATTAATTAAAGGAAATTCGAAATTTTTGAGAGGGCATATTTTGGGTTTAAAAGTTATTTATTAATCCCCAGAATATAAGACAACACGAGGGTTATTGCTGCCCGGATTTTTGATTGATGATTTTGAACCATGGTAAAAGGGATGGGGGGTGACACTTAAGCTGCATCCCTTCCCCCCCCCTACAACATTCAACCGACTCCAACGGGAGAGGACTTCGAGTTTCGACAGATTTAAGGTGCATCAGACCCCGTCCAGCAGGTCTGCGGGGTGTCATTTGGATGGAATTCATGACATGCCGTCCACGACTTCATGACCATGCCCACGAGGCCACCGTGGCCTTAATATTGTTTAAAAAAAACTCATTTAATAAATATCACAAAATTAACAATAAAAATTCGAAATTAAAAAATTTATATAAAGGGGTTTTTCTAATTTTTAAATTCACATGAATACCAAGGTTAAATTGCTTTTTTTTGATTTTTGTGATCTTCTCGTTTAGATTTCAAATAAGTTTTTTCCCTTTTTTTAAAAGGAAATTTTTTTCAAGTAATTTTCCCTTTGAATTTCCCAAATAAAAATTAGATTTTTTAAAATAATATTTTTGTAATGGTTGTCTCTCTTCTCAAGTCATTAATTCCAGTGGCTTTACAAGCACTGCAATAGCCAAATTGTCTGGCCCCCGAACTCTTGACCGGTCTTGTCGAGCCCCTGGTATCACAAAAGGTCAGCTATGTCGATAAGCCAATAATTTTAAACCCGTTGAAGCTCAGATTCATTACGTTGATTTTAGCATGGGTTCGGAAAAGGGGGGCTTCCACCCTCAGGGGTCTTTCCCCGTTATTTAAATGGGGGCTAAAAGATTACGCCCCCTTTCCCAAAAAGTCCCTGTGTTGCTTTTGAGCAGTGCTTCTCAAACTTTCAGTATTTGCGACCCAAGTTCAATCGTAATTTTTTATCGTGCCCCCCCCTTTCCCTACAATTACAAATTTGGTTTTAATTCAATAATACTATACTTTTTTCGCTAAGGCTACAATACGATTTTTAACATCTTGTGCCTCCGGCGTATTAAAACTCTCCCTTTGCCAAAAACGTTAATTTTCTAGGGCGTATATATCGTTTTTGAAAAATGGCCTTTTCTTTTGCACCGCCATTCATAAAATTATTCCGAAGTCTTTGGAATGCAACAAAAAAAATTGAGAGTGTTTTTTCAAAAAGGGTTTACTTTTTTTTCAAGGATTTGCTTTTTTTTTCTCCCTTCCCCCCCAATACATCACATACAGACGCCTGTGTGGAAAAAAGGTTGTTGGGGGGTGAATCACGTATCTTTTAATCAGCAGTGAAGGGTTAAATATAAACCGTTCAAAAATTTTCAAAAGAAGTGTTAATTTTTTTTATATAATTTTATTTATGACAAACCCATGGGGTCAAAGGTAATTAATTAAAAATCATTCTTAATTTAGTATTCCCAAATTTTGTAAAATATAATGTGCAGTACTGTTAACATTTATAAATTTTATTATATCAGTGTAAATGTGTATTTATTTCTTATTATGTCAAAATGCATTTTGTTTGTTTACTTCCAGTAAATAATAATTTTTTTAAAATCTTTTGTTTTCAACTTTTCAATAGGCTCGCGCCCCCCTCGTAAAGTTATCACGCCCTGTAAGGGGCGCGCACCACAGTTTGAGAAACGCTACATTAGAGTGTCGTTTGGGAAAAGTAATAGTAGCGTGTATGAGAGTTAAGAAATTAAATCATTGATTTTTATTTACGTCACAGCTATTAATTACAGTATTTACATTTAAATAGAAGTTATTCATACCGTGGTTTTTCAATACTACAAAAATATGTCCTTTCAAGGGGAGAGGTAAACGCAACCGATCTTCTTGGTGCTTCAAACCCGGGGCCCGTCCATACACTTTGTTGGGGGGGGTTTTTTCCCGACCCCTCGCATTACGCCGGGGTTTTTAAAATTCGCAGGTGGGGAACCAGCTGTTGGGCTCCTCACGGCCATCCCGGGTTTTTGACGGGTATCCGGGTGGGAAAAAATCCCCCCAATATTTTAGGGGTAAGTGTGGATGTGAACTGTGTGATGTTATCTACATAGGGAAACAGATTTTTCCGGGGCTGCAAAAGACGGTTTTCCAGGGCCGGCTCTAGAGATGCCGCCCGGACAAAACGGAAAAAAAAGCCCCCCCTCCCCAAAAACAAAAAAAAAAAATTATAATTTAAAAAAAGATAAATTTTTAAAAGATACCATTTTAAGACGAAAAATTCTTGCTAACAAAAAGGCAAGCATAATAATATTAAAAAAATATAAATATATATTATTTTTTTGTCTTAAAAATATTAAATAATTCGGAAAATTTTAAGGACTAATTTCCTGTTATTATTTCAAAAGAGTAAAATGTAAAGAAGGAATCACCCATTTCAGCAGGCCAATTGCTTTGAAAAAAGAAGGGGTACTAATGGTGGGGGGTCACAAGCGCTTTTTAAAATTTTAATAACTACACTCAAGGCTAAAAAAAAAAACATCTCATGTGGGCCCCCATCTACCAAAAACCTTATTAGCCCTGTTCCTTTTCGATAGCTGATACCGGACATAGTACGGGTGAAAGGAATGTCCGTTGTGACTCCGCTCCGGGATGGGGAGAAAGTTACTAGCGAAAGATGTGTAAACATATCAAATTTCATGAATTAACATATATTCCTGGCTACCAGTTTCAACATAAAAGAAAACTGACTTTAAACATACAGAGTACAAAATAAGGCAATATGATACGTTAAATGAAATACCAAATTAACACCCAATAATAAAATTTTAGAAAATGCATCAAATTTTCTGTAACAAAAAAAATAAATATTTTTTTAAAAAATTGATCCAAATGCCCCCCCCTTAAAATTTACCAACCCCCGGAGGGTCCGGTTTTTTACGACCCTAGAGCTGCCCCCCGATGTTTTCAGAGGGGAGGCATTAATAAAATCAACTCAAGCTGGTAAAACATTTAATTCTAAGAACAAACCGAATTTGCAAAATTCGCTGCAATTTTTTGGAACCAATTTTTTCTGTTCCATAAAAAAATCCTGCTTTTTATACCTGGGGGGTCTAAAGAACCTGCTTTTAAATCACTGTTCCCTTTAAATTTTTTTGAATGTAAACTAAAAACCCTAGGGGTAGTCAAAAAGGTTTACCATGGTTTAAAATTACGAGGTCCGTCGCCAAAAACCCCGGGGTAGCTGAACAGTGGGCGAGGGAAAATTCACCCCCAGTCGAATGGTAATAGTCGCGGGGATTCGTGACTGAACCATTTCCTTTTAAAAATTCTGCAACTGATGTGGGGTGAAAGTTTTGGGGGAAAAGGGGAATCCCAGTTCAGATGTTGCTCGCGATTTTTGTTATAGCACAATCATCAAATGTGTGTTATCGATGCTAAAACGCAAGCAATCTGAGTTATGCTTAGAATCATAGGATTCATTACGGAATTTATAATGGACAAAATAATCATTTCTACTGACTGCATTGAAATATGTAGGTAATTATCGAAAAAAATGTACTTTATTTTAAAAAAATACTTAGAAAAATTCGCAGAAATTAATTTATGAAAAAGCAAGTGTAATGAACAAGGGATTATTTTAGTAATAAAATTTCTTATAGGAAGTATTTTATACTTGGTAGAGAGAGGCAATGTTTTGTTTAAAGCAGAATAATTTGGAGGCTAGAAAAAAATATGTTTTTAACCGCAAATTTAATGCAACTTTTCACGTCTTTTGATTTGGCGGTCGTATAATTGTCGTTCTTTTCTTCTCTTAATCTGAAACATTTATTTTCATTTCTGCATCACGATTACGCAAACTGGTATCAAAAATATAAAAATGTTTTACCGAGTTATAGACTTATTTTTCAAACTTAATTTTCACTGAATGGAAAAACACCAGCAGAAAAACCACAGTGTGGAAAAAGAAATATCTGAATAATTTATGCGAATATAAAGATAAATGCACGGTTAAGAATTTTCTAGATGTCAGGAAGAATGCTTAAAGAAAATAAAAATATATTTCCTAAATCGAAAAACATATTATTTTTGAATTCAATTTTTCTTAAAGTTAAAAATGGAATCCTCGCATAAAATAAAAAAATTCGATTTTGAAATCCTTTTTTTGAATAAAAAAAAAAACCCAAAGAAAAAAGTTCTATCGTCTCTCATTTTTTTTTAAACTTTTCATTTTATTTTAATTTTTTGTTTACTGTCCTGATATTTTTTAAAATGTGTTCTTTTCTGAATTCAGAATATAAATAAATGGGAATATTTTTAAAAACATATATATTAGCATAAAAATTCTGAGAGATCTATGAAATTCCCACAACAAGGGTTTCCAACCCAAATGACCTTCGGGGCCCCTTCGGAAAAAAAACTATAATCTCCGGGCCCACTTTTTAAAAAATGTACCTTTATATCAGATTTAAAAAAAAAAACATTTATTGGGAGAAAAAATTTTAAAAAAGAATGAATTATTATTATTGTTTTTTATTATTTTTTATGTATAAAAGACATAGATAATATAAAATGTTTTTGATAATATAATAATGCAATGATGAAATAATTTTAAAAAATTACAGCTGTCTTTTTCTTTTAAAATTTCAGTGTTCCTTTTTAATTGATCTTTCGTTACCTTTTTTGTTGAAATTCGATAGTGCTGTCATTCGCAAACGATTAAGTAGACATTGCCCCCTTTTTCTTAATCGTCCTGAATATTTTTTTAAAATTTAAAAAAATCTCTGACTGCCTCTTTTTCTCTTTGGACACTCTAAACAGAAAAAAAGGGGGAGGAGGAAAAAGAAAGTCCACACACAGAGAATTTATGTACCATCCATAGAAAAAGGATATGCATTATGTAATTCGGAATTTATTTTAAAAAATAAATTTTTTATAGTAAACTCAAATGTAACTTTTTTTGATAAAAAAATAAATCTATTTTTTAAACTAAAAGGGCATTTCTATTATCAAAAAGGATTCATTTTAAAATAAAAACAGGTAACAGGCAAATATATTGGAGATTTATATAAATTTAAAAATAAATTTTCCTCAAAAAAAAATTCAAAATTTTAAAAAAATTTAAAAACCTGATATTTAAAAAAAAAATTTTAAAAGGGTCGGTGGGCAGCAAAAACGTACTGGGGGGGCCCCGTGTTGGGCACCCCCCGTTCTACAAGATAGATTGTTTTTTAAAAATTTCATGAGGGTTTTTTGGGGATGGACCGTTATTTTGAACCACGGCCCAAGTGATGAGAATAAAAATACCTGAGTTGGCTTCAACTTTCTGAACATCCACACCACTCCAACGTCCGAATTTTGTGCTTCGATGGATTTAACGTGCATCAACTCTTCTAATCATCGGGTCATATATGCCTTTACGACTCGACAGAAACAAGGCCGGTAATGAACGCACGAGGATGACCACTTGGATACGACGGGCGTAATTCTTTAAGAGGTTTTAATTTTTCTTTTTCTGTATCCTTGCTGTGACACATTGTTTAACGGTTCAAAGAACATAAAATTTATGTACATGATTAATATCTTAATGTAAAATGTATTTTTGGTTTTATTCCTTCTTGCCCTTAATTTATGTATACTGTAAGAAATACAGTAGAACAGGGATGGCGAAACTTTTTGAGACGTGGGTCAAATTTCGTTAATTTTTTTTAATACTAGAGCGTGGGTCACTAATGCCCATTTGCACCAGAGTTAAGTTTAATTAATTAATATTTTTTTTTGTATTTTTAAAACTAAACATCTTTCAAATTCAATTGGCTTGTTGGGTAGAAAAGGGCACTATGGAAGTCTCTTTCTTCAAACGTAACTGAACATAACTTTACAAAAGTGCATTTTATCCGAAGAAGGTGCTTTAAATATGGTTTTTCGACTGTTTTCTTTTTGGGTTTTTGATTTGTTTTCAACAAACAAAACATGAGTAAAAATTTTACACTTTTTATATTTTGTAGAAAACTTTTTCTTTATTTCAAATACTACGTGCTTTCATATACATTTGCTGTCATTTACGTAACTTTGGAACTATAATGATCACACTGAAAGTTATAGACAACATTTAAATTGCTATTGTGTCAATGTGCTTGAAAAAATTCAAATAGAATCTAAATAATCCACACAAATTAGAAAATCTAAATAAACCTGCGTAAGCAAACAAGTGATTGCCTAGGAATCATGGGTCAGTTAAAAAGCTTGCGTGGGTCAGTGTCTGACCCAAGGGTCATAGGTTCGCCATCATTGCAGTAGAATCTGGTTTTGTGCGGTCCTTTTTTATGCGATCTTTTTTTTTCATGTGGTATGTGAATTTCAACGGTTTTGGCGTCCCTGTAATGTTTTCTATCAATGTACATACATACACTTCAAGACGCTCTGTTCATTGGTTACAAACAGTCTCTAAACAATGCACGTTCCATTGCTTTCTCTGAACGGAAGGCACCACTACTTGACGGCACCATGAATATGGCCTCTGAGCTTCCCTAGCCACTCCTAAGCCTAGATTAAAGAATAAGATGTATATCTATTGGTCTGCGTAGGGTGAGTGGG
>BMAV01002354.1:80111-100411 GCA_019973955.1 Trichonephila inaurata madagascariensis | reverse complement strand
TATATAAGCACACACACACACACACGCACGCACGCACGCACACAATATTATTTATTATAGAAGCATTTTTTTTATAAAAGGAGAATGTTTTGAAAAAAGGTTATTCTAAGTTAAGTTTTTGCTAAAATATTGTATTTAAATAATTTTTTTTTGTCATAATGTCCTTAAAACAATTTTATACATGTGTTCTAATCTAAGTGATACTAAATATCATGAAAATTATCCATTTATGCGCTTTTTTAAAATAAAGGTTCCGAACGTAGTCGGATACCTTAAAATTATCCCAACTTGGTATTTCCATTTTTCCTTTTATTTTTCACTCATGCAGCACTTATTTTGGGACAAATTTTTTCGAAGCAAACTTAGGGCTAGCATACTTTTTTAAGCCATGCAAATTCTGTAAGTACTCTATCACCCGTACACCATGAAGATAATTTTCTTTCTAATGAATTCCCGATTCATTAGCTAGAACAACCGTTCTTTAACTTTCGATCGCCGCGTCACCCTGTATGTATCAGCCTGACATCGCGGACCCCCAAGATTTTGAACACCCCTCCCTGACTTCCAACACATGGCTGGGTGATTTAAAAGTCCCTCAATAATCCTAAGATTTCCTCTGCTATTTATATAGAAGTTTTTTAACACTTATTTTTTATATTTTAGAAAGTAATAAACATGTACAGTAAAATCTGACGTATAACGCGCACTTTTAAGACAAAATAATAATAATAATAAGAAGAAGAAGAAGAAGATCGAGAGTTACCGGTGCGCGTTATACACCGGGTATAAAAATGATAGCTTTAAAAATAATAAAAGAGGCAAACATAAGAAAAATTTGACTTCCACTTAGATCGAAATATTGTTTATTTATAAGAAATGATTCGCCTTGTGAACTTAAAATGTTGTAGTTCTAGAAGTATACTATTTTTACAAAGCCTGGGATAATACCTCGAATAAATGTCTTCAAAACGTAAGAGTATTACATACGTATATTTCAAGTTTTTTCGTAAAAATGAGGGTGCGCGTTATACGGTGAGTATACCAAAATATTTTAAAAAATGCAGCTTAAAAGTACAGTAGCGCGGTATGTGGCGGTGCGCGTTATCCGCCGGATTTCATGGTAATTAAAAATATTACAAAATATTAATTTCAAATTAATAATGTACTTGACTGTGAGCCATCTATTAGTGGGAGAGGGTCAGAAGGAAGATTAGCCATAGTCAATGAATACTCTATTTATTAACAATTCTCAACAAAGACACAAATTCAACAATCCAAGTTAAGAAACGCATCAATTGTTAAATATGGGAGCAACAGTGAGGTAAACGAGATACTAGAAGAATTAACAATAAATCAGATCACTTACGTCCAGGAAATACAACTTCCAATTCAAATCGACCGAATCTAACTTAACCATCAATTGACCAAATCGTCAAACTTAATATTAATCAAATAAGCTGCGAAGTGTTCTTGCCTAGCTTCACGTTAACCAATCGCTGCTATCTTTTAGCAGTCTAACCTCTCTCTCCTCTAACTCGAAAATTAATCTTTAAATACAAGCCTTGATTTGCATAATCACATCTTCAGAGGAAAGTTTTCAGTAAAATAATTTTTAAGGATCCATTATTCCCGAAGAGGATTATTAGTAGGAAGAAGGCTAATAGACCCGTTACAGCTGCATTGATTAAAATTTTTAATGAGCAGAATGGTGCAGCATTTTTTTTACAAGTTCTGTTATATCAGGTGTAATATTTAAAATCTGCAATCTCAATTCCTTATTGGCGAACTATGAATTCATTTCTTAATCTTTTGACAAGTGTTTCTACAATTTTTTAAACATAATACTTTGTATTAATGCTTATATAATTGCAAGCCATTAAAATATTGAATTACTATTCTTGATTAAAATTCATGTTCTAGTAGAGTTTTTTCATTGGGGCAATTAAGTGATCTAGTCTAGGATGGCATATTTTTCAATTTTTTCTCGAGGCCTTTCAGAGTCTGTAAAAATCGGGCATTTTAAGATTAAATGAGATATCTTCGCGAACATCCTAGAAAAGCAATGTGGACCTACGGGGTTCCGCGGACCACAGTTTAAGAACCATTGAGCAAGAAGACAGTTTTATGCGATTACTGGGGGAAGAGTCCTTAACCTTTTCGCGGGAAGTGGCTAATAGGTCTAGCCACATAATTAAAAATTTTTCTCCAAGCGGACAATGGATATTTAGTCTATCCACATGCGTTAATTGAAGCTAAAACGCATAATAATCAATACAGATAGCAGCACGATACCTTTTTTTTTGTATTTTATGTCCTCTGATGGGTAGTTAGAAACAGTTTTTCTCGGTGTAAATCTACAAATTGTATTTTGTGATTACTGTAAATAAAATTTCTGATCTGTGAAAAAAATTTCGACTAGTTTCAAGTATACTTTTCTCTCATCTGAATGAATTAAGCAAATGTGCAATTAAAAAAAAAAGGTTTTATTAAGGTTTATGGAAAGCTTTTATATGTGGGTAGAAGCTCTATCCACTGTCCACATAAAACAGAAAAGTGACCTCGAAATTTTCGCTTTTCCTCCACTCGAGAGAGAGCATTTAGAATCACGCGAGAATGTTGGGGGTGGGAAATACAAGCAAACTTTGTTTACAATATGTGGTACGAGATTCTTGGGTTCGAAAATCTTTCGTTATAGCTTTTCTGTGCTTGCCACTGTGCCTTCAAGCAAATGGTCCTACTTGCTTTGAAAAGATTCATAGTAAATAGCTCATCAAATTTGTGAAATAACTAATTTAAATCCTCAAAAATATTACTTTATTTCTAACTTTTTATACTAAAATTAAATAAAATATAAAATATGGATGTATACCAATTTCAATGTATATTTTAGTTAGTGTTTTATGTTGTACAATTATTCTATTATTACTTTATTACACTTGTACTTTGTATTTAATTGTTATTGAAATAGTTATTAGTATAAATGTGTGTGTTTAATTTTTCATAAAAAGTTTATTGTAATATGATTCATTATTTCTGTCCTGTAAAGTAAGTTAAATGTCTTAAGTGCGTAGTGGCTATAGCGTCTAGCCACCACCCAGGAACAAAACCCCTGATCAGGTATTTTTTTTTGTGACCAAATAATGTTTATAGAGGATGAGAACATTACATTTATAGCAGAAAAGTGTATTTTAGTTTTGTGCCCGCGAAAGGGTTAAAAAATGGGGCTTGGTTTAAGAGTGTGTGAACCCTGGATTTATGAAACTAATTTGATACCGATTTGAGGTGAGAACGTTTGGAAGTAAATATTGTTGATTGATAGCATAATATCTTGAAATCTCTGAAAAATGTTTAAGCAAAACCATAAACTCATCGAAATCAATAATCGTACAAAAGTATTCAAATGTCACGACTAATTTGGGGGCATTAATTTGGGGAGTATTAAATAAAAATTTATATTGGGGAAACTTTCAAAATTAAAGGTAATACATTGCAATTGAAATTACTCTTAAGACTTTCAAGTTATGCTCTAGTAAATTTATGCAATAATACCAGTCGAAATCTTAGAAAATTTCATTTTTATACGAATTCGATTTAAAAGTGTCCATTTCAACAATTTCAACCCAAATTTAATAACAAAAACTGAAATATTTTTTGTAAAATTAAAATTATTTTCAAAATATTTCAGTATTAGTTTCTTAGGCTATTTGTGTAACTACCATTTAACTTGTTTTTGCTAAAAATTGTTGAAAAATAATAGTAGCAATACCTGACAATTTTAGATGTTATATTAGGTACAATAATCGAATAAAGTCACACTTTTTACTGAAACTGTGTACTTTCAAATTTGAACATTGAACTTTTATTATTTACATTTTTCAATAGAGATTATTATCTAACAAAAAAAGAATGAAAGAATAAATTCTAAGAAAAGAACAAAATAAATGACAGGCTAAAATATATTGTATCATATACATTAATCAAATAATTATGGGAATTTTTTTATTTTAAAACCATTTACTTTAAATATATTAGCATAAAAATAATAAAAATAGAACAAATTTAAAAACTAATCAGTCTTTGAAGAATAATAAATACCATTATTCAAAGTGAACTTGGCTTTTCAATTTTATGGATTATTTTGAATTTTGACTCATTCAAAACATCCACATCATATAAAATACAATGAACTTTCCGAAAAGGATATTTATATCGGTCAGATCTGGAGTTTTGAACCGATAGCGATCCTTTTATTTTAATAGGTTTCTATAAGTAAGAAAATAAGGAAACTGATTGTTGATACCATCGATTAAAATAAAGAATGCTGAGAAAATTAATTCAATTTTTTTTTTTGTATTTGATATATTGGCTGTGGAAATAAGTTTTAAGTGATTTTTCAGAAAATCACGGCTTTATTGGGCAAAAATAGTTACAAATTGACTACTCCAAGTATGGTCCATCGCTAAACACTATTTCAAACCATCTTTCTGACGGCATATGAATTCTGTGTTGAAAGAACAGTTAGTCTATAAGGACAGTCCAAGAATCAACCCAATTTTTTTACATTCCTCTTAAGAACAGAAATATTGCTGAGACAAGTCATGAGTCATAGATCAAAACAAGTGGTAGTCTGAAGGAGAAATGTTTGGGGAATACGGCACAGGAGGGGTTATGATATACTATTTGAGTGATTCCAAGTAGTTTTTTTCTGGTGCTGACTAATGTAGTAGAAAATTGTCGTACTGAAAAATCTCTGTCATTTCTCTGCTCATATTCCGATTGTTTCTCCTTTAATGCTCGGCTTAGACGCTTCAATGGGCTAAATTGCTATGACTTCCTAGTCCCATGATAAACGTAATCACTTGTTTCCAATTAATCAGTTCATGTTTTCCGCTGTTGCCAACTTTTGGTTTTGTAGATTCTTTTAAAAAATATGTATTTGTAAACAATAATAACACCCATAGGTAAATAAAATGGACTTGATTTAAAAGTATAAGAATAATAAAAGTATTTTTGTTTAATTCTGAAAAGCATTTGAAAACATTATATTCGAACATCTTAAGGTATCCGACTACGTTCGGAACCGTGATTTTGTAAAAGCGTGTAAATGGATAATATTTATGATATTTAGTGTCACATAGATTAGAATACATGTATAAAATTGTTTTAAGGACATTATGACAAAAAAAAATTATTTAAATACAATATTTTGGCAAAAAAATTAACTTAGAATAACCTTTTTTCCAAATGCTCTCCTTTTGTAAAAAATGCTTCTATTGTATTAATATTTTGTCTGTATTCAGCTCAGATCTTTGTACAGAGGCTCAACTAGAATTTTTGAAACGCATAACTTGGAAGTCGGTTTATCCATGTTTTACGAAAACAGAAGGGAGAAATTTTAAGAAAATACGCCGATAGTTATTTAAAATGGTTGTAACTCTGAAAATAATTTGAATTTTTCAAAAATAATAGTTGAGCCTCTGTACAGAGATCTGAGCTATAAACAGGCAAAATATTAATACAATAGAAGCATTTTTTACAAAAGGAGAACATTTGGAAAAAAGTTTATTCTAAGTTAATTTTTTTGCCAAAATATTGTATTTAAATAATTTTTTTTTATCATAATGTCCTTAAAACAATTTTATACATGTATTCTAATCTAAGTGACACTAAATATCATGAAAATTATACATTTATGCGCTTTTTTAAAATCATGGTTCCGAACGTAGTCGGATACCTTAAGAAAATCAACAAATTTTTGAAATTTTGTCTAAATTTTACAACAAGTACAAGTGAATCGGAAAACGAATTGGATTCAATGGAATACATGATTGTATTTATAATGTAACTGTCATGAATTATATCCATTATAGTAGGTAGCAATTACTCTTGATGGTTTCATTTAGTGTTAGATGCTCATAATATATTACACCCAGCCAATTCCTTCAAATACAGAGCTCTGATCCAAGATTATTTAGCTTCGAGGTTGACGTTGATGCTTAGCCCACAAACTTGAAGATCTGTATGCCCGTCCAATATGATCCTTGCTCATACCATCAAACATCCATGGTCATGCCAGTTTCTTTTTAGAATACCAGGGGACAACTCTGATCACGTAACTGTTCTTTCTAAATGAAGATACATCGGGAATCAGTGGTTGGTAAATTGAATCTGAACTCCATTTTCCCATATGTCCTTTATACTATACCAAGCAAGTTTATTTTGAGTACAAGACGCAGACAGCAAATCTTCTTGCAAACAGACCTCTCAAATTTCGGCGTCTGGAAATAGTAACCGTTGACCTTCGAATTCATGAGGCTGCAAGTTCTCTAGCTGAGAAATATTTTTGTTACGCCTCTCTGTAATGGACAAATATTATTTTCATTGGTAGTCTTGACTGGTGGAGGACTAACCACAGACCTTCTTTCACACAGTTTAGTTTCTTTAAATTGTCTTCTTAAGTAGTACGTGTTGCTTAAAATAACTTCAAAATAGATCTCTTGTTACGAGGGCCTTAGAATGTGTAATGTTTAGTCTGTTTTGGTATATGTTCCTTTTTCCCCTTATATGACATCCCTTTACCTTTCACTTATGGTCAGTTTCGTCCATTATGACAGCTAATTCAAATAATAAAACTGACATGAAATAATAACAGCTGTTATTGCACCGGACATCAGTGATCTAAAGATAAATTAATTAGAGAAATAAAGTGTGTGTGATTGCCACCACCTAATAATAAAGTCTGTTACGCACTCTCGTGCTTTGACTTAAAGAGAAAATAACTGCTTCTGTGGTAAATCCGTTGTTGGATTCCATACTGGATGCTACTCACTTAAAACAGAATTTTTTTTTAAAATTCTTAAAATTTGACCAAAACAAAATGATAAAACGTACAGCTGATCTTGCCTGTCACGAGATCTCGAAAGTTATCTCCTACAAAAGTAAAAATAATCAAAAAAAAAATAAAAAAAATACCATCATCACCACATTTTCACACTCTCTGCGTATTTGGGATTGGGGCCAAAAACCTGACTTTGCAGGGAACCCAAATATTCCTCGTTCAACCACTGGTAATGAGACAGAGTACATAAAAGCTGGACAGTTCTGCTTAAAACGAGATGTATGGTCACATAAGTCAACACCAAACATTCCGTTGTCATCATATTCTGGCAGTGGCGCACACAAGGGAGGGGGCCGGGGGGCCGGACCCCCCCCCCCCAAAGCCCTTGATTTTTTTCCCGATTGATTATAATTCTAAGTATAAAGTACGTAAAATTTAATTATTTGTTATTAATGATTAATTTTATTAATTAATGCTAATTATTTATTCAATAATTAGTTTTTTACTGTGTTTTGTTCCCGAAAATCGACAAAATCAAAAGGAGCATGATACAAGAATGGTGAACTTTCGACCCCAGACCCCCCCTGAAAAATTTCTGTGTGCGCTACTATATTCTGGAAACAAAACCAAGGCTTCCCCCTATATCTGCTTCTCTTTAACAACTCAATAGTTTCGGGCTACGTAAGGAAATATCTGTATAGGGTGTGTGCAAGGTATCATCCAAGAGAAAAAGTCACCCTGTATGCATGATTGATTTTGCAGGTAGTTTTGATGTTATGTTGGCACTTTTTTTTTTTTCCATTTGCAAAAATATGTCTGTAGTTTTCGAAAATGTTTTAAAAAGGTTATGAAGTAGAAGTTTTTTAGGAGGTATAACTCTCAGAGATTTCTCTGATAGTTAAATCGTTGCTCTTGTAGAAAGGTTGTTGCAATATTGTACCATTATCTCTTGCTCATTTGTTTTTATTTTATCATTACTTCCTTTTTTTTTTTCAATTTTTTTTAACCCCGTTTTCCTTTTTTTTCAAAATAATGATACACTTTATTATTATTATTATACATAGCTTCATCTTAATACCAATTTTGCAACCTTTATTTTATGGTTTTGTTTTGAATTGTTTACTTTTAAATGTTAAATATATTTTGTTTTTTATATGTGCTTCCTTGAATAATAGAACAAGGTTTGACGTACTTGTCTTAAATAACACAAAAAAGTTTTTAAGCGAATTAAAAAGCTTTATTATTTTATTAAAAAAATTAAATAAAACAAAAATTAATTTTGAAGTACACAACTTGAGCTAAGCTTCTGTTTACAAATAACAATAATATTTCTCTTAAGGGAAACAATCATGTAATAAAAACTAATTATAATTAAAAGGACAATCGATGGTTTTGAAACAGAAAAGGACATTCAAATGATTGTTGAAGTACAAAGAGAGAGCGCTTGACAGTTGGTATTATAATATGTGTATACTGTATCGGAACCAGTGACGTCTTAAGACTGCTTGAGGCCATGAAATACTGTGCAAAAGTAGGCCTCACCTGCAACCATTTTAAAAAGATAGTATAAGCATACTTTGTCCAACCGTCGTACAAACAGTTACCCGTAGCAAATAAATGTACGTGGCCCACTGTCTCAATACCTAATGCTTCCTTTCGACTAAATGAGTAATAATGGTGTATGGCGGTAAGCCTAGGCCTAGACACGGCTATGGCAAAATAATGCATTCTTGCTACAGTTGGCCAATACAAAATTCCCAATTTTTCAGAAAATATGTCCGAGAATGAAATTTGAAGATTAAAATTATTCAGATGAGGATCTGTTGTTGATGTGACTAATGCCACCTGTCTGACGAAGTCAGATCGAGGCCCGCGAAATTCATCGCGGCTAAGGGCTAGAATTTTTACGACTGTCGTTAACCATAGCTTTGAACACCAGGCAGGTGACAGTACGATTTTGCACGGTTCTACCCCAATTTAGAGGTAGAAAACCCTGGGGGTGGGCAGTGGCTTCCCACCTCTCTTCCTCTTCCATCAACCACACGAGAGGACTTGCGGCTCGACGGCTATTTAGAGTACTCCCATGCCGCACAGGCACTATACATTTACAAACATCCATGTCTTCTCCGGGATTCGAATCCAGTCCCTACGGCACTGCAGTCAACATCGCTAACCACTATACCGGTTGGGCGACAGGATGAGGATCTTATTGAGGCTAAGTCGAGAACGAGATGAAGACCTCCCGAAGCCCGGGTCCAGTTGGCGAATGCCTTAAGACGTCCCTGATCGGAACTTATATTAGAATTATTCTGAAATTCTACTAAGGATATAAACATTCCATACAAAATAGAAATTTTTT
This sequence comes from Trichonephila inaurata madagascariensis, assembly GCA_019973955.1. Classification (NCBI taxonomy): domain Eukaryota; kingdom Metazoa; phylum Arthropoda; class Arachnida; order Araneae; family Nephilidae; genus Trichonephila; species Trichonephila inaurata. Next base: position 91,214 of record BMAV01002354.1, on the reverse strand, counting down.
CACTAAATATTTCTCACTGACCAACTGTTCTTATGACCATAACATCGTTTCATAGCTACATCGAGTATAAAAAGAAGTGCTTATCATAATTGTTTGTACAATAATGCCCGTGATTATCTGAAAAATGATCTAAAACAGCCAAAAACTACGTCAAATATTAGAGGAAAATATGACACACACACGCATTTAATATTTTCAAATTCTATTTTAATAATAATCTTTTTTTTCCCTGTAGCGTTTTTTTTATTTTTTAAAAAGTCTGATAGTAGACAAGAAATCATTTCAATTCTATTGTTATCAATAATCATTACATAAAATGACTTATTTTGCGTGATAAATTGTGATAAGCCATGTAAAATATTCGTACACACGAATTGACTGAATTGAATTACCTTGAATGTGAAATTAATTGAAATAGTTTGATAAGACACATTGAAAAATAGTTCTTGTTTGAACGATAGCATTAAAAGTTTTTTTTATTTTTTAAAAATTGTTAGTTGCATTATGAAAAGTGATTTTAAAATCTGATATATCATTAAAATATGAAATTTTTGCTTCTTCTTACAATAATTTGAACAATGGTTTATTTTGTTTATATTTTATATTATTTAAATACATATTTATCAATAAAAAATTATTAATGATATTTGTATGTGAAATAATTATTTTATATGTATGAATCAATGAAGCATAGCATTTAAACATTTTTCAAAGTGTTTAATAGATATTTTATTCAAATAAAAAGAAAATACAAGTGTACCCGGGAAAAAAATTTCACTACACAAAATATTTAAAAGTAATTACGTTCTACACAATAATTCTGATTATGCATCTTTCATTTTTTTTTTCTTGTAGTAATTGGTCAATACTTCTACTACCCGAGATTGCTAACGATTTGTAATATTATTGTTTAAATAAGAATTTTTTAAATCTTTTAATCAGTACTGAAATAGAAAAAAGCATTAATTTAATGAAATAATTCTCATTATCTAGTGTCACAGGCCCAAACTAGCGGTAAATTTTCAAATTAAAAAAATTTCTTTCCTCAATTTCTTAGATTATACACACACGCGCGTGCTTGTACGTACACTCTCGAAAACTTTATAAAATACTGGAGATAAAACTAAGTGATATTATTTACTAAAATGAGAAGTGGATATTTTTATAGATACGTCATGAGTATATTAGCGGGGATATTGTGTCAATCGGCTTTTAATAATTAAATTTAAAAATCCCATTTCAAGAAACGTGCTTCATTACTTTGGTAATCAACGACGAAACATATTTATAATGGTGTATTTTAAATGTAGCATATTAATAAACATAGTCCAAGTAGATGTGAATAATATGCTTGAATGATTTTTAACTCTATAGAACTCTGTAGAACAGGGGTGGGCGGACTTTTCCAGGGTACGCGCGCGCGCGCGGGCTACTTCCAATACTTTTAAGGTGTTGCGGTTCAACCAGAGGAGTAGGTGTTGACATTCTGTATTAAAATCATGTTTTCTTCTCTTAACACTCTTGTTTTCGACGCTGTACCCCTCTTTTAAAATACGACAGATTACTATTTTTTACTACAAAAGCTCAATTAACACAAAATTGTTAAGTTCAATACTTGAACAATGATCGACTGCTAAACCGTGGAGCGTGGACGTATTCAATGCAGTGAGCAGAGAACATACGGGAACCAATGAATCCGGAACAAACGTATGTTTTTGCAATTGTTCGCTGCCGATTACCGGGCAATCGCGGGACATAACATCAACTCGAAAACCCAATCCCGTGGAAGTGCGAGGTGGTGGATGATGTTTCAATAGCCAATCCCGTACTATCGCGGGTAGAGCTGATCATCAACGTTTGTTCTCCCTTTCTGTCGGCGTGTGAAGAAAGATTCATTTCAACGACTGGCATCTCAGTGATTGCTTTTCCCCCCCTACGGTGACAGTAAACGTGTTAAGCATCATCGTTCGCTTCCACTGAAGGTACGTGTCGTCTACACATTTATCGAATCATTTGATTAAGTAAACATAGTCGCATCGATTGTGAAGAACCGATTTCCCAGTCTAGCTGGCGTCAGTGTTGCATAAATATATTTCTTTTAGCAAACTCGTCTTAGGTCTTAATAGAGACGATCACCCCAAAATGTCTTGAAGATCCACCGGTCGATCGCGATCGACTTAATGCCCATCTCTCCTGTAGAACGATGGAGGGAATTGACTAGTAATGAGAAATTATGAGCATTAACATTTTAAGAAATTTATTATTATTTGGTTTGGAAGATTGTTTTTTTCTGAAATAAAAGAATTATGCAACCTGCTCTTGGTGAGTATATGTATAATATCAAGTAACTAACAAAAAAAAAGAAGAAGAAAAAAAAGAAGCCAATGTTATAACTTATGCATTACTAGTAAACGCAAACCTTAATTTCTCTTTTAAGATTTGCTCAGTTTACTTCTCTTCATATTATTTTGGTAATCGATTTGTAAAGTTGCAAAAAACTTCGGAAAATTATTTTTTAATCTTGCACAGGGGGATTAGCACAACTAGATATCTTCTTTTACAGCCCGGGAAATAACTGTAATCTCAATTTTAAAAACCCTAGTCCAAACGTAATTTAGTCTAATGAGGTACCAAAGAGGTTTGAAAATTTGTGTAACTGGATTTCTTATGCAAAAAATTTGGAAAAGCAAATAAATAAATAAATAATAGATTTTCAGATTAAAAAAAGAGCTCTAACATCGCCAAACATTTCGGAAAGTATTCATCTTCTCCAAACATCAGCAGCAGGTGAAGATCTTTTTAGATTCAACTATAGCGGTTGCTGTAGGTCTTCTTTAGCAGTTACAATGGTTTCGAATCCTCTTGTGCTAATCAAATGTGCTTAGACTCAACAAGTAGTGATGATTATTTAATTAATATTATTTTTAGTACTTTTATTTTTTTAAAGTTTTTATGCTTTCTTTAGGTACAATATATGTATGTGTTCCTAATTTTATTTAGTTTTTAATTGATACATGTACCGTAAAATTTAACTCTTAAGAAATCCTATTAGTGGTCCGTGAGATTTAAATTATGAATTTACTGGTCCATGAGGTCATAAAGTTAGGCGACCGCTGTGGTAGATGATTTCAGCAAAACCTGTTCTTAGCAGATCTCTACTCAACAAAAAAGAGACATGGCTAACAACTTTCAAGTCTATAGGTGTAATAGTTCCCTCGCAAAAAAAACAAAAAAAAAACGGGATATTTTTTTATTTGTAACACTTTCACGGCCTCTTTGGGAGTCCATTTCGCAACTGTGATCGTAGATGATCTATACTCAACAAAATAAACATGCTTGCCCAATTTTATGCCTTCCTGTTTAATAGTTCCAGATATTTCATGATTACTTTAGGGGCAAGTCTTTTTTCTTCTATATATGTATAGATTATGTTATTTGCATGAATATTAAGCGAATAAATGTTAAATGAATAAATATATGAAAGTAAATATATACATCTATCTAAACATTTGTAAACTTGATTTGTTTGTTATTTTTTACACAGATTTGAATCAAATAAAATTCTTTACTTAGCTTTACTCTGTGCTTTTGAATAACGTTTTGAGGAACATAAACCTCTGTTTACTACACAAATCGTAATTTTTTTTAACGGTTTTTTATAGAACTTACTTAAAAAGAAGTTGATTGATGTTTACTCAAAAAGCCTAAACACACAAATTGAAAGTTTACATATTTCGTATCATTTCCATTTTTTATCATCAAAAACAAACATTAGTATCGAATTATTCATCATAAGATTTGAAAACTCCTAACGCGCGACAAGGAAAAAAAACATATACTTTATACATCACGTGAATTAAAATTTATATGACCCTTCAACACATTTAGTCAACCCTGAAGACACAAGAGACATATGTGAAGCTCCGTTTGCCTTCAAGGTCAATCAAGACGTAAGTTTGTGTTGGCGATTTTTTTTTTTCACGCACTTGGTTTTATTTCTTATTTTTTATTAAATATGAAGAAAGCATTACTGTTCGTACCTTTTTACACTTAATCCCTTTTATCGCTTTAAATTTCTTTGATAGTACTTCTTCGCCAAGTTTGAATTTCTGTCTGTATCCATAAATTAATTTTTCGTTGCAGAATTGCGGGGTTAAATAGTTGTGGTTTTTGAAAACTTAAAATACAGGTTGAGATAAATCAATAGATAATAAATTTCTCCTAAAAAATTATTGGAATTGTTGAATTGTATAAAATATTACTCTTCTAAAAAATGGCAGTGGCAAAATACATTACATTTTTAAAAAAGCGTTTTACCATTGTCTAAAAAAGTTGACCTTGTTCAATAGTGTTTTCTATATTTTTCAAAACAAACCTTTTTTTTTTTTTTCCATTTCTTCTTTAAAAAAATGAGCTACTGCTAAAAATATAATTTTAACGCAATAGTTATACGAGTATTTTTGAAAATAGTATTTTAAACATTTCTGATTCCGGTAAATTAGAGAATTCAAAATTTTATATTAAATTAATTAATTAAAAAATAGGTATAAATTTTGTATGCCAAATATTATTTTTAACTATATTCTACTGATTTATTTTTCTATGAAATCCTTATTTTGATATTTAGAACACATACTAAAATATTTCATTACAAAGAAATTAACATAATTATAAACAAACTAAAAATTTAAAAGAATTATTTAAGATATGTTAAAGAGGTTATACATGAATTAATTGTAATTTCACTTGCACAAACTTCCACAAATTGCTTTGTCTATAAATCTAAACGACATTTGAAATGTACTCAATTTAAAATCACTGAAGTAAATCGTTCTTTTCTCCACTTTCGTTTTTTCCCGCTTGAATGATTTGTTCGAAATTTCGCCAATTTTGGCTAAAATATTCTGAGTTATAGCAACCCTATGGAAGACCATTTATTGTTACCGGACGATTATGTGAACCACCTTGAAAAAAGAAATGTATAACTTCGGAATGGAAGAAAGTTGTCAATCATTGCATCTATAACATCTTTAAAACATGGATTTCAAATTTTCCTTAGGATTTTCCTTTCTATTATTTACCACTTTCTACATCAGCAGGGGTGAGTTTTGCATTGAATATTTTAACATTTTCATTAAAAACGGAAATTTTTTTAATATTGTAAAATAAGTAATTTATTTAATAACATTTTTTTTTAAAAAATTGATAAAAATAATTATTATAGATTTGCTAGTACATTGTACAGAAATATCAGATTATTTTCATCTATCGTAATCCAGATTAGAAGGGGAAAAGAACTGACTTTTTGAATTAATATGAATCAATATTTCTGTTGTTTTTTAAAATTATTCTTTTAATAAAAAATAATGATTAATTAATATATATTTCATGATAGTTTTACAAAGGTACATGTCTTTTTATGTTAATATGTTTTTAAATGATTAAAAATCTGAATTTTAAAACAAAAAAATTATGTCGAGAGAGGAAAATTTTGAATAAAATTATTGGATTAAAATGCTTAAATGGAGATCAGAATTATTAATAAAGCTACCAATTTGAGGTTTTCATTTGTATACACTTTTAATTAGTAATTTTAAAATATTTTTATTTGCTTGTCTTTTCTGATGCTATGTTATTATTATTAAATTTCAATTTTTGAAGTACGTAGCTGATTTTATTATTTTGGTTTCAATGAAAATTATTCAGAAAAAAATGACTTTTTTTGTTATTTAAAACGATTTTTTTCTGTTATTCAAAACGATATTTTTTCGTTACATAAAACGATTTTTTTTTCGCTATTTAAAAACGATTTTTTTTTTCTCTATTAAAAAATGATTTTTTCCCCGTAAATAGAAAGGAATTTTTTGAAAATATATTTGTTAAATATAATGAAAAGAATAAAATATACTCTTTTTCAGCAGAGATCATTGATTTCATTTCCCGTTTAACTCTACACCAATAAAAAAAGATGCAAGTTTATAATAGAATATAACAGAACAATTAAAACGCTTATATGTAAAGCATATTTGTTTTAATAAAATTTTAAAAAACGGAGTTTTGTCTCGTAAACTAATTTCACCTTCAGGCTTGATATCTGAGGAATTTTACTTACAATTAGTGAAGATCAAATGCATTTTTAAGATAAAATAATACTGTTAATATTATTATTTTTTTGTAACATTTTTTTTTGTCCTGAAGTGTATTATGATATTATCATATGAGTTTCTTTATTCTTTTTACTATTTCGAATACTGATTTTTAGCTTGCTATTACAGGATTTTGTGTTCCTTTCTTTTCTCAAGCTTTGCGTAATTATTAATGAATTACACATATATTATTATTTTCCGACATTGCTAATTCGACTAATAGCTTACTTGGAAAATTTAGCAAGAAAGTTCAAGGTAAATGGGTAAACAAATGAAAACTTTCAAAATGATTTTTTAGAGCATGACAATACATAAGCGCGTAATCCATAAAGGGAAAGATAATATTTATGTAAAACCGCAAAGAGTCAACAGCAAGTATTGCTCAATGCTTTAACTTTAAGGCAATAATTAGTAAAACATAGCTGTTGCATCAAATTCTTTAATATATTGGATATTGTATATAAACTGGCTCACTTAAATATTATTATTTTTAAACAGTTATAACAAAAATATTTTTGAAATGTCTTTAGGCACTCGTTCAGCAAATCATACTCAATCATTGTATACATTACACACTGTATATTTAATTATTACATGTGATAATTAGGTTTATCTTTTGCATTTGAATATTAAAACAAGTAATGGTCTAATTATAAGGTAATTTGATCACAACTATTTAGTTCAGTAATTACTGCCAAGGCAACTACTAATTCTATCTTTGGCCGTAAATATGGCAGGCATTTCAAACAATAGAAGAAAATAAATAAATAAATATTCAAGTGACTTCTAAAAAGGGAAGTTTCAAAGGGCATAATTTTAATGTTTTTATACCATGATAATTAATATTATCATGGTATATTTGATATAATTAATATTATATCAGAATAACAAATTGACTAATAACACTGGCGTAGTTAGTCCTGAGTGGGCCCTGTATCTAAATGCCTTGGAGCCTCTTAACATTTAACGATGTTTTGCTTACAAATTTTGGAACCCCTAAAGATCGGCTAGGCCCGTATCCTTGATACGGCTGATACAAAGGTATCTACGCCCCTGACCAATAATAAATCCTAATCCTATAATCTCTTTTCATATTGGCTATAACTATCAGGGTGATACTGTTTCTCTAAGCATATATAATGATTATTAGAGTATTTTACTTCAATGCTTACATTTCTAAATTTAATATATTTATTTTACAATGAATAAGAGTACTTAAAATAATTCCAATAGTACAACAATTGTGTGTATCGTTATACAAATCAAATAGAGATGCATCCTATCAATATTGTGTAATATTGTCTATCAATATTGAAATAATGGGTCAAAAGAGATTTGTAATCCCGAAATTTCTCAAATGCCACGTAATTACGGAACGATTTTGATTCTTAGAATAGAACGATAGAACATATTAATTAATTGTACTGACTTTTCTTGACATACATAGCTGGATATTCCCTGGATATAAATTTGCTCTGACACTGAAATCATTCTAAAAGGTAGATTCAATGCAATTGTTTTCATTTTTCGAAAAAAAAAGAGAAAGATAATGTTAAAGATAATTTGAAACTGATTTCAACCAAAAGCCTTCATCAATATAAATCTCTCTACCTCATAGTACACTTTCCTAATAATTAAGCGTACCAAGCATCTTGAACGAATAACCTTTTTTTACTACGTTCGATATTATATTTCTTTAACATTATATCTAAGAGTTACTCTAGAACTAGTTTTTTTTTTTCATTTTAATGCTTTTTTTTAAAGTTTTAATAATTATGTTTATTAGATACGACAGTGTTTGAATTATCAGTTGATAAACTATATAAACTGCAGAGAAGTTGAAGAAAATTTGAGTCATCTTATACTAAATTATTAAATTATGTCATCCGTTCTCGTCTAAATATTTTATATTAAATAAGAAGCTCTCACATTTCTCTCATGATAAATACGTTAACAAACTCAAAGAATTATTAATTATTTGAGATCACGTCTCTTATCGTATTATCATAGTATAATGCAGGAGTATGACTAAATAAAAATGTCCAAAATGTACTTTCGGAACAAAAGTATGAAAAAATTAATAGATTTTCGCTTCCAATCTTTTAACAAATTCATCTATACGATATGATGAAGTAATGTTACACATTGGAAATAAAAAAAATAATAGGAATAATTTCGGTATCATTATAACTCTTATTTCCTTTCATCCATTGTTTACTAACTTCATGTTACCTTAAAACTCTCAAAGCCTTACAAAGTTATTCTTCCTTTTCTCCAACTAAAATTAAAAAAAAAAACTCTTTTTTTTCTTTTATTTCAGCATTACTCACGATTAATAAAAAGAATTCGTTCAAAATTTAAATAAACAAATACTTTAAAATCTCTAAACAATTAATTAAAGTGTAGTTCTTATCATAAATTATGGATAAATAAGAAGGATCAGAGATATTGTTTGTTAAAAAATATTCCCTGATGTTTTATTAAATAGTCCTTTCTTTATACTAATGATTGTTTAATGCCGTCATGTTTTAGGTAATGATATATATTTTGAGCTATCAAGGACAAAAAAGATACCTTCGAATCAAAAGCAGTTTTTTATGATACTACCGTAAATACTAAAATAAAATGAAAAGATAGAAAATGATATTGAATTTTTTATTGATCCCAATCAACCTTCATGAATTGCACTGCATCTTCATTTTATAAATGTTCACTACGTTCTTGCATATTTATTCATTTTCTCGCTAGGATCTAGTTCACCCATAGTTCGTAGAATTATTAAGCGATTCTCAGAAAAAAATTGGAAACAATACAAAAAGAATACTCAAATAGAAAAAGTGCTCTTTTTTTGTTTTGTTAAAAAAAAGCCTTACAAAACTGCTGAGACGAGAAGACAAAATTGCATCAGTTTATCGCAGATAGATTGGGAAATATGGAAACAAGAAACTTATAGTGAATAATATTGTTGTGAAAAATTGAATGTAACTGCAAAAGAATAGCTTCCTGGATAGGTTTAACATGATGAAATTTGTATGTGTGGCAGTACGGGGGCAGTGAAAAATATCGTGTGTATGTGATCGACGTCCTCAGGAGAATTTCATAAACAATTATGAACGAAAAGCAGCTTGAATTTATGAAGGCAAACAGGGAAACATCCGTGATTGGTACGAAAATATTATAGTTTTTAAAAAAGCCTAAAAAACACGCTTTTATAGTGAATCGAACTAAAAAGTAAAAAAAAAAAATTTCTTAATATAAGAATAAAATGATTAACGAGATAATTAATGTCATCGTGGTAAAAGCGTGGGGTGCTCTATATTAATTGTTATAATTACTTACTATTCTATTCCGAAATGCTGAGTTAGTGTAAAAATGTAGCACAAAGCACACCCCAGGCTTTTACCACAATGACATTAATTTTTTTAAAAATCATCTTATTCTTATATTAAAAATTAATTTTTACTTTTTAGTTCGATTAACTATAAAAGCCTGTTTTTTTAGTTTTTAAAACTATCATTTATTCTTTATCGAATTTGTCCTTGAGTTTGATATTTGGAGCCGGAATTATGTAAAAATATTTAGCAGAACATAAATTTATATCCATTTAAACGAACTGCTATAATGTTAATTCGTATCATCACTTCTAAACTTCTAAACGTATAATTTTTTTTTATAAAAATAAAAAATATTTAGCAGTTAGAACATAAATTACTATTATTCACATGCACGAGTCTTTTTTTTTTATTTCCATTTTCAGAAAAACTACGCACCCACCCTAACCTTTTTCACATAAAGAACACCTTTTTTCATTTGTATTATCCACAAGCCTATTTGCGGTTTTAGGGTTGCACCTTAATCTTTTAGTCGCCAAATCTGGAAATGGCATATGGAATTAGTCGTCAAATCTGGAAATGGTTTATGCAATTAGTCGTCAAATCTGGAAACGATATAATGAATTAGTTGCCAAATCTCGAAATCCTTAAAATCCTTATTTTTGAGGATCCTGATCAGGACAATGAAACAAAATTATGAAATTATTGTATTGTCATAGGTCCTTGACAAGTGTGCAAAATTTCGAATTAATCTGACCTTTTATAGTGGGTAAAAATCGAGTTCCAAGATTCCATTACATACAAGTGAAACTTATAAAATCGTGTTAAAAAAAAAGTTGCCTGTGGAATTGGGTTGGGGATTATATTGGGATTTCTAATAAATAGTTTGGCTTTTTTTCGCATTTGACAATCCTTCCAGTTAGTAGTCCAAAAGTCATGGATGAAAATTTTTTAAATAATTATTTATATTTAGAAACAAACGAGGAGATGAGACAGCAAAGATCTCACCCCCCAAAACAACTTTTTTTTTTTACGAAAGTCTTCAAAGACATTTAAGGTTTTATTATTTTTATAAGTTGAGCTTACAATGAGAAAACTTGTGTTTAATGGAGTTAAGATACCTAGATTTATTAGTAAGTATTGAGGTAGAGGAGAAGCTGTTAACGTAAATGAGAAATTTGATATTATGATGAACTGCCCAACAAATAGAGACATTAATAGCGCAAAACTTTGCCTGAAAAACAATATTATGGTTAAGAGGCATATTACCCTCAAAATGACCAAAATGTCGAATTTTTATTACTTCATTTTAACACCCTCACGTATCCAAGGTGTGCATTAGTGTGTTGTGAAACTGATTGATAGAAGACAATATGCTACATTCGAAGGGTGGCAATGCGGCCAAAGGGGCGTCAATACGCGTGAACTGAATCATTTGTCAATAGACATTGAAGGTCCCGAAATCCACTTTCATCGTGGCATTGCACCATGTACCGGATGTCATGGATGCTCGCATATTAATGAAGACTATTATCCTCGAATCAGTCTCCACTGGTTTTCACTCCCGTCCATTAAGAAGACAGTCATTGATACAGAAGCACCGATACTCATGCTTGCAATGGTCG